>CM021105.1:12220256-12432814 GCA_007115665.2 Sequoiadendron giganteum | reverse complement strand
GCAAAGCATACCCCAGGTGAAACCTTTGAGCCTCCCATGGAGCAGTTACCTCCCAAAAGATAGAAGATATGAAGCATTGAACAATTAGTAACTTATAAGGATACTGGAGAGGTGGGCGATATTGAGGAAGTGGCTATAGTACTATAGTCATTGATAGGTGATATTGAAATTGATCAGCCCATCCTTGAGACCAGTGCCCATAAACATGAGGAAAGGATGGGTGATGTAGAAAAAACAAGTACAAAGGTACATGAAGATGAAAAGGAAATTGCAGCCAAAAGATTCATAGAAGATGATGAATTCATTAAGACTCCTGAGTTTAAGGATTTTTGGGTGAAGATGAAGATAAAATAATTTCAAGAGAGGATGGAATCAAATAAAGAAGAAATTGAAGAATCAAAGAAAAATGAAATTGTAGCACAAACTTTCTAGGAATTAAGAGTTGACAACATTGAAATTAGTCCCTAGAAGGCTAGAGAAATGGTCTTGAAGAGCAATATGCTCATTTTCCCTGGCTTGGAATTAAGGAAAATGTTTTTGCTTGATCAAGTGTGAGCTTAGGAAGATTCAATGCTAGTTGCAAAATTTGACTCTGATGAAGGTGTGAGTGGAACTAGGTATAACCCAAAGATTGAAACCCTGGCCATATGGATCAAACAAAAAAATACATAGAAGCAAAAATTATTGGTTCTAATTCAAGGGATGAAAGGGGCGATGATGGTAAGGACAATACAAGATACCACCCCTTTGGAGGCAGCCACAATCACCATGCATTCGACCATGTTCACTTGAGCAACTGTTAAGGGATAAGAAGATAGATTGTAGGAGTATGAAAATGAACAAAGGTTCGTAAATGAAGCTAATAAACTATTCATGGAGAATGTCAAATTGAAAGAACAATTAAGAGGAGCAGGACCCTCAAAAAGCAAGGAGATGGTGTTAGACAAGCCTCCTATTGCTCCAATCGATATTGTGAAGAACATTTTTGCACAACAGGTAAAAAATCCAGAGAAGGAAGTCAATGATGTAAAGAAGGCCAACAATCAAACCTAGGATGAAGTGAAAAGATGAATTTGTGAAGTTATGGAAAATATTCTTGAGCACAGGATAAAATCAGTTATGGATAAACTAGAGAATGTGCATGATAGTTATAAAACACTTCAACAGGCAATGGATTAAATAAAGACACATATTCTTGTATTAGATCCTTTGTTCAAAAGGTGGTAGCCTATTCACCACACTTTGGCTAAGTTATGCAAAGTTCTACAAAGAAGTACTGATGCATCCACATCATTAAAGCCAACTCAACAAGTTGTGAAGATGATTACTGATGAATTTTAGTATGTACAAGGGTTTGATAAAAAGATTGTAACACGAATGGATTTATTCCATACCAGGAAATAGTGGTATATACCTAAAATCGTGAGAGATGGTGATCAATTGAAGGACTTGGATAAGTGGAAGAAAGAATTCAGTCAGGTTGTTAATAAGTGTGTAACTCATATACAGGAGGATGATGATACCAGTCTTCCTAAGCTAAATCAGATCATGGATGGGTTGATTTTTCTTGATGCAAGATACATAAAGTTTGTCAATGATACAAAGGCATTACTAGATAGTCGATGGCAAACTCATCTTGAAAACATGCAAAAGATCTAGGAATATACGTGGCCATTTGATTTTACGGTGTATCAATGGGAGGAAAAGTATTTGGTTTCAGAAGAATAGGACACTGAGGTGAGATAATTTGGACATTCATCATGGAGAGGAAGACTTTGCTAAATCAATTATCACGGGTCTTCTACGTTGAATAATGGAACCATATGCCAAAATGTCTTAAGTCTTGTTATTTCCTTAATTATGCTAATTAAATAGTTGTTGGTTTCAGAAGAATAGGACACTAAGGCAAGAGCATTTGAACATTCATCATGGAGAGGAAGAATTTTCCAAATCAATCATCACGAGTCTTCTATGTTAAATAATGGAACCATATTTCAAAATTTCTTAAGTCTTGTTATTTCCTTAATTATGCTAATTAAATAGTTGTTAGTAAAAGAAGTAGTTATGAAAGGTTGTTTCTTTTTGTAAAATTCCCATAGCTTGTTGCTTCCTATATAAATAGGAACCTGAGGCCTAGTTTAAAATTATCATCATCATATATCATTTCCATTTTGAAGACTTTTGTTATTAATATATATCAATTGAAGAAATATAATGCAAAACATCTTATTATCAGAGATTATCCTTGACTGTGTTATCATTCTATATTTTTCTTATTGTTTCCATACTTATTTCTTCTTATATTTGAATGAATATTAGTTATTGAGCCTCAATACTGTGCTTTTGTGAATGAATATGCTGATATAGTAAAGCATTTATTGTGGATGTTGGTAGAGCTACTAATTTTTTTGAAAATTTGAGCTTATTTTGCCTTGTTACATGTTCAACTTAAAAATGGAAACTATTTAAAAATAATAAAGTTAACAAAGTTGCTTATCTAAATAATTGTGAGTTACATGCATTAATATTATATTAACTTTTGTGTCTTCATGAAGATATGTTGATACAAAATGAATGGAAGAAGCATCCAAGTAATCCTATTTTTTTCTACCAACAATTCATACCAAAGATTGGACAATTTAAGGATTTTGCAATAGGTAATTAAGGATATGATGATGATGATATATTCTTGTACTTGTTTATTCTATGAAACATTCCTTATTTTCTATGAAACAATTTATATATTCTTGTACTTGTATATATTCTTTTACTGTTATGTCTATTAAATAAAACAGATTTTGAATAAAAAATGCTTCACCCTTTTTTGTAAGTGAGTATGTGAATTATTGTTTAAGGAAAAATCTTACAGTTTTTACATTTTTAGTTTACTAGTTTCAAAGCTTCATTTTCTATGTGTATAAAATTGTATGTGCTCTTTATCTCGAATGGCATAAAACAATAATATCATCAGAATCAAGGTTTTCAATTTCAGCACCATCATTGTCCACACTTTTCATATCTTGTTCACTTTTAAGTACAATCATCAAAATTTTATTTTTATTTCTTCTCCCAGTTAATCTTGATTCCTTTCAGCACAACACAGTAGGTTGCATGTTAAATTTCAAACATTTTCTTCGCTTTTTTTTATATATATTATTTTCTCAGTGCATCATTATGTAACAACAATTTCACTTCTGAGATATATAGTAAAAATAAATGAAATCACATGTTTTCTTTGTCAAGGGAAATGTATGGTGAATACCCTATGTCTTTCAGATAAGTGTGCAAGCGAAATAAGACATAGCTGATTGAATATGATTTTCTACTGTACAATTGTTTTTTATGTGCTTTTTACTTTTTGCATGTGGATTACCCTCAGAAAGAGTCTAATTATCTTTTCTTAAATGAAGCCTTTACATTTCCTGTATATGAAAGGAATTTACTAATTGACAACAAGTTCATGAACTTCATTCAATTTAAGATTGGTGTAAAAGGCCATCCCCGCAAATGTTGTTTGGTCTAGAATTATAATGGAAAATAAAAAAGATTGCTAGGAGAATAAAATAGGGTTTCAATTGTCCAAGTAAAACATAATATTACTAAAGCATTTCAAAGTTTAAGCCATAAGAATCATCCTTTTTTAAACATGGATTGCAAATAATTCTGAAAATTTACAAGTCTTGGTCATTAACATTATTGTCTGCTACAATGTCATCCAATGTACCATTGTCAATGTTCATATGTTCTTTCCAATATTTAATATTAGCATCATCCTCATCTTGACCTACATCATCATTGAAAAATATCTTCATAGAAAAATACCTACACATGAACGACATACATATTAGACATTATATAAATTGTATGAACATATATACATCAATTGAATAATGAAACATTATTTTATAGATGAAATGACCCTTGCCAAATCTGATCTAAATATTCTGATTCGCTACCTTAGGAATTTTGTCAAACAGTTTGCTTGCAACCTTGGTAAGTGTTGGTAATGATTTCAGTTTGATATGTTTTTTATTTTAATTTATGCCAATGTTGTTTTGGAATGTAAAAATGATAGCAAATGCAACTAATCAAGTGTCTATGATGATATGCAACTTCTTTTTGTATTTTCAAATGTAAATACATGGAATTTAGATGCAAAATGCACACCTACAGCCAAGGAACATTTTGACAAACACTTGGCATGCAAACTAGGACCAAGTAATGCATTAATACATAAGAGACATTTTGACAAATAGTTAGTAGCCAAACTCCTTATTTCTCCCAATGATATTGCAATGAAATGTAAATGTTTACAAGCTGGAAATGATATGAAAATCAGTCCTATTACAATATAGGTATGGCTGAAACCATCAATGCCAAACTACCATACTTATGACAGCCTTACAAGGGTATGTGCAGGATCATCATGGAAAAAATAGGTCCTTAAGTGGCAAAACAAATCAGAAAAATCAGAGTTAGGCAATTTGACATAAAAATTTGAATAAGTTATCTATATTATTTCAAAAATATGTAAGGATAGAATTTGTACAAAATTGAATGTAGTTTCTAAACTACTAGGTTTATTTACAAAAAAATAAAATGTGTTTGGTGAAAATTTGAGATTTCAATACAGTTGTACTTAAATTTCAAGGAAAAAATAAGAAGTAGATGTCTGTCTGACCACCCTAACCACATTAAAATGATAATATTTTTTTATAAGATTTTAGATATAAGTAGAGGACTCATGTCTCGATGTGATGTGTATTTTTTTGTAATTTTTTTCCAAGTAAATAATTAATTATAATTTTTTTATTACAACTTTTAAAAAATATAAGGACTTGTATGTCTGGCCACCTTAACTTGGTCAAAACTTCATGAAATTCATTTTTTTATCTTATATTATGTGAAGCATATAATGCGACACATGTTTTAGATTCAAAAAATGTGATACCATTTGAAAGCTATAGATTTTTTTCAATTAACTTATTAATCAAGAATTTAGTCATAATTCAATAGAAAATGAATAATAATTATTTATTAAATTCAAAGTAAAGAATAATTTATATTGGTGGAAAGTTAAGAATCTCCTTTAAAAACCCTTTTTATTTCATCAATTTTGGGTTAAAAAAAAGTCGCCAGCCACATATCCACCATATTGCCACTTTTTGGCCCATCATGATCCTACACATACCCACAAATGCAATTTGATTGTTCATAATATGACTGAAATTACATTTCCATGATGCTGATTATACTAGCAAATGATCCCTAATGTAAATGAGACACTATATGCAAAATAACTTCAAAAATGAAGAACCTGGTTTTGTAGCAACACCCACAAATAAACTCATTTCTCTTTGATGAAGCTGAATTTGTCCTTCAAAAATGTGTGCCAACCCTTCTCTATTCCCAAATGCCTCACGAATTTTATTGGAATTTATTATGCCTCCAAAAACTAAAATCGCCCCCTTGATAAGAAGTCACCCCTATCCTTGCCTAGCAATATTTTAAATAAAAAATTGTACCAACAAGGGCCCTCCAAATTGTTATAGAAATGATTGCTAACATGAGAGGAATTGATTTCTCCAATGCCCATAAAACTCTGACCTCTCATTGAAGAGCTACGAATGAAAATGCAAAATCTTCCATGGCTAGTTTGCAGACTAAACAAATTTACAGACCTCTTATTACAACTCCAAACCCTCCAAAAATGCCTCAAATGATCTCTATGATGAATATTGAATGTATCCACCTCTCAAAGTGGGAATGGGGCCATCACTAAACCCTAGATATCAAGGGAGCATCACCTTGATTAACTGAAACTGTGCTTCAACCAAGAGAATTTCTCAATAAGAAAAATAAGTCAACTCATGATGTCCAAATGACTAGCCAATGCTTCTTCTTATACTTTTCATAACACATCACCAAGAAGCTTCTAGAATATTTTATTCTTTTATTCTTTTAAGTGACTTTATAATATTCTTTTATTTTTCACTTAAGTCACTTATTAAATTAATTAAATATAAAGTCATCCTTCTGATATTAATTTATTGGAATAAATTTATAAATAATTAACTTAATACTTTAATTCAAATAATCAATTAAGTTATCCTTATGAAATAATATTAATTTGGACAACTTAATCAATTAAATTAATTAAATTTCTTCTCATCCAAAATCGGGGACATTACAATAGACTACCTTTTTTATACAATAATTGCTATAAAACACAATTTTGACAACATAGTTTATAAAACATCAGTCAACACTCATTTATTATTCTTTGGTTTTTTTCCCTTAAGAACATCCTTAGGGAGACCTTGTTCTTCCCTCTTCTTTTATGCAGGAGTGCATTTTAAGAAGGGGTAATCAATCAATAACTCATCCCCAATGGTAAGGTCCATAATAGCCTCAACCATTATCAATCTATCAACCTCTCTTTCCATATCTCCATATTTATCATTTATAACCTCAACAAATTGACAATTCAGTCTTACAGTAGGGTCCCTTCCCTTACTACTATTTATAAATCCTACAAAAAATTTGTGTGTGTATGCATGTCCATCTATATACATAAGATGACCTCTATTCATTTATTTTACACTTTCCAATTGGAGGAAATGTGTATACATATTTGAATTTAGACCATATGCTGACATGCTAGGCTTATATTCTACTAGCCTTCTCCATTCACCACTATAATATGATGGACCATAATATGACATTAATCTCCTAGTGGTTTTGTTCTGAATTTTTTCTATGTTTGGATCCCACATGTACATTTTGGACAATAAAGAGGCCTAGATTCACTCCATGAATATTGAAGGGCCGTATCATGTAGTTGTATCCCCAAAATTGAAACACCTCATACACTCTAGGTAGTTGTTGATCACTAGGCCAAGCACAATATAGTCGACGATCAAATGTCTCTTTGTAAATTGATCTCAAACTCAGGGGAAAGTCATCATCTCCATCACATTCATTCTCATAGGGTATGTAGTCCACCTTCCCCTTGTCTTTAAGAAAATTATGCATCTTCACACCGGTTCTTGTTTTGTTACTTATTTTCGTCAATTCCTCATCTTTCGAGCTAGTATATTGGCACATATTTTTGTTAGATGTATCATCTGATAAATGATCATTGCCCTCTAGATTGGAATTTAGTGATCCAAGAAACTTTAAACCAAGAACTTTATCCTGCAAGTATCCATTAAGAAAAAATTAGTTATTTAAATAATATAAAACAATGTTTAAATGAAGTATACATGTTATTTATATCAAATTGGAAAATTCCTCACCAAAATTCCTATTGGATTTGAATCGATTGTAGAAGGCATACTACCAACTGGAAGCTCATCATATATGTAATGTCTTTGTACAATTGCTCATTTGAATTGTTTCTTTCCACAACATACAAAACATCCACAAACAACAATTTTCTCAAAGCATTCATCCCATGTACTATAGTCCTGACCTACCTCTTCTTCAGTGCAATCATTTTTTGTGTCTGTAGTATCCATTGTCATATCCTCTTACACCCACTATCATCTATGTGATTTAATAGTTTTCGGTCCACGCCCATATCTCATTCTTTTGCTAGTTGAGAGCTTAGGCTCTACATTTTCTCCAATCTCCATCTAAAATAATCAACAACATGCATTAATTTATGTCAAGATTGGATAATACATTTAAAATTTCAATAATAATGTGATAAAAGATGGATGTATCACAAAATTCCATCAAATTAATTTTTCCTAAGTTAAGTCAAAATTTGAGTACCTGATGTCTCGCTTCATCTTTTGTGTCCTCATTTGATATGACACGATTTGTTGCCATGGCCTCGTCTTGCTCCTATAATAAACAACATAGTAAATAATTTTTAGTACACCAATTATAAAAAAACCTCACTTTAGTCATATATTTGACATATTGATATCATGTTTTGGCTATCCTAATTTTCAAACTTTTCCCTTCATCATAGAATCACATTTAATCACCATTCCTATGCATTTTCAACCAATAAGTTTGACCTCAAAGGCCTCATGGACAAAAAAATGACTTTATCTCCTCTATGTTGTAGCATTTGTGAATTCATAAACACCTTCCTCCTTTGGTTGAGGTTGCTTTCTCTTCTTACCTCTATTGTATCTACCAATTTTGTTGTCTCATCTATTTCCACCCACTTTCCTCTCAGTGATTTAGTATTGTTGGTGTAATTAAATGTGTTGTACCTTGTCCTAGGTCATAATTACACCTTAGTTAAGTTTACTTAGGGACCACATAGGAGGTAGTTGGAGCTTTTCCACCTTTGGTGGACTTATCATGTTATTAATTTATCACTTCCACCTTTTGTGGACATATCATGTGATTACCTCTCCACCTTTTGTGGGTGATCCACCATTTGTGGTGGTTATCACATTATCACTTTTCCACTTTAGGTGGAGTGATAGATTTTCATAGTTGTATCATGTCATGAGATTACGACACTTGTCATAATCTTATGCACTCCAATGTACTCACCTTGGCTATATAACCAAGGGGTCTCTCATTATAAAATCATATCATATCATAATCATATTGATGAGAATACAGTTTATTCTTGTCACATTCATATTCTCTCTTATTTTTCTTTCCATTTGGTCCAAAGATCTTGGCATCCATAACCAATTCTAACAAGTATTTCTATGTCATCCACATCCTCTCTCCATGGCCTCCTTTGTGAATAAAAATTATGCCACAAAATTTTTCACTACACTACCGCCGAGAATGAAAAAGCAACTTGCGGGACCCGAGTAAAAACCTCTCTACCGCACCGAGCTGATGAAGGAACCTTGGGGCAATGGTGGTCACCACACTACCACACGCTAATGGTAGAAGAATTGCATGACTGTGGGAGTCACCGTAACACTGCCAGGAATAGAAGGAAGACTCACGTGCCACCATAGAAGCTTTCACCACACTACCACCGAGAAGGATGAAGCATCTTGTAGGACCATGGTAAAAATTGCTCTACCGCACCAAGCTGATGAAGGATCCATGTGACAAAAGTGGTCACAAAAATAAGGCAGGAGTTGGAATTATTTCCAACACTATAGATTTTGTGATACATAACAATAAAAATAGTCAATATACAACAATGATAGACACTAAATTAGGTGCACTTGACGTCGCCTTATACTTCCCAAACAAATTACATTAACGACCAACAATCAATGCTAAATTTGGTGTTAACTAATGAATCAAAATCGAAAATTTAAAATTTAAAACTTTCTTGTGTGAAGGAAGAAATTAGATGATAAAAAAGGGAAAAACGCAACGCGAAGGAAGAGAGCAGGGTGTTACCAGCAACTTATGAGAAATTCAATTTAGTTTGTGACACCATAGGTAAGGTTACAATTTTTTTTTTCTTGGTTGAATTTTTGATTGTTTACTGCTCTTTATATTGCATTTGAATTCGTGATTTATTATTGGTTCGTGGCCTAACTAGTCCAGGCAACCTCTAAATTGTCCCATCATTATAAATTGTAAGACCTTTGAGAAACCAACAAAAAAATTTACCCTACCCATTTGAGCTTTTGCTCAAAATATTATAGCACAAAGAGAGGATGCTTGTGTATTCTTTCCCTAACCTGGGTATCAAGGAAATAGTGAACTGCTTGGAAAATCTGGGAATTGGGTCGGTGACTGCTGAGAAACTGTTGAAAATAAATGTAGAAACCGCTTGGTTTTTCCCAGCCGCACCATAGTCACTGATGCCATGAAAAATTCATGCAATATTTCATTATGAAATATTTTTCATGATAAGGTTATCAACACTAAGAAAATCGAGTGAACATATTTTCCCTAGGTTATCAACACTAAGCAAACCCAACGAACATATTTGCCCTCAAAACAAAACTTTCATACCACAAACTGGACGAAAAACTTTCATACCTGATAGTGTGTACTTTGTTTTCCTCCATAAACTAGACAAAAATAATTTTCCCTAGGTCGCCTCAAAATGTCAAGCAATGGAGGGAAGTGAGCATTTTCAGAAAACTTTGTCCACAATGAGGTAATTTATTTTCAATTTATAGATTTGTAAATATTTCCATTGTTTCTTTGAATTTTAGTTTTTAGTTGTTTATTTCTAAATTTAAAAGAAGAAATATAATTTAAAAATATATATATATAGGGACATGAGACTGACAAAGATAAAGATGAATTGGCTTCCATATTGGGGGTAGAGGTAGTGAACAAATTGGTTAAGGTGGACTGGACAACACTTTCCAGATACATAGGAGAACAATTTGGTAACTCCCCTCAAACATTGCAAACAAATCAATCATGTCAAAGGCAATCAATTGATACCCCAACCACTCCTAGATCGAGCAAAAGATCTAGGAGGAAATCAATGATAGTAAACTCTAAGAATGTGGAACAGGGAGCAGAGACTTCCACTCTTGGGACACAAACTTCTTCCACCACGCCATTTTTTCAATCTTGCATTGGTAGCTACAATAAAATGATAGAATACAAGGTGGTTTCAAGGGAAGTCCGAATGACAGATGCTAGGAAAATGTTTGTGATTAGGTTGAAGGAATCATGCCTTCAATGGCTCAAAAACCATCTATAGTTGTCATTCTCAAAGATACCCATGCAATAGAAAAAAATAGTTATCCATGACATGGAGAATGAATTTGGCATAGGTTGGTCTGTGAAGAAGGTAAAGCTACGAATGTCTCAAAACTGCAAGAGATTTCGGTGCAACCAAACAAAGAAGATAAAAAAAATCCCTCCTCAGCTAAGGCTCAAAAAAAGGCCACTTGATGTAAGTCTTAAAGTATGGAAAGAGCTTGTAAAAGCATATGAGAAGTCTGAAGCACGAAGGAATTCCAGTGAGGAGAGTACACAGGTATTTTAATTTGCTCATAAGATTATATCAAATTTATTAAACGATATTTAAATTTTATTTGTGCATAGTTAAATTGAATTAGTATATGTTTCAGGACAAGACCTCCAAGGCTAGGCTTGAGAAACTTCGTGCCACACATCAAAATGGCCAGAAAGGTTTATAGGCCTTGATCTGTACATTTGTAAGTATATTTAATATGTTAAATGATATTTTTTTTATTTCCTTGGAAAAAGTAAATGATTGCATATTAATTATTTTAACTAGTCCATGTGCCATGTTTTGACAAGAGGAGAGATATGGTCAACATCCAAAGCAATTTGGAAAGAATATGTTACAAAAAAAACAATGAAACAATTTTCTAATTTGGATGGAGAACGAGGTATCAATAGTTGAGTTTCAATAACTTAGTTGGATATTTTTGTGTTAATATGTCAATTTTCATCTCTTGTGTTGAGTTGTTTATTGATGCATAGGATAAGTAAATAGAGCTCAAATCTTATGATTACAAGACGATCGTTTATGTGCATGAATAAATAGTAGAAGGATGTAGATGAAATCTATGCCTCTTGGTGGGAATTCCTCGTGAATCTCTAATATCAGGTGCTCAAGACTTCCCTGTAGCTTTTACCTTTCGCTGCCACCTTTCCTCTTCACTGTTAGACTCGTCTCCTTTTTCCTTATCTGCATTTCTCACTTCGGCTTCTAATTCATCCCATGTTTTACCTTCCTCCTCTTCAGAATCTTCTTCTTCTTCATCATCCTCCTCTAACTCCACAAGAGATACATCTTCTGAACCTTCCTCATCTGATTATGATTCCTCTTCTACATCAGAGGGTTCATATCCTTGATTTGACTCTTCTAAATTATCATAATCAGCATTAGTAGCTTCCATATTCAAAAATTCCCAATCAACATCTTCAATAAATTTATCTAGATCATCAGTAATAGTCTTCAAAATTGGCCGCCACTTCAAGTTCATTCTGCTTTCATAATATTGTATATACATGGAGTTCAGCCATTCCTTGATGCCATCAAGAAAAGATTGAGGAATGGTGTACATGCAAAGTACATCCTGCTTGAAGTCTTTGAACACAATAGTCATATCAAATGCCTTTTTCCCAAGTCCTACTCTCTTAAGGTTAATAATCTCAGTCTCACTAATATTAATTACTAAGAAAGGTAATTTCACCAACTCTACCCAATAGCTTACTGTAGGAACAATAAAAGCAAAGGCTTTGAAAGGAACTCCATGAAAACCAAGCTGTCTAAATGGTACATCAAACTCTAGTTCAAAATATTTTAGATGAGGCTGCTCCCATAGCTCTCTTACTGGCTTGACAAATCCTTGAAACTCTGCATTGATATTATTTTTACAAATGAAAATGAAGCAAAGTAATCATCTCCTCCTCCACTAGTTGGAATAATGCATGCTTAATGTTTTGATACATCTCTCTCTTCTACTCTCATGGTTGAATAGCGAAATTCATTATGGTGGGCCTCCAAAGTTCCACAAGTCTTCCAGCCTAATTTACTTTGTTTTTGAAAGTTTAAGTTTCTCCTCAGTCACCAGTGTATCTCTCTCCACCTTTTCAAACTCTTTCATTGCTATAGGAAATTAGTGCCTAATTGATTAAAAATCTCAATCTCACTAATAGTGATTACTAAGAAAGGTAATTCCACCAACTCTACCGAAATTTTTACCATAGGAACAATAAAAGTAGAGTCTTCGAAAGGAACACCATGAAAACCAAGCTCTCTAAATGGTACGTCAAACTCTAGTTCAAAATATTTTAGATGAGGCTGCTCCCATAGCTCTCTTACTCGCTTGACAAATCCTTGAAACTCTACATTGATTTTATTTTTCATGTCCCTCTCTTGTTTCTCTTCATGAATTTCATCAAGATCATACATTTACCTTCTTGCCCCACTTAAATTTTGGACCACATCCATTACCTCCACATAAAATTGGACATCCTTAGTCTTCTTGGTTCCCACACCATGGTATGGTTATGCAAATGAAAATGAAGCAAAGTAATCATCTTTCTTCCTCTTCAATGTAACCAAGCTCTCTAAATGGTACATCAAACTCTAGTTCAAAGTATTTTAGATGAGGCTGCTCCCATAGCTCTCTTACTCACTTGAAAAATCCTTGAAACTCTACATTGATTTTATTTTTCCTATTCCTATCTTGTTTTTCTTCCTCAATTTCATCAAGATCATGCATTGACCTTCTTGCCCCTCCTAAAGTTTGGACCACATCCATTACCTCCACATAAAATTGGACATCCTTGGTTTTCTTGGTTCCCATGCCATGGTATGGTTATGCAAATGAAAATGAAGCAAAGTAATCATCTTTCTTCCTCTTCCATGAAAACCAAGCTCTCTAAATGGTATATCAAACTCTAGTTCAAAATATTTTAGATGAGGCTTCTCCCATAACTCTCTTACTTACTTGAAAAATCCTTAAAAATCTACATTGATTTTATTTTTCCTGTCCCTCTTGTTGTTCTTCCTCAATTTCATTAGAATCATGCATTGACCTTCTTGCCCCTCCTAAAGTTTGGACCGCATCCATTACCTCAACATAAAACTGGACATCCTTGGTCTTCTTGTTTCCCACGCCATGGTATGGTTATGCAAATGAAAATGAAGCAAAGTAATAATCTTTCTTCCTCTTCCATGAAAACCAAGCTCTCTAAATGGTATATCAAACTCTAGTTCAAAATATTTTAGATGAGGCTGCTTCCATAACTCTCTTACTCACTTGACAAATCCTTGAAACTCGACATTGATTTTATTTTTCATGTCCCTCTCTTCCTGTTCTTCCTCAATTTCATTAGGATCATACATTGACCTTCTTGCCCCTCCTAAAGTTTTGACCACATCCATTACCTCAACATAAAATTGGACATCCTTGGTCTTCTTGGTTCCCACACCATGATATGGTTATGTAAATGAAAATGAGGCAAAGTAATCATCTTTCTTCCTCTTCCATGAAAACCAAGCTCTCTAAATGGTATATCAAAATCTAGTTCAAAATCTTTTAGTTGAGGTTGCTCCAATAACTCTCTTACTCACTTGAAAAATCCTTAAAACTCTGCATTGATTTTATTTTTCTTGTCCCTCTATTGTTGTTCTTCCTCAATTTCATCAAGATCATACATTGACCTTCTTTCCCCTCCTAAAGTTTGGACCACATTCATTACCTCCACATAAAATTGAACATCCTTGATCTTCTTGGTTCCCACGCCATGATATGGTTATGCAAATGAAAATGAAGCAAAGTAATCATCTCCTTCTTCGCTGGCTAGAAGATTGCATGCTTAATGTTTTGATACATGAGTTCTAGTCATCTTTCTTCCTCTTCCATAAAATGTTGTCCTAATCCACACGTATGTCAGCCTAATTGGCTTTGTTTTTGAAAGTTGATTTTTCTCCTAAGTCACCAATGTAGATCTCTCTTCCTTTACAGACTCTTTCATTGCTACAGATCGTCTGTGGGATTTAATCATTTGTACCACATGGTTGATGTGCTTTGAATCCTTGCATCTAAAGGAAATTTCCTTAACATAAATATTGCTAGGGATTTAATAATTTTCAGACTCTTTCATTGCTATAGATTGTCTCTGGGATTTAATCATTTGTACCACGTGGTTGATGTGCTTTGAATCCTTGCATCTAAAATAAATTTCCTTAACATAAATACTACTAGGGATTTAATTTTCAATGTTGCCAGCCTAATCGGCTTTGTTTTTGAAAGCTGAAGTTTCTCCTGACTCACCAGTATTAGCTGTAACTTTTTTGAAATTTTATTATGGTATGTGCACTTTGATATGATGTAATATGATTATGGTTTCATCTCATATGTTGTAATATTAGATATATAATAGAAAAAAAATTATTGCATGAAATAAATAATAACTTTTCATTCTAAATGTTTTCTTTTTGTAGAACACGGGTCTTCCAGAAGATCAAGATGATCCTCAACATGATATAGATCCACAAAATATTGGTTCTATCGGTATAGATCATATGGCAGAGGATGATGATGATGTAGATACGAAATACACTGAGGCTAATGACCATGATGATGATGACGACGACGATGATGATGAGGATGACGACGACGGTGACGACGAAGACGATGACAATGACGACGAAGACGATGACAATGACGACGACAACGACGACGATGAGGATGACGACGACGACGATGGAGATGACGACGATGATGACGACGACGACGATGATGATGATGATGACGACGACGACGACGACGACGATGATGATGATGATGATGATGATGATGATGATGATGGTGATGATGATGATGAGACAGTTGGTGGTAGTAACTAGTGTTAGTCATGATCATATAGACTGCATCATGGATCATTGTTGATATATCATTATGATGACTCTTTTCATGGTTACTATCATATGTATTGTTTTCACTATATCATTTGTACATGTATCAGTTTCACTTATGTTGACTGTTGGACATGTATCATTTTGACATATTTTTGATGGACTAGCATATTTGACTTTCACTTGTTCTAGTTATATATGATGATGATCTTATCAGTATTGACTTGTCAATTTATATATATTAAAAGTGGTCGATGATTTTTAGATGGATATTTATTATGTATGATGATTTTAATTTACTGCTCAGGATGGATGTTGTCAAATTCAATTAAATTATAGATATTTGACTCACTTGTTTTAATTATAGATGATGATCATGTTATAATAATAGTTCAGGTCGTGATGAAAGGTAAAATGAATGCTTGGCACCTCCATAATGTAATTGAACAAATTAGAGAAGTGTTAAGCTCTTTTGGTGGGTAATGACACTGAACAATAGATGTACTTATTTTATCTGTAGAAGCAATACAATTTTTTTGTGTTACCGACCCAAAAAAATAAAAATTATCTTGTTATTTAATCATATGAGTTAAATAATTAAATTAATTAATCTATAATCATATGAGTTATTTGAGAGGAACGATATATTTAACTAATTAAATTGAAATAAAACATATTAAATTAATAAATGGAAGTAAAACAAGAAGCATTTTTTGAAGAAAAAAAGGAAGCAACAATGGAAGCCAAACTAGAAGCAATCATGGAAGAAAAATTGGAAGCAAAACTAGAAGCACAACTGAAAGAAAAACTGGAAACAAAACTGGATGCAAACCTAGAAGGAAAATTGGAAGCAAAACTAGAAGCAAAACCAGAAGAAAAAGTGGATGCCAAACCGGAAGCACAACTGGAAGCAAACCTAGAAGCAAAATCGGAAGCAAAACTGGAAGCAAACTTGGAAGCAAACTTGGAAGCAAAAGTGGACACCAAACTAGAAGAAAAATTGGAGGTAAAACTAGAAGAAAAACTAGAAGTGAAAATGGGAGTAGACATAGAAGAAAAACCGGAAGCCAAACTAGGTGCCAATTCAGACGTTATTTCCAGTGTTATTTTCGACACTATTTCTGGCCCTATTTTCGACGCTATTTCTAGTGCTATTTTTGGTATTATTTTTTACGCTGATAGAGGGGCTATTCCTGTGCTATTTCCATTGCTAATAGAGGGGCTATTTTTGCACTATTTTTTGGTGCTATTTTAGGCACTAGCAAGGGCGCTGCATTTTCCTGGCACCAACCACAATGCTAAGTTTGATGCTACGTCTAGTGTAAACATCAGTGCCAAATTCAGTGCCAAAGAGACCATGCCTTTTTGTGCTGAGTCTTGTGCTAGCCAGAACACCCAATTCATGAAAAAAAATACCCTAAAATCTAATGCTATTTTAGGCACTATTTGTCTGTTTTGTTGTAGTGAAGAGGCCTTGCTTCTATAGACAAGATCATGAAAAGTGTCTTAATCCTATGACATGAGATAACTAACATAATAAATATTAAATGAACTAAGACACAAGAAGTAAATTCCATAAGATAAAATAAGATCTAATGAAAACTAAGACTTTTATAAAGATTCCTAGGACCTACTAGGTGAACTAGTTAAGTAAAACACCTTATTCACATCAACAAGATCAAATGATTTTCGATTCATAAGGAAAATTTAATAACTCCCAAATGTCATTTTTCAATGTAACCAACAATCCATGGCTACATTTTATGAATGTACATCATTTGTACCTAAAATATAAAAAATGTGATACCTTAAGTTTAATTTCCAAAATCTAGGGTTAATTCCATCATTTCTAGGTTTTCTTAGGATGAAAATTAGCAAGGTGCATAGATTGACTTAAAACCTCCAAGGTGAGTCAATAAAACTTGGACCTGATCCTTTTGAGTCTTAGTAATGAATTGGAAATGATTTGGAGTGATTTCCCTAATTAGACAATATGACCTAATATGATAAATTGTAAAATCTTGAAGAAAAACATATGGAAACAATAATTTGAAAGTGGTTCTAGGGGATGTTTTATGATGTGTACCTATAAAAAAAATTGGATTCATCATGCCAAGAGGGACTCAGCCGCTCATGGGTGAATGGGTCTTTGTAAAGATTTCCAAAACTTCAAAGTTTGATCTTGTAACCCTCTATTTGATCTTTGTTCTTGTACTTGAAAATATTTGTCTTCAGATTTAGACCCATGATAAATCTACAAAATAAATTATTTAGGTGGCTATATGGACGTTTACCTCAATCAAACCCCTATTTTGGTAATTAAACCTCAAAAAAATCCAAAGATTATTAGATGCATGGGATGAATGAGAAGGGGGTGAATCAATTGTATACTTTAAAAAAAGAAAAGCCTGAACAACATTCAGATCCGCATTGACGCTTAAACCCTTAACAACCATTGAACCCTTAAAATACATTAAAATAATGTAAACATGTAAAGAATTATTAATGAAAACACATCAAACACATAAGAACACCATATTTATATGGAAAACCTAAGAAGGGAAAAACCACGGTGAGGATTATCTCACTAATATATGAATTGCAACACCAAATACAATAAGGTTCATTTCCAAGGGCTTACTATTCAAAAAGATAAAAAAAAGGCTCACTACCAAAGGACTCATTACCCTAAAGAAAGAATAATAGATGAAGGGGTGGCTCACTTCCAATTTTAACTACTAATAATGCATCTCTCATATGTCAAAGTACAGTTCCATTGAAGCACAAACAACTCATCAAATAGACTAAAATATAGACACCTTCTTCTAATTTCAACTAGAAGTCATAGGAACTAAGGATCACACTCAAATCATCACACTTTATTACATTTTCATCTTTTTCATCACACACTTTTATCTTAATCCACACAAAAATTATTCTTGTATTTATACCCTTCATGACCTAAAACATTCTCAATTAGGTTGGCCTAAAGGAAACATACACCTCAATCATGAAACATCAAATAGGTTAGAACCAAACACTTCCATCAATGAGAGAAGTGAAGATAGACCATGTCACTACTTAACTAGGATCCAAATCTATACAAACACATTTCTCAACACTTCCTCAAACAATAATTATCCTCTGTAATTAATGCTAGCACACCAAGTCAACCAAACTTGCACTAACACTAACAAGTGACTCCAAACACACCTCTCTAGGCTTAGAACATCTCATGGACCACACAAAAAAAATCCAAAAAATCTCAAAATATTCCACGTCATCATAATATTTTCCATAACTATTGTAACCACCTAAAACTCAAGAACACCTTCATTTTGTGCAACCATACATACTAGCACAAACATCCAACACACTAGACAATTTGGTAGAACAACTCAACACTTTAAACTTCAAGGGAAGGTAGATACAAATGATATAAGAGCATTCCAAGATCCGCAACACCATAAAATTCATTGTGGAGAAATGTGGAGCAATCTCATTTCTCCTAGACACCTTGCTTCACTAGACAAATATACTGAAAACACATATTTTTCTGCAATATGATCCATAACCTAAAAATATATATATGACACCTCTAAACACCTTTGATCATCATATCCAAACCACATGAGGATATATTCAATCATGAAGAAATGCAGAAAAAAACATTGAACACCACTTTGTCACACTAAACTCTCTTTTATTTAAAATTTCTCAAAAATACTTGGAAACCAAGTGAACTGACTTCATCATAAACATTACTAACATCTCTAAAACAAATATACAACATCTACAACATGAAACACTTTCCAACTACAACAATCTCCCAAAACACAAGTCAGGCCAACAAGCTTTGCAACTATACTGAAGGAGGAGATCAATGACAACACCAACATGTTTTGACATCAATATTGAGCATCCCAACATTCTCTTCATACAAGGGGTTGACATCAATAAAAACACCGAAGAAACTCACAAACAAATCAAACTTCCAACAATCTCCCCCTTTTTCATTTATGGCAACATTGGCTTTCTAAAAAACCATCAATAACAAAAGAAACAAACAACAATATTGCAATGACTACTCCCCTTGAATGGGAGAAGTCTTTTCTCTTCATCCTCTCTCTTCATATACTTCTTCTCCTACAACAACTCATGCATTCTATACTAATATTTTTCAAATTCTCTCTACCCCTATGTTCATCAAACCATATTCACTTCTGCACTATGGTTTTTCAACTAACTCTCTCCATGTTTTTCTTTCTCCCCTTATGGTTTTTCAACTACTTTAACTCTCTCCCCCTTTGACATCAATGTAAAAGGGCTAGATTATCATTTTCCCTCATCTAAAATTTATTTTATGTATTGAACTTTTACTCTCCACCTTTGACAACATTCAAAGGGAAACAACAAATCTCTCTTTCCATTGTTATGTATCTTCTGCACTTACTTCCTACATACTCTCCCTTAGGGGCACATAATATTCTCCATCTGATTGCACTAGAGCCAAAAACCACTACTACTTACTCCCCCTGAGAGGTAGCCTTCAACATCAGTCGAGGACCAAGAATGGATCTTGAAATTCTTCTCAGAAAGATGCACACACGTATCCATCTAGTTGAAAGAAAGAGAGGCAATAACCCATAACTTCTCTTGGAGATACTCAAAAGTATCTTTTGGAAGTACCTTTGTGAAAATAACAACAACCTAATCCTTAGTAGGTACATACTCCAAATTTACCTCATTCTCTACAACTTTCTCTCTCAAGAAGTGATATCGAACTGAGATGTGTTGTTCTTGAATGTATTGCCAAATTATTTGAAATTTTGATTGCACTTGTATTATCACACATGATAGGAATACGTTCATCATATGAAACTCTAATATCCTCTAATTTTTTCTTCATCTACAACACTTGTGTACAACATTATGTTGCTGCAATATATTATGACTCTATAGTAGATAATGACACTGAATCCTGCTTCCTAATTAGCCATGAAACCAACTTGCTTCCAAGAAAGAAAACACCACCACTTTTACTTTTCCTATCATCTGCACATCCAACCTAATTTGTATCTTTATATGAACTAAAGGAGAATTTGGTATCCTTAGGATACCACAAACCATAATCCAAAGTTCCCTTTAGATATCTGAATATCCTCTTCACTGTTGCAACATGAGATTCTCTAGGATCTTCTTGAAATATAGCCAAAATACAAACTAAATGCATGATATTTGGTCTAACAGTTGTAAGTTACAATATTCCACTACTCATTGATCTATACTTGTTCTAATTTGTCTTAGGAAATTCATCATTCTTTCTAAACTTACAACCAATAACCATAGGAGTACATATTGGTTTAGAGTTATGCATTCCAAAAAAAACCAAAATTTTCCTAACATGCTTAGATTTTGATATGAATATACCTTTCTTTGATTAACTAATCTGCAATCCAAGGAATAAATCCATCTCCCCACACATTGAAATTTTAAATTATTTATGCATTTCCTCTACAAACATTTTGCAAATACCCGCATTTCCTCCAAAGATTATGTCATCAACATATACCACCACAATTAATATTTTTCTCCTTCAACTTTGAAATATAGATTGCTATCTACAGCACCTTTCCTGAATCCTTGCTACAATAGGTTCTTATTTAACCTTGCATACCAAGCTCTAGGAGCTTGTTTCAATCCATACAATGCTTTCTTCAATTTGCATATCATATTAATGTTGGATTTTGTGGTTGTGTTGTTGATATGTGGTTGTCATTGATGTCAACACTATTAGCATTGGTGTCTTGAAGGCTATATATGTCGAGGATACTCAAAAAAATATAATAAATATGTTGAAGGCTATTTGTGAAGTTGTGAAGTGCTGTGAATCTCAAAATGGTGGAAAGTTCATTATGTTTCTATTCAGGTGTTTTTCTTTAAAGGGTTTGTTTCTAAGCCTATTTAGTTTATAATCCAGAAGTTTTAGAGGTGCGCATCAAGATTTGTGCAAGTTATGAGTTTATGTGTTCCTATAGTCATTCTATCACTGTAGCTGGTGTTTCTGGAAGAAGAGATTGTAATTCTGGTAATTCTAGTTGTTGTGTATTCTCATGTGATGTTCATTGATGTTTCTATATCATGCTCTATCCTTGTTGCACATTCGCGTTGATTGGTGTGATCGTGATCAAATACTTTTCCGTTGTGTGTTCGGGTTTTCATGTTCTTGGCCGACATGATGATTGTAACGTGTTGCAGATCCTCGTGGATTAATATTTTAATGTCTAGAATGTTTGAGGAAGTTTTTTTAGGTCCTCATTATGTTGTGACTGACTTTGGTTAGTGTGCATGGAGATTTCTTCATGAATTGGGCCGACTGTTTGTAGTTCATTTATTCTTTATGTTTTGGTCAACAATGTTGTTAATGTAATTCCATGAAGCATAAATATAAGAGCGATTGGTTTATTCATTTTCAAGATGTAAGCATGAAGTGTGTATGTGAAATATGTGAATAAATATCAGATCATTCTATTTCATAGCAGAGTATGAAGAATATTGAGCGAAGTGTGAAGAAGTGTTTATGTGCCTAACCGAAACTATCATCAGAATTTTGAAGAAGCTAATTCCTCAGTTCAACCTCTTCAGATGGATTTAATCTAAAAGTTATATGTAATACAATGAGTCTTCTTCGAGCAATGAGCTCTAGGAAGTGTTCCTAAATTCATGTGCATTCCTTATTCATTCTCATTATACTTTTAACAGGGTATAATCTTGTGGACTAACATCCACTGTGGGTTTTCCCCTAACAGGGTTTCCACATATGAAATCTTGGTGTTTTTTATGTTTGTTGTTGATTCATGCTTTCATGGTTGATTATTAGATCATAGATTAAAGGATAATAAGGTTGAATAAGTTTTGAATTCTGTGACAACTGATTCACCCTCCCCCCCTCTTAGTTGCTTATTCTTGTTTTGCCAACAATTGGTATCAGAGCAGGTTCCTCTGAAGAATTTTAATAGCTTGAGGTGATCCGAGATTGCATCATACAAGAAGGATAGTCCTAGATTCGATGGTACAAACTAATATTTGTGGAAGGTTAGAATGGAGTGTCATTTGAAGTGCATTGGTGAACCCTTCTAGAAGATTACAAAGAACTCATGTACTATTCCTTGGAATGGTCCCTCTACTCCTAATGAGATCAAGAAAGCTGAAAATAATATCAGGGCTATAGAAGCATTACTGAGTGCTCTAACAGATTCAGAGATGACAAATGTGATGGGTCTGCAGATAGCACATGAGATCTGGAAGAAGCTGGAAACATTGTATGAAGGAGATGCACAAGAGAATGTTGCTAAGCTATAAAGTCTGAAAGGCAAGTGGGAAAACTTGAAGATGAAAATATTATTGTTTTCATGCAAAAAGTAAATAAACTAGTGTTGGGTATTAGATGTGTCGGTGGAACCTTGGAAGAAGATGAGATTATGGCCAAAATACTTAGATCATTGCCTACTTATTACAAAATGAAATCTCATGCTATTGAAGAGCTCAAGATAGTAACAAATGTGACAAGAGATATGATGATTAGAAAACTTCCTCCCTTTGAGTTGAGTGAATTTGGTGAATCTACCCCTAAGACAAAATCTACATTTAAAGCTACTATATCCAGAAGAAACCAGCAAAGATATGATCCAAGAGAAATTTCCAGAAAGACATTCAAGTATGAAGATGAAGAAAGAGAGTTAGAAGAGATAGAAGCATTGATTGTGAAAAGAGAAGCCAAAGGACAAGGTAAGTATGAAGGAAAGTTGCCTATTAAATGTTTCTCTTGTAGTAAGATAGGTCATTTTGCATCAAGGTGTCCTGAAAGAGTTCCTAAGTACAAACCTGACAAGTCTAGATTCCAAAAGAAATTTTATTATGCTGAAGAAGGTGTTACTGATGATGAATCTGATAAAGAAAATGGAAATGAAGATGGATGGGTATTCATTGCTATCAAGGAAAATGGTTTGGTTTCCATTGAATCTGCTAGTAATCAAAATATTAAGAAAGCTCTTGCAGCTATAATTAATGAAAAGGATGAATGGGTGATTGATATTGGATGCTCACATCATATGACTAGTGAAAAAAGCAAGTTTATAAGCTTGCAAAAATATGGTGGTGGTTTTGTAATATTTGGAGATAACAATGCTGGTGTGATTTTTGGCAGAGGCACTATTTCTCTTGGTGGTAAATATAATACTGATGATGTCCTTTATGTTTAAGGATTGAAGCATAACTTTTTTAGTGTTGGAAAAATGGTCGACAAGGGATACAATCTTTAGTTCAAAGATGAAAAATGTAGGATATTGGGAAGTTCTGGAAATATAATTGCTTTAGGTACAAAGACAAGAGGTAACATTTTTCACCTAAGTGCTTCTAGTGAGAGTTGTTTAATTGCTCAAGTTGATGTAAGCTAGTTATGACATAGGAGGTTGTGTCATGTGAATTTTGATAACATTATCAAAGTAAGCTCCACTCAAGCGGTTAGAGATCTTCCTAAGCTAGTGAAGCCTACTAACACCATATGCAAGGAATGTAAGATGGGAAAGCAAACTAGAATTTATTTTCAGAGAAAACAACATCACTCTAATGGAGTACTGGAGCTGGTGCATACTGATCTATGTGGTCCCTCTAGAATCATAAGTCTACAAGGATAAAGGTACTTTATGTTGCTTATTGATGATTATTCTAGAATGATACAGGTTTCTTTCTTGAGAGAAAAATATGAAGCATTAGAAAAGTTTAAAACTTTGAAAGCTATGGCCGAGAATGAGACAGGATTAAAGATTAAATTCTTATGGTCAGACAGAGGTGGTGAATTCACTTCGCAAGAGTTCAATTCTTTCTGTGAAGAGCATGGAATCAAAAGACAATTATACACTCCCCAGACTCCTCAACAAAATGGAGTTGTTGAGATAAAGAACAAAATAGTTATAGATGTTCCTAGAACTATGATGTTTGAAGGTGATGTTCCTCATATCTATTGGAGAGAATCTATAAGCATTGTTGTATATACTATTAACTGGGTAAATGTTAATGGTAATTCTGGTAAGACTCCTTTTGAGCTATGGTTTGGTTATAAGCCTACTATTAAATATTTCAAAATATTTGGAAGTAGATGTTATATCAAGAGAGATGAAAATATTGGAAAGTTTGATGTTGGGAGTGATGAAGGAATATTTCTAGGTTACTCTACTAAGAGCAAGGCCTACTGGTGCTATAATAGAAGATTGAAGAAAATGGTTGAAAGTGCAAATGTTAGAGTTGATGAAGACACTACTAGATCATCTAGATATTTTGGATATGATTCAGATGACCAACATGATAGTACCGATAATGGAAAGAATGCGCAGACATAGAATCAAGAGAATCAAGAAGGAGAAGTTAGTGGAAATGTAGAAGAAAGAACAAAAGAACCAGAAGTTTGAGAGAATCCCAAAATTTTGAAGTATGTAAAGCTAAATCATTCTAAAGATCAGATTATAGGAGACAAGAACAAAGGCATGCAGACTAGAAGAAGAATTGTAGAAGAGTATTGTCTGATTTCCAAGACTGAGCCCGACAATTTCAATGAAGTATGTAAAGATGAATATTGGATGGAAGCAATAAAGGAAGAACTGATGCAAATAGAGAAAAATGATACATGGATTCTTGTTCCTAGACCTCAGGATAAAAATGTGATTGGAACCAAATGGGTCTTTCGGAATAAGCTAAATGACCAAGGTGAAGTGGTCAGGAATAAAGAAAGACTCGTATGTAAAGGATACTCACAGATGGAAGGTATTGATTTTGAAGAAACCTTTTCCCTTGTTGCTAGAATTGAAGTTGTAAGATTATTTCTTGCTTATGTTTCTTTTAAGAACTACAAAGTCTATCAAATGGATGTAAATTCAACATTTCTGAATGGTGAGCTAGAAGAAGAAGTATATGTTGAGCAACCAAATGGATTTCAACAAACTGATGAAGGAGATATGGTTTTTCGATTGAAGAAAGCACTGTATGGACTGAAAAAATCCCCTAGAGCCTAGTATGCTAGACTGGATAAATACTTGTTGAAGCTTGGATTCAATAAAGGTACTGTTGATAGTAATCTATATTTCAAGATAGATCAGGATAAAGAGTTGATTATTGAAGTCTTTGTTGATAACATCATTTTTGAAGGTGATGATGACTTATGTATGAAGTTTGCAGATGAAATGAAAAGTGATTTTGAAATGTCAATGATTGGAGAACTGAAATTATTTTTAGGATTGAAAATTACTCAGTTATAGGATGGAATCTTTGCATCTCAATCCAAATATGTAAGAGAGTTATTGAATTTTTTTGGCATGGAAGACTCAAAACCAGTTGTTCACCCATGGTAACTGGATGCAAGTTAATACAAAATGATGATTATCCTAAGGCAAATCAAACAAGATACAGGTCAATGATCGGTGGATTACTTTATTTGACTCAGACTAGACTAGACATTGAATGAATGTTGTATGTATGGTTGCTAGATATCAAGCCGATCCAAAGGAATGACATGTAACTATTGTAAAGAGAATTTTCAGATACTTAAAAGGGACAATTGAATTTGGTCTTTGGTATCCTAAAGATAATGATCTGAATTTGAATGCCTTTACAAATGTAGATTGGGTAGGAGATGTGGATGATAGAAAAAGTACTAGTGGTAGTGCCTTCTTATTAGGGAAGAAGTTGGTGTCTTGGTTAAGTAAAAAGTAGAATTCCATTTCATTATCTACTATTGAGGTAGAATATATTGTTGCTTCAAAAAATTGTAGTCAAGTAATATGGATGGAGCAGATCCTGAGAGATATCAAAACTGAGTATAATGAGCCTGTTGCTATATTTTTCAATAATTCAAGTGCCATAAACATTTCTAATAATTTGGTGTTGCATTCAAAGACAAAACATATATCTATCAAATATCACTTTTTGAGAGACAAAGTGAGTAATAAAGAAGTCAGACTCGAGTATGTTCCTATAAAAGAACATATTGCAAACATCTTCACTAAGCCACTGCCTAAGGATAATTTTAAGTATCTTAGATGGAAGTTAGGGGTGATTTCCCCTCCTAATCTAAACTAAGCTGCAAGTCTTTTCATCTATATGTGCACTTATAGTCATATCTTATTTTAGATTGATGTTGTGGTGGCTGCACTCAGGGGGAGTAGTTAGATGATTCTGATATGTGGTTCAGAGCTTGTATACCTTTTGCATTGATGTCAAAGGGGGAGAAGAGTAATGGGAAAAGCTTTTGTAGAAGAAAGGGGGAGAAGAATAATAATTACTAAGGGGGAGAAGATGGAAGAGCCTAAATTAAGGATGAGAAGAATAGTGTGTAAAGAGTTAGTTGCGTTCATGGTATTTTTCACATCATGTGTTGCCATCAATGCAAAAGGGGAAGATTTTTGGATGTTGTGGTTATGTTTCTGATATGTGGTTGTCATTGATTTCAACACTATTAGCATTGGTGTCTTAAAGGCTATATATGTTGAGGATATTGAGAAAATTATAATAAATATGTTGAAGGCTATCTATGAAGTTGTGAAGTGTTGTGAAGCTCAGAATGGTGGAAAGTTCATTATGTTTCTATTCAAGTGTTGTGATTTAAAGGTTTTTTTGTTAAGCCTCTCTAGTTTATACTCTGGAAGTTTCAGAGGTGTGCATCAAGATTTGTGCAAGTTATGAGTTTTTGTGTTCCTATAGTCATTATGTCACTATAGCTGGTGTTTCTTGAAGAAGAGATTGTAATTCTAGTATTTCTAGTTGTTGTGTATGTGTGTGCAATGTTTTTTGATGTTTCTAGACTATTCTCTATCCTTTTTGCATGCCCATGTTGATTGGTGTGATTGTGATCAGAAATTTTTCCATTGTGTGTTCGAGTTTTCATGTTCTTGGTCGACATGATGATTGTAACGTGTTGTGGATCCTCATGGATTAATCTTTTAATGTTTGGAATGTTTGAGGAAGTTGTTTTATGTCCTCATTATGTTGTGACTGACTTCGGTTATTGTGCATGGAGATTTGTTCATGAATTGGGCCGATAGTTTGTAATTCATTTATTCTTTATTTTTGGCCTACAAAGTTGTTAATGTAATTCCATGAAGCGGATACACAAGAGTGATTTTTTTCTTCATTTGCAAGATGCAAGCATGAAGTGTCTCTGAGAAATGTGTGAATAAAGATTAGATCATTCGATTTTAGAGCAAAGTGTGAAGAAGATTGAGCGAAGTGTGGAGAAGTGTTTTTGTGCCTAACTGAAACTGTCATCGGGCTTTTGAAGAAGCCAATTCCTTAGTTCAACCTCTTCAGATGGATTTAATTTGAAATTTTTATGTAATATAGTGAGTCTTCTTTGAGGAGTGAGGTCTAGGTAGTGTACCTGAATGCATGTGCATTCCTTATTCATTCTCATTATACATTTAACAGGGTATAATCTTGTGGACTAATGTCCACTGTGGTTTTTCCCATAACAAGTTTTCCATGTATAAAATATTGGTGTTTTTATGTTTCTAATGTGTTGTTGATTCATGCTTTCATTGTTAATTATCAAATCTGATATTAAAGGATAATAAGGTTGAATAAGTTTTGAATTTTGTGACAACTAATTCACCCCCCCTCTCAGTTGTCTATTCTTTTTTTTCCAACAACTAGACTCTTCTAGAAAATGAAAACTTTTTGGTTGTTCAATGTATACCTCTTCTTACAATTCACCATTTAACAATGTAGACTTCACATCTATCTAATATACTTTGAAATCTTTATGTGCTACCAAATCTAAAAACATCTTGATAGCTTCCATTCACCAATTAGAGAAAAAGTTTCATGAAAATCTATACCTACAATTTGTGAGTAACCCTTATGCACCAATCGAGCCTTGTTCTAGACAACCTTTCCATCTTCATTCAACTTGTTCTAGAATACCCACTTAGTACTAATCACATTCTTGTTTTTCGATCTTGGGACCAATTCCCAAGTCAGATTCTTCTCTATTTGTTTTAAATTGTCCTTCATTGCTTTGACCCAATTCTCATCTTTGTATGCCTCAGTCACTATTTTTAGTTCCAACTTAGAAAGTAAATGGAAATTTACTTGTTCCTCTATCATAGTAGCTTTTCTTCTTGTTATCACACCTTTTCTCTTATCTCCAATCATCTAATCTTCTGAATGTTTCTTCTACACATACTTAGGAGTCTTAAGATTCTTCCCTAGATCTTCTTCCTCTTCAACTATCAACTCTTTTCCTTTGTCTTCAACCTTTTCTTCTTTATTGCAACAAGAATCATCAAATTCATATCCTTCTAGATCTACACTGAACTTTGATGTGGTTCTTCATCCACTTTGACACTTGCACTCTCAACAATATTCTTCAATCTTGTGTTGTAGCACCAATAGGCCTTACTTCTTGTAGACTATCCAAGGAAGATTCCTTCATCAAAGCTTGCATCAAACTTTCCTAAGTTTTATTCATCTCTTATGATATAACACTTGCTTCCAAAATCTATGAAATATTTCACAGTAGGAGGTTTTCCATACCATAACCCATAGGGATTCTTTGAACTATTCACTCTTTCTTGACCTCTATTAAGAATGTAGACTTCAGTATGAATTTCTTCTCTCCAATAGACATCCTAAAGATTAGCTTCCTTCTTCATTTTCCTAGCAACTTCCTGAACTATTCTATTTTTTCCTTTCCACAACTCCATTCTATTGAGGAGCTCTAGGGGCTGATAAATGACTTCTTATTCCATGATCTTCAGAAAACATGTTAAACTCATTTGAAGTAAACTCACCACCTTTATCAGATCTCAAAAATTTGATATTTCAGCTTCATTTCATTCTCAATCATATCCTTAAATACTTTAAACTTGTAGAGAGTTCTTTATTTTTCTTTGACAAATATAACCCAAGACATTCTAGAATAATCATCAATTAATAAAATGAAATACATGTCACCACATGAGATTCTAATTCTGGTAGGTCCACATAGATTTGTATGCACTAACTCCAAGGGACATGTGGTAGAGTATACTTTTATCTTGAATCTTGTCTTTGTTTTCTTTCCAACTTGATATTATTTGTAGATTGCATTGATTGGCTTTGTAATCTTTGGAAAATATCTCACAACATTATTATAACTTATCCTCACTAGGATATCAAATTGATGTGACCCATTCTTCTATGTCATAGCCAAATTTCATTAATTTGAGACATAAACCAATTTCACCACTACCTTTGAGTTGCTAGACATTAACTCATGTCCTTGTTCCAATAACAACCCAAGTACTAGAGCTTCCTTTTCTGATTTCATAACCAAAATTCTGAAATACAAGATTATATCCTTTTCTACACATTTTCCCTACACTTAAAGATTATATCATAGACTTTTGACATAAAGAACATCATCTTTTTTATGCTTGTCATCACAATTAATTGAACCTTTTCCATAGATCTTAGTAGATGTATCATCACCAAACTTAACAAGACCACCATCATACTTCTCAAGCTTAACAAACTTACTCTTATCACCTATCATATGATTTGAGCATCCAACCTCTCTAGCATGAAAAGTAGTCAACATAGTTCCTTTAATGTTATGACCTATTTTAGAAGCACTTTCCTTCACACATATTTCGAGATTAGTAAAATTAGTTGCAACATTCAAAGCCATGGACAAGCATTCATCACTTCCTTCATCTAGATAATCCTATTCTTCATCATCAGGCACACCATTTTCCTTTTCAACATAATAACTCTTTTGAAAAATTTACCCTTATGATCCTTTTATTTGTCATTAGTAACTTTGATTGGAAATTTATATGCAAAATGAGTTATCTTTCCACAATTGAAACATTTGAAAGGTAGCTTACCTTTGTATTTTACAGTACCATTTTTAATCTCCTCACAAAGTTTTCTTCCACCTCATCAAGATCATCTGGATCTAATCCATCATCCTTTTCCACTTTTTAGACTTTAAATAAAATAAATTTTTTGTGCCACCTTAACCAAGAACTCTCATTTCAAAATACTTTAAAGCACCAAACATCTATTCTCTAGAATAATTATCCAAATTTTGAGCTTCCTCAATAGTAGAAACTTTAGAACTATAATATTTAGGTAGAGTTCTTAATACCTTTTTCAACACTTCGCATTCATCCAACTTTCCACCAAGACCATTGATGGCATTGAGAACTTCATCAACTCTAAGTATGTAGGTAGTAATATCTTCATCTTCATAAATCCTTAGGGTTTCAAATTTGGTTTTGTAGTTCTGCATCTTCAGTTTTTTTACCTAGTCATCTCCTTCATAGATACCTTCTAACTTTATCCAGATCTCTTTAGTAGACTTCAAAATTATCACCTTTCCAATTTTAGAATTCGAAATACCACTCAAGATTTCATTCCCTTCTTTGTCATTACTTTCATAATCCTTGATCTCATCATCACTTCTTGGACCATTTGCATGCATAGTATAACCTTTTTCAATAGACTATCAAACTCTAAATCCAAGAGAAACCATAAAGGACTCCATCCTAGCTTTCCAATAGGTAAATTTGTTGCATTAAACAAAGGATATTTGACACCTTTCTTGTGCACCATTTGGATCTACCTCAAGTGGCTAAACTTCTTCTTGGGAACCACAATTCTAAAACCAATTTTTAGATGCATAGAACAACTAAGAGGGGGGGTGAATCAATTGTACACTTAAAAAAATTAGAAACCTTCAACAACATTTATATTTGCATTGACCCTAAAACCCTTGACATGCACTAACAGAATGTAAACATGTAAATCAATAATACAAACATATCAAACACATAAGAACACCAAATTTACATAGAAAACCCAAGAAGGGAAAAACTATAGTGAGGATTAACTCACTAATATATGAATTGCAACATCGAATATAATAAGGCTGACTAACAAAGGACTCACTATCCAAAATAAAGAAGAATAGAGGAAGGGGTGGCTCATTTCCAATTTGAACTACTAATAATGCATCTCTCATATGTCAAAGGTAGAGTTCCATTGAAGCTCATCAAATAAACTGAAATATAGACACCTTTTTCTCACTACATATGGAATTCATGGGAATTAAGGCTCACACTCAAATCATGACACTTGATCACATTCACATCTTTCACATCACACACTCTACTCTTAATTCACAAAAAAAATTATTTGCATTTATACCCTCTGCAACCTAAAACAATCTCAATTAGGTTGGCCTAAAGGAAACATATACACCTCAACCATGCAACATAAAATAATTCTTCACAAAACACTTACACTAAGGAAATAAGTGAAGGAAAATCATGACACTACTTAATTGGTACCCAAATCTACATAGAGATGCTTCTCAAAATTTCCTCAAACAACAATTATCCTCCATGATTAGTGTTAGCACACTAGGTTAGCCATCCCTGCACTAACACTAACAAGCGATTCCGAACACACCTCTCTAGGTCTGGAAACATCTCATAGACCACAAACAAATATTCCACAACATCTCAAAATATTCCACATCATCAAAATATTTCCCACAACTATTGCAACCACTTGAAACTCAAGAACACCTTCATTTTGTGCAACTAAACATACTAGCATAGACATCCAACACACCAGATAATTTGTAGAATAACTCAACACCTGAAACTTTAAGGGAAGGTAGATACAAATTATATAAGAACATTCTTAGATCTACAACACCAAAACCTTCACTACAGATAAATGTAGAGCAATATCATTTCTCCTAGATGCCCTGTTTCACAAGACAACATACTATCAAACACATCTTCCACTGTAGTATGATCCAAATCCTAAAACTCTAGATATGAAACCTTTGAACACCTCTAAATATCACGTCCAAACCACATGATCATATCTTCAATAATGAAGAAATGTGGAGGAAAACACTTAACATCACTCTATCACACTGAACTCTTTTTTATTTAAATTTTCTGAAAAGCACTTGGAAACCAAGTGAACCAACTTCATCAACAACATTACTAAAATCTATGCAACACATCTATAACATCTACAACATGTGTTCCAAGAACCTCTACAACTATATTGAAGTAGTACATCAATTACAACACCAACATGTGTTGACATCAATACAAACCATTTCAACATTCTCTTCATAAAGGGGTTGACATCAATGGAAACACCCAAGAAACTCACAAACAACTCAAGATTTCAACATCTCCAAAATTCTAACAAGTATATAATAGAAAATAGTGTGTGAGCTCTAACCTTATGTGTGTATGAGGTTGTTATGAGCCAAAATTCAAATAAAACCTACTCAAGTGCATTAGAGTGTGATTCCTATATGATAGTGGTAAGATTCAATTAGGCAGAAGTTAAAACACCCCAAGTAAATCTGAAAATTCAATTTGATACCTTACTTTAGATTGAAAGTAGAGTGAATTTTGAAGTTGTGAGCACCAATGAAACAATTCATTAGGTGGAGGGAAGTGACCAAATGCATCTCCCAATCCTATATTCCATCATTGTCTTTCAGAAATTTCAACCTTCAATCATGTGATAAAACTTGGTCAAATCTACAAATAGACTTGAAGACCTACAATCTCAAGTAATGCTACTCCAAGACTTCAAATGTATATTTCTTCAATTACATCTCTTTTGTTCTTCTCTAGTTTTAAAATGGCAAAAAGACTAGGTTTTTATAAGCATTTCTCTAATTTCCTAAAAATTAGATCCTAGAAGTTGACATTTACAATTTGAATTTTGAATGTTAAAATGCCACCAATAACCCATTAAAATTTGGGTCCTAGCCAAAAAGGGGGACCCACTCACCCATGGGTGAAAGGGTCTTGGCCTAAATTTCTAGGACACACTTGATTGGGGGAAAAGTAATAGTCAATTGCATTTATTCAATGTTTGCAATTTATCAAAAAACGATAAAAATAAGCCTCAAAATGCATAATAAAGGAAATTAGAGCCTATTTAGGAAGGATTGAAAATCCATGAATGCAAGGGTCACTAAAATAGGTCCAAATGAAGTGTGAAATTGTACAATCACCTACAAGAGAGTATAATTTTTTGCACTACATTTAGCCCCTACTTTAGTGGTTGTATGACACTACATGCATATGCAAGCTAAAATCAATCATGCTACATAAAAGGATACTCATATGGATATTGTGATTTGTTTGTAAATGGGAGAATGAAGCCCCCAATGTAGTCATTTGTAAAACTTATTTTTTAGTTGTTCATAAACATCCTATACTTTCAAATAGACATATCAAACTTCTATGGAAAACCAAATTAGAGGGTAGATGTATGCCCCCCTTATTCCACTTGCTTTATGGAAGTGGAATCGAGGTAGAAATCTAACCATATCAAATTTCTAGGTATATTGATAGAAACTATTACAATAGGTTTATGAGACCACAACACCATCTATTAGTAAACATTGGAGATGATCAGGAATGGAACTATGAATCTCACACAATAGATGACATCAAAATTAGAGTTCTCTAGTCCCCATTATAGAAATTTGAGTGAAATGTGCTACTAGGAAATTTTACTATATGTTAGTGCAAAATCATCTTTTTTACCATCATCTTCACATTTATTGTTTGAATATTATGAGAGAGATACCTTGGTGCAGAGGATTGGAGATACCGACCCGACAACCATATCAACCCCCACAACTCAAGGTCCTATGAGAAAAAGTTTGAGATGGTGCCACCACACCTGAGGTGAATTCCTTGTACCTTCTCCCTATCATTTATTTTCGTATTTTTCATTATTTTGAGTATTTTTAAAAAATCACGGTGTCCTTGTCCTCTTTGGGAAACCCTATCCCAAATTGGTGACCCTATCCTAGACCCCCTCTTGCATGCTAAGGAATTGGGTCAACTCAACTTGGGTCCCTCATGGAGTCCATTTAGATACCATTGGAGAATTTACTAAGGGTTTTTCATTTTAATTTTCTTGAAGTTAATTTTTCCACAACTAGTTTTGAACTTGGACCCTACTACATTCACACCTCCTTATTAGTTTTATCCTCCTAGAATTGAGACTTTGTTTTTTCTAAGGAACACTCTTCAATTCCCTATTAGGGAAAATATTCTTGGTATTCCCTTACAATTTTGGTCTTTTTTGGATTGTATTATGGCCTTTCCAAGATATATTATTCATGTTGAACAAGAGAAATATTTTTTCTTGCACTTTGCAAAGGGTTTGTGTTGAGATTTACCTTTCCAAAAACCTCAATGAGTATATCTATATTAAAAAATATATGTAGAGCTTTGCTAAAAAAATTATGCATGTCAACTTGCCAAAAATTTCTATAATTCACAATCCAATATTACCATCTGGTTACTCAATGACCCAAACCTCAACCCAAATAGCTTGTTGAGGAGCCCCTAAACAGAGTGAGGTTGGTTGGACAAAAATAAAAAATACAAGAAATATTAATAATATTGGAGATAAAGGTGCTATTTTTAATATTCAATTATTCAAATAATCAATTTTTAAACCCTAACAAGGTGAAAGAGGTGGTTGTTACATATCCCATTACAGAGTTCTCATAGGTGGCCACCAAGACTCAATTTACTAGAATGATGTTACCTAATAGTCCTATTATCACCTCTTAGATAGTTTGTGTGCCACCATCTTCCCCTAACTCATGTTTATTTTTTCATCCACCTCATGAGATAGAGTAGAGTGAGCTTATTCCTAAAAGAAGATGAATTTTGTGGTCTTCAAATCTCCTAAATTTATGTATCTCACAAACGAGGATTTCTTGAAGAATAGTTATGGATCTCTTTTATGAGTTCAACTATATACCTATTAGCTCTCTTCTATGAATTTTAGTTTATGAAATTTTTGGGGCTTTACTCACCCCATAATAAATACATCATGTGGAATGTTTGACAAATACTTCTCAAGATTGATGTTTTTTTACAAGAGTTTAAAAATGTAGGTTTCATTTTTTTTGTTATTTTTATGTGATTATGAACCAAGTCATGGATGAATTTACACTATAGTTTCACCTAAACACATATCGTTTGTCATGGATGTGACCATGCTAGTAATACTTGGTGGGTCCTCTTTAATATTAAAACTTCTCTCTTAGGGTCATTAATATTTATTCTTTCATTCATTCTATTCAAAGGTCTAATCTCTATCCATATATTATGGAGTCTCTTCCCACTACTTCTTGAATCATGGGTGGGGAATTCAATATGGTTGAATTGAATTTTGATAAATATGGCAATATATCTATGAAATAGAGAGTCGATGAATGAGATTACTGATAAATCAATTATCATAAAGAGAGATGTATGAATTTTTGGTGTGGCAAACCTATATAAAGAAATATTGTTTTGGCTAGTGAGAAGGATGTATTTATGAATAGATTCAAATTTTTATGTATTATATTTAGTTATTTTGTATTTCAAATATCTCAAATAAAATCCTCTCAAGCTTAGTAGGGCTCAAATTGCAAAAGAGATTTTTCTAATGTTTGATTTGAGTGTAGGATTGTCCCTTTATTTGAACTTTTTTGGTTCTTGTGTTCGAATATTATGGTAAGTGCCTTAAGATTGGGGGTTAATATGGAAATAATACCAAAAAAAAATCACTACCCTACAAGCTAATCAAGAACATGTGAATTATTAGAATAATTGACTAAGAGTGTTGGTATGTGGAGCTTGATCATGCTCTGGGTGAATATTATAGCCATGATTTCCCCCAAAATAATTTATAACTACCCAAAATTGTGACAATTATCTTGTTGTGGATATAAAAGCAAAGTGGAGTGCATGTGAAGTAGAAGCTACACACAACACACAATGTATGGGAGAATTTGAAAGAGGATGAAAAAATGTGCAAATGGTGTTGGGATATGGTGTTGTACACCATTGCATACAATGTTATATTATAATATTGTAATTAAATAATTATTTAGTTGTGATGCACCTAGGAGGTGTGGTTAATCACACCAGGTAATTATTTGGGGACCACTTTATGTTGTATTGTAAGATTGAATTATTATTTAATGTGTGAGAGACATGAGATAATAATTTAATATTCAAGAAAATAAAGTGAAAACTTAGTACCCAATATTAAATGAGGGGTCAGTGGTTTTTTATTCACATGGTTTTGTGGTACATGGTTTTATCTTACCACTTGGTTGTATTTCTGTGAGCTTGTATCTATAAAAGAAAGAACAAGTTTAGTGGTTAAGGTTGGTTAGGGGAGTGGACTATCATTATTGAGTCTTTTTGTGGAGTGCATATGTGAAGCATGTTATGGGATGTGTGGATTCATGCTTGGACACATGGAGGATGCATTGGAGAGGCTTGATGCTTTAGAGGTATTCATTGTAACTCTTGTAATGTTTTAATGCTAAATAATAGATGGTGTATGGATTCTTTTGGAGGATGGGTTTTTCCCTCTTGAGGGTTTTCCCAAGGTATATCTTGTGTTATCTTGTGGCTTATCTATTTTATCTATGAATTATGATTACTTGCAAGCATGCTTTTCTCTCATGGGTTTATGTAGGAAATGGATTAATAAGTATGTGGATTGAATGCATTATTTCCTAAACAAATAGAAGTTGAGTATTCACATGGGAAGGTAGGGCATTGGATAAAAGGTACACCCAAGAATGGAAGAGTAGTACATTGTGTAAGGAAAATGTGAGGTGTTGAAGCTGCATGCAACAATGGATTACTAATAGTTATTATAAACTTATTCTTTTTAGGATATTAATAAAAACTTGTACTATTATGTATGGACGTAGCCAACATTGGGTGAGCCACATTATTTTTTGTATTTGTGTATATTTTCTTTTGTTCTTTAATTTTTGTATCTATATATATAATTGATTAATTTATTGCTCCATCCTACTTGAAAATCCCAATAATTGGTATCAGAGATGTGTTGTTCAATTGTTTGGTAAGGAAATCTCACAATTTAGTGGGAGCAATGTTCGAAGAAGGGAAATTGAAAGCCGAGAAGTTCAACAGCTAGAATTATTAGTTATGAAGAATGAAACTAGAAGATTACCTATATTTGAAAGGTTTGTGGTGGCCATTGCAAGGTAAAGCAAATAAATAGTCAACAATGATAGATGAAGAATGGGAAATTCTAGACAAAAAGGAATTGGGAAGTATTTGGTTGTGCCTAGAACCATATGTGGCATCTAAAATATCCAAAGTGAAGATAACGGATGACTTTATGAAAATTTTGGTAAAATTATATGAAGATTCCTCATATTTGAATAAGGTATTCTTAATGAAGTGGTTATTTAATATGAAATTGGTTGAAGGAGGTTCAATCCTCTATGATTGTTGAATCTAGAGTGTTGTTAAAGGGAATCCAGTTGGTTGTTTCTATGGGGATTGGGGATCTACATATTGAAGGAGATTCTAAGACTTTAATTGATGTGGTCAACCTGGGTAAATTATTGGGATATAATACTAAAGACATTTTAATTGACATAAAACATCTAATGTCTAAGCTAAACTTGAGGGTGGCTACCCATATTTATCGGGAAGGGAACCAAGTGGCAGATGCTATGGCTAATCTTGGCACCCATTGGAAAATTTCTAAGTGTTGGCACGACTTGGGGAACCTTCCACCTAGTGTTCAAGATTTAATTCTAAAGGAGAATGATTATTGCATTATCCATGATGTTGAATAATTATGCGAAGTCATTGGAATTATGGGGGGTCCACATTCTTGTCTACTAGGCTATGTGGACTAGTTTAAATGCTGAGGTGTCCTACAAGTGGAATTTGTGGTACAATGATGTGGAGATCATGTTTAAAAATGATTTTACGCAAAGTGACGGGGATTACTTCATGATTACAACCAAGTTGGATTTGGCCTTACATAATCTTTTATTGAGATTTGATAATTGCACCTGGTTGATGGTGTAATTTTTTGAAATAATATTTGATGTGACTTGTATGCACGAAATGAAGCTCTTAATGGGTCCTTCCTATCTTGCTAATTGGAGCTTTTTTTGGTGGGAAGGAGATTGGGGTTAGCTAAATTTGGCCACGTGGCCAACTCTCATCAAGAATTGTGCAAAATCAATGTGGATGGCAAACCTTCCCATTCCATCATTTCCTACCTATCTGGCTACAAGTGTTTGAAGATTCACATTTATGAGATCACCAAGATTTCCTTTTGGGATGTTACCCTTCAAGCATGTATTTTGTACAAATCTTTGATTTCCCAAAGACGCATTGTTTGGCTTAACATTTTATGTCGGTGGAAGACTACTCAAAGTTTTAAAATATCAAACCTTTTACTCTCACAGGTTTTTTGGGTTTTCTATGTGTAGAGAAGCGACATGGGTGGTGATAGAGTGTGAAAAGATCCCGATAATTGTGGTGAGTTCCATAAATACCCTCTGGTTTGACACATTTGTGTGGAGAGTGGGCTTGCACCTTTAATGGAGAATTTAGTGGGTCATGACCCTGAGTTATCCGCTCAGTTCACAAGCTCTTGGAAGGATCTCAAGGTGAATTTGGGTGGTATATCCTATGAATTTAATGAGGAGGTGATAGCCCAAGCTATGGGTCCATAGTGCTCCAAAAATAAATACCCAAAACATACAAAGTCGCAAGATAACGAAAGCTTGAAGGTTTTCTTTGTTGGCAATGAAGAATCTGTGTGCAACCCGTCGAGATTCAAAAGAGAGGCTCTATCGCGGCCTTGGGACCAAGTCTACCTTGCCCAGATGAAGTATGTCACCTTGGAAGGTAGATACAAAACCTATTATTTCTATCATTTTTTTCTTCTGAATCACATATGTCATAAAGTTCTATTTAAGCTTTCCATTTTTCTTTCTTACAGACTTGGAAAAATTTGTTGAGAAATATTTGGAATTTTCCTCTCAAAACTCAAGGGATTCACCTCCTCTACCACTTTCACCTTGCTCTTTGCCTACCTAAACCAATATCCACCATTAGAATTGAGGAAATTGAACCCCCAGTGCAAACTATTTCCCCGACTAAGTCTAAGGTGCCCAAAAGGAAAACACCTCCAGAAACCCCTAAACCTAAACCAACCCCAAAGAAGATTAAAATAATTGTTGGGTTAGCCTAGTTGAGTTATGTTGTTGGACTCTATGGATTGAAGGCTAGCCCTGCTAAGATGGTCAACAAAGCTACCACCAAAAAGAAAGTGAAAGATGAGGGGAAGGGTTTGATGGAGCTGTCGGCCATGGATAGTAGAGGAAAGAATGTGGTGGGGAAGGATTATAAGAGTGAAACTATGGTGGCTATGATGGTGGAGACTAGGATTGAGATGACCAAGATCACAAAGTTGGATAGATTGGCTAAAAATAACAAGAAAATGCAATTAAATGAGATGGAAACTGATGAGAAGCGCATTGAAAACAAAGGTGAGGGGAATGAGGAGGATTCATAGGACATTGAGGAGGACTATTTTGAAGGGTCTCACACCATCCCAAATCTTAAAAAACTGCATGGTGATAACTCAATGTCCCAGTCCTCTAACTCGGATGTGGAGTGCATCAATACTATTAAGACTGGGGATAAAGGGGAGGAGCTCTATGTGTTGCAGGAAAGGATGGAGAAGATGGAACAGAAGTTCAAAGGCTTCACCAGGTTAATCATCAAGTTGGTTCACCGTGTCACCAACACCCTCTTAGTTATCATGGACAATGTGGACATGAAGACCGATGAATATGGCCTTAAATGGGTCGGTTATGATGTTATTAATGCTCTCTCCTAGAATTGGGAGAATTCCTAATTTTTGTTGCTGCTATTGGTGCTTTCGTTTGTTGGTATGTTATTTTTAATTTTTTGCTATGCTATTTTATGTTTTATGGACTTGATCTTTTTTGGCCCTAGTGGCTTGATGTGTTAAGGGTACATTACCTTATAAATACTACTTATGTAATAAAAAATAGACCATTTAAGTGAATTTAATATAGCTACTAGTCAATTAAATTCTATTAATGTCAATTTTGATGAAGAATTTTGGTCTCTTAATTTTATGTCTTGGTTATGGTTGTACGTAATTTTTTTTCTAGTTCAAATATATTGATATTTGATGATTTTGTTGGTGTGATTCTAAGAAATGAGATTCAAAGGAAGAGGACATGTGAAACTTCAATATGTTGGCACAACAAGGATAGACAATTGAGAGGGGGGTGAATCAGTTGTTACATAATTTAAACTTATTCAACCTTAATCAACCTTTAATCTTAGATCTGATAATTAACAATGAACGCATAAATGAACAACACATCATAAACACATGAACACCAAGATTTTATACATGGAAACCTTATTAGGGGAAAAACCATGGTGGATGTTAGTCCACAAGATTATACCCTATTAGAAGTATAATGAAAAATGAATATGGAATGAACATGCATTCAGGCACACTACCTAGATCTCATTGCCTTACATAAAATAATCAAATTAAATCCATCTGATTAGGGTGAACTGAGAAATTAGCTTCTACAAAAGCTTGATGATAGTTTCGGTTAGGCACATAAACACTTCTTCACACTTCGCTCAATCTTCTTCACACTCTGCTATGAAATCAAATGATCTAATCCTTATTCACATATTTCACATACATTCACTGAGCATACACCACACACACACTTTAAAATGAAGAAAGGATCACTCTTATATATCCACTACATGAATTTTCATCAACAACTCTGTCGGCCACAAATAAAGAATAAATTACAATTTTTAGCCCAATTCATGAACAAATCTCAATGCACAACAACCTAATTCGGTCACATGGTAATGAAGACCTAAATCAATATCCTACATGCCAAAAAATAAAATATTAATCCATATGGATCCGCAACACACTACCACCATCATGTTGGCCAAGAAAAATGAAAACCTCGAACACACAAAGGAAAATCTTTGATCACGAGCACATCAATCAACATGGATGTACCACAATGATAGAGCACAATCTATAAATGTCATTGAATATTACAACAGCATACGCAACAACTCAATTTACCAGAATTGCATTCTCTTCTTCTAGAAACACCTACTACAGTAAGAGAATAACCGTAGGAACTCAGAAACTCATAACTCGATCCAATCTTGATGCATACCACTGAAACTTCCAAAAAACATACTAGATAGGCTCAACAAAAAACCCTTTAATGTGCAACTTCTAATTACCAACTTACAGTGCTTACCACCATTATGATCAACACAACTTCACATACTGCCTGCAACATATTTATTCTAATTTTCTCAATATCCTTGGCATATACAACCTTTAGAATCATCAATGATAATAGTGTTTACATCAATGACAACTACATATCAAAAACACAACCACAACATCCAACAATCTTCCCCTTTGGCATTGATGGAAACACATGATGTGAAAAATACCATCAACACAACTAATTCTTCACACAATACTCTTCTCCCTCTTTGTTCTACACTTCTCCCCCTTACAGTACAAGGTTTTTCACATTATACTTCTCCCCCTTTGACATAAATGGAAAGGGTACACAAGCTCTGAACCACATGTCATCTGAATCATCTGACTACTCCCCCTGAGTAGTAGCCACCACAACATCAATCCAAACCAAGATCTGACTGTGAGTGCACAGATTGATGAAAAGACTTGCATCTTAGTTCAGATTAGGAGGGGAAATCACCCCTAACTTTCTTCTAAGATACTCAAAATTATCCTTAGGAAATGGTTTAGTGAAGATATCAACAATTTGTTCCTTAGTGGGCACATATTCCAATCTGACTTCTTTATCACTCACTTTGTCTCTCAAAAAGTGATACTTAATAGATATATGTTTTTTCTTTGAGAATAAAACTAGATTATTGGAAATTTTTATGGCACTTGAGCTATCACAAAATATAGTAATAGGCTCATTATACTCAATTCTGATATCTCTCAGCAACTGTTTCATCCATAATACTTGAGTGCAAATTATTTGCAGCAACAATATATTTTGCTTCAGTAGTAGATAAGGAAATGGAATTCTTCTTTTTACTTAGCCAAGACACCAACTTCTTCCCTAAGAAGAATGCACCACCACTTATACTTTTCCTATCATCTGCATCTCTTTCCCAATCTATTACTGTAAACGCATTCAAAGTAAGATCATCATCCTTAGGATACCAAAGACCAAAATCAACTGTTCCTTTCAAATATCTGAAAATTCTCTTTAATGCAGTCACATGTGATTCCTTTGGATTAGCTTGATATCTAGCAATCATACTACAACATTCATAATGTTTGGTCTATTCTGAGTCAAATATATAAATCCACCAATCACTGACTTGTACCTTGTTTGATTAGCCTTAAGAGAATCATCATTTTGTGTTAACTTGCATCTGGTTACCATGGGTGTTCCAATTAGTTTTGAATCTTCCATGTCAAACTTTTTCAATAACTCTTTTACATATTTGGACTGAGATATAAAAATTCCATCATCTAACTGAGTTATTTGCAATCCTAAAAATAATTTCAGCTCTCCTATCATTGACATCTCAAATTCACTTTTCATTTCATCAACAACTTTCATGCATAAGTCATCATCACCTTCAAAAATAATATCATCAACAAGAACTTCAATAATCAATTCTTTTTCCTAATCCATCTTGAAATACAAATTGTTGTCAGTAGTACCTTTGTTGAATCCAAGCTTCAACAAGTATTTATCTAGTCTTGCATACCAGGCTCTAGGGGCATGTTTGAGTCCATATAGTGATTTCTTCAATCAAAAACCATATCTTTTTCATCAATCAATTGAAATCCATCTGTTTGCTCAACATTAAATTCTTCTTCTACCTCACCATTAAGAAATGTTGACTTCACATCCATTTGATAGAATTTTTAATTCTTGAAAGTAGCATAAGCAAGAAATAACCTTACAGCTTCAATTCTAGCAACAGGGGCAAAGGTTTCTTCAAAATCAATACCTTCCATCTGTGAGTATCATTTACATACCAATCTTGCTTTATTTCTTACTACTTCACCTTGTTCATTCAGCTTATTCTGAAAAACCCATTTGGTTCCAATCACATTTTTATCCTAAGGTCTGGGAACAAGATTCCATGTATCATTTTTATCTATCTGCATCAGTTCTTCCTTCATTGCTTCCATTCAATATTCATCTTTACATGCTTCATTGACATTACTAGGCTCAATCTTGGAAATCAAGCAATATTATTTTGTAATTCTTCTTCTAATTTGCACACCTTTGCTCTTGTCTCCTATAATATGATTCTTAGAGTGATTTAGCTTTACATACCTTGGAACTTTTGGATTCTCTCTAACTTTCAGTTCTTCTATTCTTTCTTCTATACTTCTATACTTCCACTAGCTTCTTCTTCATGATTCTCTTGATTCACCGAAATAGTTTGAACTTGATTCTATGTTTGCGCATTCTTTCCATTATTAGTACTATCTTCTTGGTCATCTGAGTCATATCCATAGTATCTAGATGACCTAATAGTGTCTTCATCAACTCTAACATTTGTACTTTCAACCATTTTCTTCAATATTCTATTGTAGCACTAATAGGCTTTTCTCTTAGTAGAGTAACCCATAAAGATTCCTTCATCACTTCTAGCATCAAACTTGCCAATATCTTCATCTCTCTTAATATAACATCTACTTCCAAATATTTTAAAATACTTAACAGTAGGCTTATAACCAAACCATAGCTCAAAAGGAGTCTTACCAGATTTACCATTAACATTTACCCAGTTGATAGTGTATATAGTAGTGCTTACAACTTCTCTCAAGTAGATATGAGGAGCATTACCTTCCAACATCATAGTTCTAGTAGCATCTAGAATTGTTATGTTCTTCCTTTCAGCAACTTCATTTTGTTGAGGGGTTCGAGGAGCAAATAACTGTCTTTTGATTCCATGCTCTTCACAAAATGTATTAAACTCCTGGGAAGTGAATCCACCACCTTTGTATGATCTTAAGCATTTGACCTTCAAACCTGTCTCATTTTCTGCCAAAGCTTTGAAACATTTTAACTTTTCTAGTGCTTCAAGTTTTTCTCCCAAGAAAGAAACCCATATAATCCTAGAGTAATCATCGATAAGCAACATAAAGTACCTTTCTCCTTATAGACTTATGATTCTGGATGGATCACATGGATCAGTATGAAGCAACTCCAAAACTCCATTAGAATGATGTTGTTTTCTCCTAAAAGAAATCCTTGTCTACTTTCCCATCTGACATTCCTTGCACATAGTGTTAGTAGGCTTCACTAATTTAGGTAGATTTTCGACTGCTTGAGTGGAGCTTACTTTGATAATTTTATCAAAATTCACATGACACAACCTCCTATGCCATAACCAACTTACATCAACTTGAGAAATTAAGCAAATTTCACTAGCAACACTCAGGTGAAAAATATTACCTCTTTTCTTTGTACCTAAAGCAATTACATTTATAGAGCTTCCCAATATCCCACACTTACCATCTCTGAACTGAAGATTGTATCCCTTGTCTACCATCTGTCCAACACTCAACAAGTTATGCTTCAATCCTCCAACATAAAGAACATCATCAGTATTACATTTACCACCAGAAGAAATAGTGCCTTTGTCACATATCACACTAGCATTGTTATCTCCAAATATTACAAAACCACCATCATACTTTTCCAATTTTAGAAACTTTCTTTTGTCACCAGTCATATGATGTGAACATCCACTATCAATCACCCATTCATCCTTTTCGTCAAATTTTGCTACAAGAGATTTCTCAATATTCTGATTGCTAGTAGATTCAGTGGACATCATACCATTTTCCTTGATAGCAATGAATACCCATCCATCTTCATTTCTAATTTCTTTATCAGATTCATCATCAGTAACACCTCCTTCAGCATAATAACATTTCTTTTGAAATCTAGACTTTTCAGGTTTATACTTAGAAACTCTTTCAAGACACCTTGATGCAAAATGACCTATTTTACTACAAGAGAAACATTTAATAGGAAAATTTCCTTTGTACTTACCATGTCCTCTGGATTCTCTTTTCATAATCAATGCTTCCAGATCTTCTAGCTCTCTTTCTTCATCTTCAATTTGTCTCATCTCATCTTCATACTTGAATGTCTTTCTGGAACTTTCTCCCGGATCATATCTATGTTGGATTTTTTCAGATATAGTAGCTTTAAATGCATATTATGTCTTAGGAGTAGACTCACCAAACTCACTCAACTCAAAGGAAACTAGTTTACCAATCAACATGTCTCTTCTTACATTTGTTATTGTCCCGAGTTCTTCAATAACATGATCTTTCATTTTGTAAGAGGCAGACACTGATCTTAGAACTTTAGCCACAATCTCATCTTCTTCCATAACTCCACCGACACACCTGATACCATCACTAGTTCATTTACCTTCTGCATGAAAGAATCAATTTTTCATCTTCACTCATCTTCAAGGTCTCCCACTTGCCTTTCAGACTTGTTAGCTTAGCAATCTTCACTTTTGAATCTCCTTCATATAATGTCTCCAATTTCTTCCAGATCTCATGTGTTTTCTTCAGAACTATCACATTTGTCATCTCTGAAACTTTCAAAGCACTTAGTAATGCTTCTATATCCATGATATTATTTTTAGCTTCTTTGATCTCATTAGGAGTAGTGGGACCATTTTAAGGAATATCATATCTGTTCTTTGTAATCTTCCAAAAGGGTTCACCAATGCACTTCAAATGACACTCCATTTTGACTCTCCATAGAGAATAATTTGTACCATCGAATATGGGACTATCCTTTTTGTATGATGCCATCTCAGATCACCTCAAGCTATTAAAATTCTTTAGAGGAACCAACTCTAATACTAATTGTTGGCAAAACAAGGATAGACAACTAAGAGGGGTGGGTGAATCAGTTGTTTTAGAATTTAAACTTATTCAACCTTAAACAACTTTTAATCTCATATTTGATAATTAACAGTGAAAGCATAAATCAACAACACATTAGAAACACATGAACACCAAGATTTTATACGTGGAAACCCTATTAGGGGAAAAACTAATGTGGATGTTAGTCCACAAGATTATACCCTATTAGAAGTATAATGAAAAATGAATAGGGAATGCACATGCATTTAGGCACACTACCTACAGCTCATTCACCAAGCATACACCACACACACACTTCAAAATGAAGAAAAAATCACTCTTATATATCCGCTACATGAATTTTCATCAACAACTCTATCGGCCACAAATAAAGAATAAATTACAATTGTCGGCCCGATTCATGAAAAAATCTCAATGTGAACCAACCTAAGTTGGTCACATGGTAATGAAGACCTAAATCAACATCCTCAAACATGCCAGACAATAAAATATTAATCCATAAGGATCTACAACATGATACCACCATCATGTTGGCCAAGAACATGAAGATCTTGAACACACAAAGGAAAATATTCGATCACGAGCACATTGATCAATGTGGACATACCAAAATGATAGAGCATGATCTAGAAACATCACTAAACATTAAAACAACATACGTAACAACTCAATTTACCAGAATTGCATTCTCTTCTTCCAGAAACACCTGCTACAATAACAAAATAAATGTAGGAACTCAGAAACTCATAACTCGATCCAATCTTGATGCGTACCACTGAAAATTCTAGACAACATACTAGATAGGATCAAAAACAAACCCTTCAATGTGTGACTTATGATTACCAACTTACAAAACTTACCACCATTTTGATCAACACAGCTTCATAGACTACTTGCGACATATTTATTCTAATTTTCTCAATATCCTCGACATATACAACCTTCAGAATCATCAATGCTAATAGTGTTGACATCAATGACAACCACATATCAACAACACAACCACAACATCCAACACAATATTAGGTAACATTTTGAATGTAGAAGAGAGGGTAAGAATACTTGGAGGTCATGGGAATTCATGAGGGAGATTGAGAAATAGGTCACAATCTAGAGGAAGGAAAGATTGAAAACTAGCTCACTTGAAGAAAGATTGTTGATCTTGGTAGATAAAAGAAGGAGATTCATGGGTACTATATTTAGGGGATTTATCATCAAATTTAATAGATTGAAGTAAATTTGATGATGATTATTTAATTATTTCCCTAGATAATGTTGATGATTCATGGGTACTAGATGTAGGGGCTTCATTTCATGCTACACCCCATAGGAATTATTTTCTTGATTATGTCCAAGGAGATTTTGGAGTGGTATATTCAAGAGATAATGAACCTTGTCATATTATTGGAAAGGAAAGAATTAAAATAAAATTTCAACATGTAAATCAATAGCTACTATAGGAGGTAAGGCATGTTCTAAAGTTGAGTAGGAATTTAATTTTAACAGGGTGGATGGGAGTTGAAGGTTGCATAGTTATATTTATAGATAAAATTTGGAAGATTACTAAAGGTGATTAGTAGTAGCTTAAGGTGTGAAAGTAAGAACTATATTTATGTACAAGTCATATTGTTCCTTCTACTTTAGTTTTTTCAAAAAAACTATAATAGGAAAATTTGCAACAAGAAAAGCTACACCATTGATGCAGGTTCAAGAATATTTGATGTTAGTTTTGTAGCAGTCACAGGAACAGTTGCTATGAGTTTTGCATGAGTTACAAAAATACTTGTTGTAGGTATATAAACAAAAAATTTGCATCACAAACTTGGGAATATGAGTGAGAAAGGTATGAAAATTCTTCATTCTAAGAAATTTTTGTCAAGTTTGAAACATATTAATATGGATTTTTGTGAAAGTTGTGTTTATGGGAAGCAAAAGAGAGTAATATTTCTCAAAGATAGGATACAAAATAAGGATGAGAAATTGGAGCTTGTGCATACAGACAAGTGTGGAACAACCCATGTATCTTCTCTTGATGGATTTTTTTATTATGTCAAATTTATTGATTTTGCAACTAGGAAAGCATGGGTGTATTTCCTAAAATAGAAATCAAAATTATTTGAAATTTTAAAAAATGGAAAAGCTTGGTTGAAAATGAAACACAAAAATATTATAATTTCTCAAGTTTGATAATGGAGGTGATTATTGAAGTAAATAATTTGAAGATTACTATTTATTTATTGGAATTCATAGATGGAGAATGGTTTCAAAAACTCCACAGGAAAATGGTGTGGCTAAGAGATTGAATAGAAGAATAATGCAACATGCAAGAAGCATGATATTGCATGTTGGGATTCCTTTACATTTGTGGGAAGAGGCTATAAATACTTTTGTTTATTTAATTAACAGAGTTCATTCAATTCCTTTGGGTGGTGGTATTCTAGAGGAGGCATGGATAGGTAAGAAGGTGAGTTATTCTTTTCTAAAAAACTTCTACTATGAAGCTTTTACACATGTTTATTTATGTAAGTGAGAAACCAAGATCTTGAATTCGCAACACCAAATAAACTCCACATGCAAGAGAGATGCAACAATGAAATATTCTATTCCACCAAACAATAAATATAATATGATACAATATGATCAAGATGTGATCAAGATGCTATCAAGATGCAAAATATGTAAGAGATGAATTTCTTATAAAGGAAAGGTGAGAGATAAGATTAGACAATATCAGGACAAGTTTCTTAATCCTATCACATGAGAAAACTAAGTCATAACTACCTAGGATATTGTAAAATCTAGATAAGATAACTAAGACTTCTAGAAGAAATATTATATCATAAGTAAACTTAACATGTGAATAAGTCCCCTAAGTCCCTAATGAAGAATTAACTAGGTACAAGACTTTATTCACACCAACACCCCCCATTAAGTGCAACTTAGTGAGGAAAAGAGAAATGTAAAAATTCAAAATATGGGTCCTAACAACAAGGCTTGATAAGAAACCCATGTACAAAACAAACTCTCATAAGCGATGAAAAGGATACAAATATTATGGGAGAAAAATCCTCTCCAAAAGAGAGAAAACAAGATGAAGGACTAAGAAGCCTCCAAAACAATGTCCCAAGAAGAATAGGAACATGAATAACATAATTGAAGCACAAATATGATGTAAACAACTATTGAAAGGTGATTGCTATAGTGTTATAACTGAAGAACCTCCTCTAAAAATAGGATGATCGGGATCAAGAAGACAATAATCTACATGAGTTCCCCCAATGACACTGCTCAAACAATGATCAGATGGCAAACAAATGAAAAAAATCTATCAATAAAATATATAAATGGTACATGAATCTACACAAGTGACCCCAACAACACTACTCAACCAATACAATTTGAAAATATAGGTGCTAATAGTTTGAAGAACACTAATCAAATGAGGATGGAAGGTTACCTCCACAAAATAGGAATGTAAAAATTCCCATATGATAAATGCTCCATCTCACTAAAATGCATGGGTAACTAGTTGTTGCATCCACCTAGTACATAATAACAAATACTAGATACATAGCTCACTCCAAAGTGAAATGAAGCATTATCATGAACAATATAATACCCCCCATAATGTTGACTTGGGAGAGGCACAATAGATTCACTAGACTTTGTGTATCACTATGTAATGCATGAAGGAGAAGAAAAAACATCTGAAAGTGTACAAGAAAGTACCTACAACTAAAAAAGGGTGTGCAAAAAAAAGAATGCATAGATGAGGAAAGAATCAAGTAGATTTGTTGTTGTCATGGAGAGACACTAACTTGAAAAAGGTGTGAACTAAAATAACAAAGGTACTACATAACCACCCATGGCACTTTATAATATAGCGCAAGTACAAAATATGGCACAACCTTAAGTGAAAAATCCCAAAAATACATATACAATAGTGTGGAACTTTATCTCAGTGCATTTATATATAAAAAAGTGCTCACAAATGATGCTCAAAATGTTCACATAGGACAAATTTTGGATATACATATAGAACAGCCCAAACGAAGCCATTCCATGCAAATTGAAGGATTCCAAGTTCCAAAATATCCAAGAAATTTAGAGGAAGAAACATATATGCAACAACCACATGGAGTTAAAGTTAGAGGTAAGGATAACTTAGTGTGCATATTAAAAAAGAGTTTATATGGCTTGAAAAAAGCACATGAATAATGGTACTTAAAATTTGATAGTTTTATGGCTGAATAATGTAATAGTCGCTGTCATTTTGACCATTGTGTTTACTTTAAGAGGTTAGATAATGGTAGTTATATTATCTTGTTATTATATGTTGATGATATGCTTGTTGTGGGTTCTAATATGGAGCATATTGATGAGATGAAACATACGTTAGAAAATTCTTTTTATATGAAGTATTTGGGTGCATATAAATAAATAATTGGTATGAGGATTTCATGGGATAGGGAAAATAGTAACTCTATCTCAAAGTGAATATGTAGAAAAGTTATTGAAATGATTTAATATGGAAAATTTTAAAGTTGTTAGCACACCTTTGGCTAGTAATTTTAAATTGACTAAGGAGATGTGTCCAAAGACACAAGACGAGGAAGAAAAATGTCAAAGGTTCCATATTCTTCAACTGTTGGTATTTTAATGTATGTCATGGTATGCATGAGGCTAAATATTGCATATGTTGTTAGTGTTGTGAGAAGGTATATGAACAATCCTAGCTTGGAACATTCATATGTTGTGAAATGGATTCTTAGGTATTTGAGAGGGACAATTAGATAACATTTATGTTTTGAGGTTCAAACATTGCTCTATAGGAATATGTTGACTCTAATTTGGTGGGTGATATTGATACTAAGTATAGTAAAATAGGTAATGTATTTACTGTAGGTGGGAAAATAGTTAGCATGATTTCAAGATTGCACAATTTTTTTTCTCTATCAACTAAAGAGGCAAAGTATGTTGATGCAACAAAGAAATGATTTGGCTGCAATATTTCTTAGAGAAATCGAGCAAGAAGTAGGCTGATATTTTTATATACATATATCAGAGTTTCATTCATCTTTCCAATAATTATGCACTTCATTCCAAAAAAAGGTAGAAATAGTTGAGGTATCACTTCATCTGGTTAGTGTTGCAGGATGGCCACTTGAGGCTAGAAACAATTCATTCAAGGAAAACAATAGTAGATACATTGAAAAATATGGTAACACAAGAGAAATTGATTACCTCTCCAACTTTTTTTGGTCTTTAAGAATAAATATTATGCAAATGAGGAACAACTATGTCAAGGAATATCAATCAAGTGGGAGCTACAAGGGAAACAGTGCTACATGATCAATCTCTGAGTAGGAGATTGTTTGGTGTGGTTCCTGATTAGTCTCCAAGTGGGATATTGCTGGTATATGGAGCCTAATAAAGCATTCAATTTAATATTTTAGCCACTTTAGCAACCATGGTTTCCCACCAAAATAATTGTAACTACCCAAAATCATGATAGTTATCTAATTGTGGATATGGAGTGCAAAGAGGCATGCATGAGAATTAGAAGTTTCACACAAGAAGTAGTGCATGAGAGAAGCTAGAAGAGCTTGCAACAACATGTGGGTGGAAGTTACATAACTGTGTTGGGTAAAACAAACACACAACAATAAAAGGAGTGGATTGTGTAGAGAAAAGCGTGAGGTGTTGAAGTTGCATGAATCAATGGATTATTGTTGGTTATTGTAAACTTTTTTTTTTTGGATATTAGTAAAAATTTGTATTATTATTTATGGATATAGCCCACATTGGGTGAACCATGTTAAAATAGTTCTCTATATAAATTTACTTTTGTTCTTTAATTAATGTTTATGTATCTAAATATATAATTGATTAATTTATTGCTCCATCCTACTCGAAAAACCAACAAAGAGGATATTAGAGAGACCAATATCCACCCATGCAAGTAATCCACTATAAAAAGAATCAAGATGTAGAATTTAGGGGAACGAGATGTGGTAGAAACTATCAACATTGAAGATAGCCTCACAAAAACTAAGAAGGTAGTTAAAGAAAACATGGAGGTCTCGCTACAAATGAGCTTAGAGAAGGAGATAGGAACAAGTGAACAACTAAAAATTTATGCAAGAAAAAAAATTAAAGGAACAAAGGAAACTAGTATAGTATAATGATAATTATTAAATAAAGGAGGAAGAAACCACAAAATAAAAACAAATAACACAGAGAGAAAGGTAGAAAGTAAGATAAGAGAAGTATCAAATAATTTCTTTTGACAAAATGAAGTTGTTAATACCATTATATATAGTAGGGATTTTTAAATGAACAAGATAACTGAGAGGGGGGGTGAATCAGTTGTATCAGATCACCTTACTTCAGAACTTAATCTTTTCATTTTAACTTCAATCTGTTATTAAGTGTAAACATGAAATGAAAATAATCGAAAGAAAACACCAGATTTACATGGAAAACCTAATGAGGGAAAGACCACAGTGCGGATTAACTCATAATATAGTAGTAATGCAATACTAGATACAAAGGCTCATTGTCAGAGGGCTCACTTCCTAGACAAAGGCTCACTGTCTAGAAGGAGGTTGACTGCCTACAAAAAAGAAAAGATAACTGAAGGTCCACCACTAGGGTTCCACAAATTTTCAACTTGATTGGAATATTTTAGACACCTTCAGCTCACTGCTTTCAGGAATCTAACACCTTAAAGTGTTGTTGGCTCAATTCTCTCTTCCACTCTCTACTTTTTGCACTTGGTCGTACACTTCACTTACTTGCTCAAATCATGGATGGATGGATATCAAATTTGCTAGAACTTGATTTGCTTTTATACCATATTCAACCGTAGAAACATTCTCCAAGGTCGGTTATATAATTTCATTTATAAATTCAAACTAGGTCGGCTACTCAACATTCTCGCGGTGGATAAGAATGAGAGAGGACCAATTACATATTTAATTTAGGACCCAAACAACATCTTGGATCAATCACATGCTTCGTCGTGAAATTGATGTGAGAGCTTAATGTAATGTGTAGACACCAAGTCGGCCAAACCTAATGAAAATACCAATGATCTTTGAAGTACACACATCTCTAGCAAGATAATCACACATTGATCACTCAACATGCTTCACCAAAAATTTTATCATCTATGAGAATACCTCAAGTACATCCACAACAATTATAACAAGCTTTATTCATTGAAAATTCTTCAACGGTCCAACTAGACCAACCAACAAAACACAAGAGCTCTAGAGCAAGTCTTTTGAAGCACCAAATCACAAGAAATTTTTTCAAAACACTGAAACCATAAAAAAAATCATCTCCTAGATCTGCAAGATCTTAAACCAAATATCAAAAGACTACGAAGCCAAATAATTTCTCCCAGTCCACAAATAGATAGTTCTATCAAACCAATTCACACATCGGTGAACATATATTTTACTCTCCATCAAACCAAAAGCTAAAACGCATGATATATTATCCATTGAAGCTCATGAACACACTTACAGATCTGCACATGCATAGGATCAACACAAAAAAAATACAGAGCACAATACCAGAGCACACTCATAACACACACTTCAACATTGCCTTCATTATTTCTCAAATTTTCTCAAAAGCACTTGGCAAAAACACAACTACAACTTCATAAATAAAGCTCCATGTACTCTAAGCACTTCTACAGTATCTCAACTATACAAGTACCATCTGCAACCAACCTAAACCATGTTGATATCAATGACAATATTAATGACAAAACCATCACACACATCCATACTTGCAACAATCTCCCCCTTTGTCATTGATGGCAGCACATGATGTAAAAATCCATCAAAGACAACATACATGATTTTTAGAAGTGACAACCTACACAAGCATAAAATTTTCACATGATTTTATCTCCCCCTTTAAAGTCAATGGAAAAGGAAATTATTGCCATATAAATCTTTGTTCACTCCCCCTTAGGAGTACACCCACATCACATACTACAATAATGCACTTCTCTAATCCCCTAATGAGTAGGCCTCAATCATCAGTCTCGATCAAAAGAATTTGAGAATCCATTGGACTGATGCATCTCCATGTGCACTTAGTTCAAAGAAGGAGGGGCAGTAACCAATAACTTCCCTTTGAGATACTCAAAGGTATCCTTCATAAGGGCCTTAGTGAATATGTTTGCAACTTGTTCCTTGGTAGGTACATATTCAAGTCTAACTTCATTCTGCAATACCTTCTCCCTCAAAAAGTGATACTTGATAGATATGTGCTTTGTTCTAGAATGCATCACTAGATTCTTCAAAAAAATTATGGTACATGCATTGTGACAAAATATAGAAGTAGGTTCATCACTCACCACGCCTATGTCCATCAGGGTTTGCTTCATCTAAAGTACCTATGTACAATAGGATGTTGCTACAATGTACTCTACTTCTATAGTGGATAAAGAATTTGAATCTTGTTTCTTGCTCAACCATGAAACTAATCTTCCTCCAAGGAAGAATGCACTTCCACTTGTACTCTTCTAATCATCTACATAGCCAACCTAATCTGCATCAATGTAGGAATTCAATGTGAAATCATTGTCCTTAGGATACCATATCCCATAGTCTGGAGTTCCTTTAAGATATCTGAATATCCTCTTCATAGCTGTAACATGTACTTCCTTATGTTTTTCTTGAAATCTTGCAACTAAACATACTGCATGCATGATATCCAATCTAGTAGCTGTAAGATACATCACTCCACCAATCATGGATTTGTACATGCTCTAATCAACTTTAGAAGATTCATCATTCTTACTCAGCTTACATCTAGTTACCATAGGAGTACAGACCAGTTTGGAGTCATCCATTCCAAACTTCTTTAACAATTTCTTAACATACTTGGATTGTGAAATGAATATCCCTTTGTTAGTTTGATTTACTTGAATTCCAAGGAATAAATTCAACTCACCTATCATAGACATTTCAAATTCTTTTTTGTATTTCTTCAACAAATTTCTTACACATACCTTCATTTCCACCAAAAATGATGTCATCAACATTTTTCTTTTCTCAACCTTGAAGTAAATATTGTTTTTTGTAGACCCTTTGTTGAATCCTTGCTTTGTCAAGTATCTATCCAATCTAGCATACCAATCTCTAGGAGCTCATTTAAGTCCATATAATGCCTTCTTTAACTTATCAACCATGTCTGGTTTGTTTGACAGCTGAAAACCTTCTAGTTTCTCTATATATACTTCTTCTTCTAGTTATCCATTTAGAAATACAGACTTGAAATCCATCTGATACACTTTGAAGTGTTTATGAGCTAAAAATTCCAAGAACATCTGAATGGCCTCCATTCTTTCTATAGGTGCAAATGTTTCTTCAAAATCTATTCCTTCAATCTGTGAATATCCTTTACATACAAGTCTTGCTTTATTCCTTACCACTTCACCATCTCCATTCAACTTTTTTTTGAATAACCATTTTGAATCAATTACATTCTTGTTTATAGGTCTAGGGACTAGTTCCCATGTTTCATTCTTCTCTATCTACTATAGTTCCTCTTTCATTTCTCTAACCCAACTTTCATCATTACATGCTTCATTCAAAGTCTTAGGTTCTATATTAGAAAGTAAACACAAGTTTACCTCAACCAATTTTCTTGTTGTTTTCACTCCTTCACTTATATCTCCAATTATTTGTTCCTCTAAATGATTTCACTATACATATTTAGGAGTCTTAGGTGCAGGTTCTAGAATTTCTTCTTCATCACCTTTTTTTTTTCTCTTCTATTTCTTCTTCTTTTACTTTCCCACATATAGGATCATTAGGTTCAACTTCATTTGTTTCCATTGGTCTATGCATAACTTCATCAAACTTTACATTAGCACTTTCAATTATTTTCCCCAGTCTCTTATTAAAGCATCCATATGCTTTGTTGTTATTTAAATATCCAAGAAAAATTCCTTCATCACATCTAGCATCAGACTTTCCAAGATTTTCATCATCTCTTATAATGTAACATCTACTTCCAAATAATTTAAAGTATTTAACAATAGGAGTCTTACCAGTCCATAACTCATAAGGGTTCTTAGTATTGTTACCTCAGATCTAAACTCTATTAAGAATGTAAACAACTGTGTGGATTTCTTCTCTCCAATACACATTAGGAACATTTGCTTCTTTCATCATAGTTCTAGCAGCATCTTGAACAGTCTGGTTCTTTCTTTCCACAACTCCATTTTGTTGAGGGGTTCTAGGAGCAGAATAATGTCTCTTTATGCCATGCTCTTTATAGAATGCATTGAACTCACCAGATGTAAATTCTCCACCTCTATCAGACCTCAAGCATTTGATTTTCAAGTTTTCCTCATTTTCTACTCTTGCTTTAAACACCTTGAATGTATCAAGATTTTGAGCCTTTTTCTCTAAGAAATCTAACCTATGTCATCCTAGAGTAATCATCAATTAAGAGCATAAAGTATCTATCACCATTTAGGCTTCCTATTCTTGTAGGACCACAGAGGTCTGCATGGATTAACTCCAACATTTCGGTAGATGATTGTTTCTTTCCTTTAAATTTTTTTCCTGTTTGTTTTCCCAATTGGCAACTTCTAAAAATTGAATTTGAAGGCTTCATGATTCTAGGTACATCTTTGACAACTTCCCTAGAACTAATCCTGATCAGATTATCGAAATTCACATGTCTAGTCCTTTGGTGCAAGAGCCAACTCTCATTAATCTAAGAACTAAAAAACTGACCATCACCACCCTTAAGTTGATCAATTTTTCCATGAGTTCTTCTTCTAGCTGCTACCATAGTTCCAGATCCTTTTCTGATATCACAAGTGTTATCATGAAACACAAGCTTAAAACCTTTGTTGCACATTTTTCCACCACTTAAGAGATTATGCCTTCAACCCTTTACATAATAAACATCGTCAGTATTATTTTTTCCATCAAAACTAATTGTTCCTTTACCAACAATCTTAGCACCAAAGTCATCTACAAACATAACTATTCCTCCATCATACCTCTCAAGTTTAGTGAACTTACTCTTATCTCTAGTCATATGATTTGAACACCCACTGTCAATTACCAAAAATTCTTCATCTTGTCTAGCATGAAAAGAAATTACTAGAGTACATTTTGTTTCATCCTTCTTTCTCTCCAAACTGGATTCCTTTGCATATCTTCCATGGTTAGTGGATACAACTTTATTTTCCAGGGCTAGAAACATTCATCTTTATCCTCCTCAAAGTCAGATTCATCATCAAAAATTCCTGCATCTTCTTTGACATAATACAATTTTTTGAACTTCTTATCCTTTTTATCTTTGTGATTACTGTTGGTGTCTTTGTTCTTCTTGTGTGTAGCTCTATTAGGAAATCTTGATGCATAATGACCAATATTTCCACAACTAAAACACTTAAAAGGAAACTTACCTTTGTATTTACCAATACCTTCATTCTCCTTATGAAATTTGCTTCCAAATCTTCTAAATCATCATCATCTAAGTCATCTCCTATCTTCATTGCTTTAAAAATTTTTTTAGTCTTCTCCTTCTCTCTTGAAAATTCTCTCATCTCGAATGCAATCAAGACACCAAATAGATGCTCCTTAGTAAATGTCTTTGGATCGTATGATTCTTCAAGAGAAAATACTTTGTCACTGTAATTGTTTGGTAGGGTCATCAAGATATTCTCCATTATATCTTCATCTGACATGGTACCACCTTGATTCTTGATTTCAATTGCTATAATTTCAACTCTCTGATAATAGTTTGCAATGTCTTCTCCATCTTTCATTCTCAAGTTCTCAAATTTTTGCTTAGCAATTAGTTTACTTGACAAATTTACTCTATAATTCCCTTCATAAATGTCTTTCAATTTTACCTATACTTCATGAGCAGTAGCTAGAGAAATAACTTTTGTTCTTTCAGTTTTGGATAGAGCACTGAAGATAGCATACCTTTCCCTTTCATTCTCCTCATAAGTTGCAATCTCATCAACAAAGGAAGGACTAGCTATTGGTATAACATATTTTGTCTCCACAACCTTCCAGGTCTTGAAAACAAGTGAAATTAAATAATCTCTCATATGTTCTTTCCAGTCATTGTAATCAACTCCATCAAAAATATGAATCTGCAACTTGTGCGCCATTTGATATACCTCAAGTGGTTCAGCTTTTCTCTTAGGAACTAGAGCTCTGATACCAATTATTGAAATACACAAGACAACTGAGAGTGGGGGTGAATTAGTTGTATCAAATCGCCTTACTTTAAAACTTAATCTTTTCACTTTGACTTCAATCTATTATTAAGTGTAAACATGAAATGTAAATAACAGAAAGCAAACACTAGATACAAAGAAAACACCAAATTTACATGGAAAACCCAATGAGGGAAAAACCACGATGAGGATTAACTCAAAATATAGTATTAATGCAATACTAAATACAAAGGCTCACTACCAGAGGGCTCACAGCCCAAATACAAAGGCTCGCTACCAACAAAGGACTCATTGTCTAGAAGGAGGCTCATTGCCTAGAAAAAAAGAAAAGATAACTGAAGATCCACCACTAAGGTTCCACACATTCGCAACTTAATCAGAAGATTGTAAACACCTTCAACTGACTACTTTCAGGAGTCTAACACCTTAAAGTGTTGTTGCCTCAATTCGCTCTTCCACTCCCTATTTTTTGCACTTGATCACACACTTCACTTATTTGCTCGAATCGTGGATGGATGGATATCAAATTTTCTAGAACTTTATTTTCTTTTATACCATCTTCAACCCTAGAAACATTCTCCAAGGTCGGCTATACAATTTCATTTACAAATTCAAACTAGGTTGGCTACTCAACATTCTCGTGGTGGATAAGAGTGAGAGAGGACCAATTACATATTTAATTTAGGAGCCAAAAAACATCTTGGATCAATCACATGCTTCCTGAAATTGATACAAGAGCTTAATGTAATGTGTAGACAGTAGGTCAGCCAAACCTAATGAAAACACCAATGATATTTGAAGTTCACACATCTCCAACAAGATAATCACACATGGATCACTCAAAACGCTTCACCATACATTTTATCATCTATGAGAATACCTCAAGTACATCCACAAAAATTACAATAAACTTTATTCATAGAAAATTCTTCAACGGTCCAACTAGACCAACTAGCAAAACACTGGAGCTCTAGAGTAGGTCTTATGGAATGCCAAATCACAAGAAAATTTGTTAGAACATAGAAACCATAAAAAAATCATCTCCTAGATCCACAAGATCTGAAACCAAATATCAAAAGACTATGGAGCCAAAACATTTATCCCAGTCCACAAATAGATAGTTATGTCAAACCACTTCACACATCTGTGAACATATCTTCTACTCTCCATCAAACCAGAAGCTAAAACTCGAGATATATTATCCATTGAATCTCATGAACACACTTACATATCTGCACAGGAATATGATCACCACAAAAGAAATGCAAAGCACAAACTAGAGCACACTCAAAACACACACTTTAACATTGCCTTCATTATTTCTTAAATTTTCTCAAAAGAACTTGGCAAAAACACAACTACAACTTTATAAATATAGCTCCATGTACTCTACGAACTTCTACAATATCTCAACTATACAAGTACCATCTACAATCAACCTGAACTGTGTTGACATTAATGACAATATTAATGACAACACCATCACACACATCTATACTTGCAACAAGGGAAACCATTAGAAGTATCTCATACTTACTCTATTTCTAACACAAATGATAAAGAATAAATTATTGAAATAATGGATTGATTTGTAATAATGATTCCATGCACCATGGAATAAATTAGTAAAGAATTTTGGAGTAGATGAAAAAAGTATCACAAAATAAAATTGGCAATAATAGAGAGAAGTCTTTCAAAACATGAACAATAGTTTAGATGTATATAAGAACTTAACACTCTCACCAACACCAAAAATCAAGTAATAGATCTTAGAAGATCAAGAGTTCAAATCACAAGATTATAACATAGTGGAGAGAAGGAAATGACAACTAGAAAAATAAAGGAATTACAACATACGAAAGAGTAGGAAGTTAAAGAAAAATAAGAATCTAAGCCACCAAGAAAGTACATATAGAGGTATCAACTCTTATGGCTTTAGAAATCCTATATATAGAAAATTCAAAGAGTGCCTTAATGGTCTCAAAAAATAAACTAGAGAAGAAAGAGAGAAAGAAGATGAAAAGGAAAAGGAATAAATAGAAAATATAGAAAGAGGAAAGACATTAAAGAAAATAGTCACACCACCTAAGAAAAAATAATATGATCCAATAAGAAAAATAAAAATTGGAAAATTGGAAGTAATTAACTTCATAAATGATGGTAAACCTGATCATCCTTTTGCATATTCCAACATAAACTCAAATTAATTTCAACTAGATATCACCAATAAAAAAATATGGAATTAGGAGAAGCTTTTAGTAGTAGTGAAAAACAATATGTGGTTTAAAGGAATATCAAATTAGAAGAAGGCGGATAAAATATGGTCCAAACACTACAATAACAACCATAAATGCATATAAATTTAGTAGCAACAATGGTTAGCTATAAAGAGAAATACAAGAGTTGTTAACTCACATAAGTAGTTCAAAGTAAAAGAAATAAACTAATAAGAAAAAAATTATAATAGAATATAGAAAAGAAAGGTTGAGCAAGTCACAACAAAAATAGAGAAAATTGCTAGTTCACAACTTGAACCAAAACTCAAGTAGCTAAAGAATAGTTATTGTAACATCTCTCCATTTTATTATTACTAAACCAACAAATTATAAATTATTTTTCCATTGAAAACTGAAAAATGTTCCTTGGAAGCCTAAATGTTATATCCTCAAGTAACCCTTATTTTATCATAGACTTAGAGGGTTCAAAGTGTCAAAAAATCTAAAACATATAAAACCAAGATACCCAATTAAGTGAGAAGAGAATTAGGATAATAACCAAAAGGAAGGAGTTGGGATTTGGGGATAACATATATGCATATGTATGTATTATTGTCTAAGATTATCCATTGGATACAAAGATTTATTTCTACACTAGTGGAACAAACTATACTAGTGATTGCAAACAAAGAATATGCAAAAACGTTAGGCATGACATAGAAAGTGTAGTATATGATAGATAACTAGAGGGGAAAGTATGAGCAAGTATTTATGCTACATATAAAAATCCGCTAACCTAGACTTACACCTAGGTAGAGAAGGATTTCTTGAGGAAAATATATTGTTTTAAGCCTCAAGTATATTGGTAAGTTAAAAAATACAAATAAAATAAACTAATAGTCAATAAAAGAAAAGTGTAGTAGAAAATTGTATCATGTGGTGTCTTCTACAACACATTCAAGAGACCACATGTCTCTCTATGTATTCACATACATGTATGATTGATGAAATGATAGGGGATATAAGATACATATGAATAGACTAGAAAAGGCAAGAATAAGCAATCAAAACATATGTGATGTTTTTATCTATTCTTGTCATAAAGATTGTATAATGTACCAAAAAATATGAGATAAATATATGAACAAATCTAGTTTGTGTCTAGAATATATAAAATTACTTGAATCTATGTTATGCATATATTGTCTATTGCATTATTATTTTATTTCCTCCTAGTGCACTACCTTGGGATTAACTTATCCCACATTAATAATACATACCTTGGGCCTACATTTTTTTGTTAATAATATTCTCCTATAACAACACACATTAAGGGCAACTGAGGGTGGTCATGAGGATAGTCATTCACAAAACAAAAGGCAATATGGTGGGTAGTTCGGCTCAACCCACTACTGAGGATACACAACCTACTCAGAAGCAACCCATGTTGTTCGATGAGAAACTCCACTTCCTCACTAAGGATTGGTAGGCCATTAGTGGTCTCAAGCTTCTGGGAGACCAGTAGTTGTATCAATCCCCTACTGGTTTTGTTCTATGTGTTGTTTTTGTTTCTCTTGTTGGTCGATTAGTTGTTGTTTCTTTTCTTTTTGTTGTCTGGTTGTTTCAATTCTCATGAGCCTCTTGTTTGGCCTCTATGACCGTTTTGTAATGGGTACGACACCTTCTCATTTTAATCTAATCAAAACAACACATACATTAATATCCACTCACCCTTTTTCAAAGCCCAATTATTCATAAGATGGACCCCATTTATAAGAACATTTTTTTCTAAAATCCTACAATAAATATGGAATACACCTACACTAAGTTTGAAACATTGGTGTGATCCTAATAAAATGTTGCTTCCTAAAGTGTGAGAGATTAGATAAGAAACTAATAGTGCAATAAAAAGAAACAACAAGATAATAGGGCACCTCAATGATTAGCCTAAGAAAATGAACAATATGAAAGCAAGATGAACAAGTAAATTGTTGTTATACCTTCATGTTGCTGCTTCCTTGGTTGGCCCTTGATGTTGAAGTCTTGTGTGCTCCTTGGATGGAAATGAAAATGAAGTGGATGCAAGATGAATTGATGCAATATGGATGCTAAAATAGATGAGAGATTGAATGGCAATTTTGCAAGAGTTTTGTTGCAAAAGACTTGATCCTCCAAAATGAAGGAATTGAAGGGGTATTTATAGGCCAAATTGAATTCTCTAGAGAATTCAACGGTTGGGATTGATCTAACCAAGATCAAGATGAAGGACTATGGTGAGTTGAGGACTCACAAGCCCTCACATCTTGACATGTGGAAGGTGACATGTAGAGGGTGGAGTGATGTGGAAATGAGGTGGAAGAGAAGGACAAGAGGTGGAAGGGAAGGACATGAGGTGGATGAAGGACAAGTACCTTTGAGGTACCTTGGGGGATGAGAAGATTTCCTCAAAAAGGAACTTCTTGTCCCCAAATGAGGATGAAAGAGACTTTTGAGGAATTTTAGAATTCCTCAAAAATCTCCATGGGAAAAGGGGAAATGTGTGGGAAGAATAAATGTAAATTAAAAATTTACATTTAATGGAAGATTCATTGGATAAAAGGAGATCTCCAAAAAGCTGGAGATTTGTCACATGTGGGAGATGTGACAAGTCCAAGGTTCTAGAAGCCCTTGGCACATGTGAAGTGACAAGGCAAGGCTTCTAGAATCTTGCATGGGGATGGGAAAGACCTTGGAAGGATAAAAATGAATTAAAAATTCACATAGGGAAGAGAGGAACTTTGGTAGAATAAATGTGAATTAAAAATTCACATGGGGAAGGGAGTCCATATCAAAAATGGTAAGTGGGAAGGTTGACCAGAAAAGGTAAGCCAAATGTGGCTAATGATTCTGATTAACGTTGTGCAAACACATGATTAAGGTAATTAATGAGAGATTAAAGGCAAGTGGGAGATTATAGAGGATGTGACACTTAATCTTGATTAAGTGGTGCACATCCTAATCACAGATTAATTACTTTAATCCGGATTAGGAGAGAGTTATGGAGAATGTGACAAGGAGAGAGAAAAAGGGGAATTAAAAATTAGTTTTTAATCCAAATAGGTAAGGTAAAGTATTTAATTTATTTAATTAGATACTTTAGGAACCTTAGGCAAAAAATGAAATAATCATTAAATAAATTATTTAATCACTATTAATGGAATAGATGAATGGAGTAGACGATTTTGACCATGTAGAAGTGGTCAAATTTGGATGTCTACATTTTTCCCCTCTTCGAAGTATCGTTAGAATAATAGTGCTTCGAAGAAAAGAAAGTGCAGATGACTAGAAGAAGTGACCGAAAGAAGATGCTCCAGCGTGGGAAAGAGCACCTGAGTCGTTCAATTAATGAGGAAATGGATGGAGATTATGGCCGAGAAAATAGATAAATGGGAAGGGTATGCCCCCTCGAGAGGGCAATGGGGGAAAAGAGAGGGGTCCCGGGTGACCTCTCGATAGGAAGAAATAGATGGGGGAAAGGATGAGAGATGAGAGGGGATATGAATATGACAATGTAAAGTGATGAAACAAAAAAAAAGATAAGCGATGGGAGATAAAGGTGAGCACAAATGGATGCAAGGAAAAATGTGATGTTGCCCCAATCCAGGTACAATCTAGGTTGGGCAGATGGTTGATGGAGTGTTGTTGATGAGGACATGATACATCCCAAAACAACACATGGATAGGGAAGGATACATCCTGATGAGGATGAAGATGAGTGTTGTTGACGAGGGAATGATACATCCCAAAACAACACAAGGAGAGGGAAGGATACATCCCACTGATGATGAGGATGAGGGTGAGTGTTGTTGACGAGGGAATGATACAACCCAAAACAACACAAGGATAGGGAAGGATCCATCCCGATGAGAGTGTTGTTGATGAGGGAAAGATACATCCCAAAACAACACAAGGAGAGGGAAGGATACATCCCACTGATGATGAGGATGGGGGAGATATGCAAGATGATGGAATGGAAAATGAAATGCAATCCTAATGCAATTTTCCATCCTTAGAGCACTGATTTTTTCTATAGCATAAGACACCGGGCATCAGGGTATGTAAACCAAGACGGATTAGTGTCTAATGCATAAAACAAACATAACAGACAAGAAGGCTATTCCAACACCCCAAAGTCATAAAGACAGTGGTCGGGCCTGGTATTGGGATAACCACAAGCACAAAAGGATGCCCCAGCATAACACAAGACCACAAGAGTCTCGGTGGGTACTACGTGGGACAACCAAGAAGACAAAAACATAAAAAAAAGATCAAGATACGCCCCTATGTTTACTAGTCAAAGCACACCATGATATGATAGATCAAGGCAAACATGACAAGTGATGATAAGGAGCTCAAATGATAAACAAAATTTCAAAAACATCAAAAGATCACAATCAAGTTTGAAACATCCTTTGCCATAGGATAAAGATGATGGATGGGGTTGATGCGGTCTGTTAGGAAGGATACATCCTGTTGAGACCAAAGATGGAGGATAGACTGGTTGATCGACATGACGCAGGATACTAGAAATCAATTGGATCTTGTGATATAGATGACCGTTGTTTGATAAGCACTAGCTCAGATAGGGACATACTTGACGATACAACAAGACGACAGGATGACAAGACAACAAGACTAACACCCTAAAGACCTAGGGGCTCGAGGGTTGATCAAAGATCAACCTTGCCTACGTGAAAGCGCAGAGCCCTCGTAGTTCAGGGAAAGACCATGGTAAAAGTGGAAAGAGGATGATGAAGATAGAGGATGGAGGTTAATGATCAGATGGAAAAAAATGCCCAGGGGGCGGACCAAATGATTGACCTTGGCTATGTGAAAGTGCAGGGGCCACGTAGCTTGACACAAGGCCAAAGATAGACGATGGAAGAGACAAGACAAACAAAAGATAGAACCCCGAGGGTGGATCAAATGATCGACCTTGCCTACGTGAAAGCGCAGGGGCAAGGTAGTTCGACCAGAGACCAACGACAGACAATGGATAAGGGATGATGAGATGACCAAGATAAATGGATAAAATGATGGAGAGGATATGATGAGCTAGGATAGGCCGCAGGATTGGATGGTCGATATGTGGGATGTGGGTTATGCGAAGCTCAAGGATGGGATAGTGCCCTAGATTATTAGAATATGAATTGGGAGGATGAGAGGATGTATAGATGAATGATGAAGAGTGATAAGATATCAGAAAGATGTAGGAAATAGATAGGAGTGATGATAGTGAGATAACATGGCATTGGATTGCATGAGGGTAGCCTATAGCTAGATACCAATGACAAGGAATAATGGATGGAAATGGATGGATGGATAAGAAGATGCTAGGATAGGTGGATAGATGATGGATAGATGAGTGATGAAGATTGGAAAGATGTGAGAAATAGATAGGAATGATGATAGTGAAATATCAAGTCATTGGATTGCATGAGGGTAGCCTATAGCTAGAGACCAATGACAAGGGACTATGAGATGGAAGGAAAATGGATGGATGGATAAAGATGGGGAGATAGAAAGATGCTAGGATATATGGATAGAAGGATAAGGATTCAGAAAGATGACATGGATTACTGGGTAGATAAATGGATGAGGAGATAAGGATGAAAATATGGAAAAGGATTTGTGCATAGGAAGATAAGGATAGGGAGATGGATTGGATGTTTAGATAGATGAATGGGGAGATAAGGATGAAAGGATGAAAAGGACTATGGGATGAGAGGATGGGGAGATGGAGAAGATTACCTGGTAGAATGGATGGACGATGTCTCCAAGGACCCAATTGCAAATAAGGAGATGCCCCCACTCTATATGTGTCATGCATGATGAGGCAAGAGGGATAGAAAGATGGGTGGATAAGGAAGTGAGATGGGCAATGGAAGATAGATAAAGGTGGATAAGGAATATGATAGTGTATGGATGGGAATATATGCCAAGAGGTGTCCAAAGCATGTATATAGGTTTGCCCCTACATTTATCAAGATCACAAGGAAGAGGGAGGAAGTGGGATAAATGGGATAGGATGGATAGGATGCAGAAGATAGGCAGATGTAGGAGATGGAGGAAAGGAATGCGTAAGTGGATGTTGCCCCCAATCGTGGAAGGAGACTAGATGGGGAATTTATGCATGATGCTTGTTTGCCAAGTTTTCATCATGGTACTTATCCAAGGCGCTTGTTTTCCAAGTTTTCACCATTGGACGAATGATTTTCTCTTTATTTTTTTTTGTATTTTTTGTATTTTTCTGATTTTTTTTCTTTTCTTTTTTGGAGTATGATGTGGACGAAGATGGATAAAGATAGGGAGATGGATATGCAGATTTTAGAGGACAATTGATAAGGATAGGGATGAAGGACTCGCGCATTAAGTTTCATATGAGGTAATAAGAGCTCATGTTTGAAGTGACTATTCAGATGTTGGTACAACCTTAGTAGACTGGATGGTTTATGCAAGAGGATGGATTAAAGGAATTTGATGGGGGTGATAGAGAGGATAGTGGAGGGGATGTTGGAAAGTGTATGGATGGAATGATGGAGTGGATGTGTGATAGGGGAAGGTGTTCAGAACCAACATTGGCACATGTGGTGAACGTGAAAATATAGGTGGAGGAATGGATGGAGAGGGTGGCGATAATGGAGGAGGTGGGATAGTGATTTTTGGGGTGTAGGGACCCAAAATAGATTTAGGAGATGAAGGAGGTGAATTATTTTGTGGGGGAATAGAAAATTTGGATGTCATTATGGAATTTTCAATGGAAGGTATGACACCTTTTTTCTTTGGGATCCACATGGTTTTTATTTTTTCTTTGGTGGGCCTTTGTGGCCTTTTGGATTGATGCAGATTTTGGACTTGATTTTTCTTTTCTTCAACATATCTTTTGAAGGAGACATGAGGAGCTTTAGATTCATGTGGATGTTTGGATTTATGTATGGTTTCTTTGATATCCAAAGTTCTTTTAGTAGCAAGGGGATAGATGCGAGGAGATGGCTGATGGGGAGCGATGGAGGTAGGCATTTGATGAGGAAGTGTGGATGGATAATGTGTAGGTATGTGCCTTTGTTGATCCTGATTAGGAGTTATGAAGGTAGGATTTTTATGCTGTGTACGAGGGAGAGGGGGTGGATGAATAGGATAAGATGGAGGGGGTGATTTTGGGATGTAAGGACCCAAAATAGATTGTGTATATGGAGGATGTGCGGGTTTTAATGGAGGGATATAAGAACCCATAGTAGATGAAGGATGAGCAATGATGGATAGAGGGACATAAGGACCCAAAATGGATTTAGAGGATGAGGGAGGAAGATGGATAGTTGTTTGTAGGTAGTATGATGGAGGAGGGGGGATGGCGGCATATGTCTTGTTAGAGCGATGGAAAGTACCTCTTGTGCCTTTAGAAGAGGATCGTTTAGGATGTACGGAGGTTGTACCAACATCTTTAGAGTGCGGGTTTTGGGAGATATATCCAAGACCATTTGTGCCTGGATGTGCTTTGACTTGGATGGGCTCTAAAATACCTTGCTCATGAAGGCCTAAACCTTTTCCTTGATACTTCATGTTCTCAAGCATATGATCTATGGTAGGATGCTTATTCTTTTGGAAGAATGATGCGATTGCATTATTAGGTGAAGGAGGATGGGTGGTGCATATACTTTGATTTTCTTTGACAAGAAGACCACCATGGATGCACGTAATGTTACCAAGGTGATACAAAAGTGGCATTGGGATGGTAAGACTAGATGGCGATGAAGGATCATGTGATGGAGATGAGGGGATAGCTGCATCAGGAGGAATGAGTGATAAGGGATCATGAGAGGTAGTGGATGATAAGGGCTCATGAGATGGAGTGATTGGCTCTTGAAGGCAAAGGGGATCATGGGATGGAGTAGAGGAGATAGTGTGATCTTGAGATGGGGTGGATGGGAGGATAGGATCATGACTTGGTTGAGGATATGGATCATGAGATGAAATGAATGGACGACTATGTTCTTGAGATGGAGTAGATGGGATGGAGTGATCTTGATTTGGAGGAGGGGATATGCTTGTATGATTTGGATCAATCTCTTGGCATGACTCATCTTGTGTGGGATGTATGATGATGGAAGAGTGTTGGAGGGACTCCTCAATTGGGGGAGAGAGGAGGATGGAGGATTCATGAAGGACATTGGATTGAAGTTTGTGAACATTAGGACTAGGAGGAGAGGATTGAATGTCTTCAATGGATTCGGTGGATCTAGTAGTAGAATATGGGGATTCAATGGGTTTGACCGGCTCAATCGTGTGGATGGTGGTAGGAAGGGTGATGAGAGGGATAGGTGTAGGATAGAGGAGGGCCTCATCACTAGTGATAGTACATGATAAAGTGGGAGGGCATGGTGCCTCTTCTTGCATGAGTCCTTGGGAAACATTTGGAAGGGATGGAGGATGAGGATTGGGGATTGGAGGATTAGGATTAGACATGGGGATGGGATTGGATGGAGGACTAGGAGGATTAGAATTAGATGAAGGGATAGGATTGGATGGAGGACTAGGAGGAGATGGAGGATTAGAATTAGATGAAGGGATAGGATTGGATGGAGGACTAGGAGAAGATGGAGGATTAGAATTAGATGAAGGGATAGGATTGGATGGAGGACTAGGAGGAGATGGAGGATTAGAATTAGATGAAGGGGTGGAAATGGATGGAGGATTAGGTTTAGATGAAGGGATGGAAATGGATGTAGGACTAGGAGGAGATGGAGGACTAGGATTAGATGAAGGGATGGAAATGGATGGAGGATTAGGATTAGATGATAGGGATGGAAATGGATGGAGGATTAGGATTAGATGAAGGGATGGAAGATTGGATGTAGGACTAGGAGGAGATAGGACTAGGAGATGAGGGATGGATGGATGGAGGATTAGGATTAGACGAAGGGATGGGATTGGATGTAGGACTAGGAGGAGATGGAGGACTAGGATTAGATGAAGGGATGGAAATGGATGGAGGATTAGGGATTGGAGGATTAGACGAAGGGATGGAAATGGATGGAGGATTAGGATTAGATGAAGGGATGGGATTGGATGTAGGACTAGGAGGAGATGGAGGATTAGGATGAAAGGATTGAGATGGTGGATTAGGATAGGAGGAATTTTGGGAAGGGGGATTATGATAGGAATGTGTGAGTGTTGGATTAGGATGAGAAGATTGGGATGTGGGATTAAGGTAGAGATATTGGGATTGTTGATGATGATGAGGATAAGAGGAAGTGGATGTTGGATAGGATAGAGGTTGAAAGGGAGGACATGATGAATATGTCGATGGTGAGGATGTTGGATATCCCTTGTCAAGGGTAGTATAAGCACTGTTATTATATGTGGATGAAGGCATGGTGGGATAGTTTGAAGAAGTAGTGGGATTTTGGGAGGTGATTGGAGAGAGCTTACTAGCAATGATAGCGTCAAGAGGATCTATATAACAATCTTCATGATCAACAAGATTTTCATTATCGTCATCAACGGAGTTAGGATTACCCTTGACTACTATTATTGGTCGTGTGAGAGGGGGATAAAGATTCATAATGGATATAGATTAGAAGGAAAGAATAATTGAAAGCTCATATGGGGATTGGATGAAAGCTCATATTAGGACGGAATAAAAGCTCATATTAGGATGATGGGATTAACGTTCAGATTAGAATTGGATTGGAGCTTAGATTGGGATTGGATCAGAGGATATGATAGAATTGATTTTAAACCAAGATCATGGGTTTCAACTAGAGGACGTAAGGTGTTGACAATCAGATTTTTGCCAAATTTGGCAGTTTTCAAAAATTGTCAAATTTTGCCATTTTGGGAAACTTTGTAGGCATACGTTTGAGAGTCCAGTTTTTTCTACAAAATACCCAATACTAAGATAGGATGAATTGCCAACTATCATTGGAAATATGAGGCATGCATTCAGAGTTATTAACGAAACAGTTCGTTAAAAACTAGAAAATTGAAAAAAATAAATACTAATTTGTGATTTTGAGGGTCAAGATGAAAGCTTGAGGCTCTGAAAACGTGTCGAAGGAGGATCCAATGGAATTAGCAATTAGTTGGGAATCCAAATGCCATCTCCTAATGCAACCACCCGTAAAATTTTAGCCAAAACCCACATCCGAGTCAAAAGTTATGGCCTCCGAAAGTTTCGGCATAAAAATAAAAAATTTCAAAAATGAAGTCTAGATAATTGGGATGGGTGATTTGATGATAGATATGGACTCCAATGATGTTCTAAGAAGCACTTATGCACTTTGGTCGATGAAACGTTGATTTTCAAAAAATGTTGAAGGATGCTCGGAACAAGGGAACGGCCACTCAGAACGGGTAATCAGATATTCAGATTGGATAGATAGATGGTCGGGAGGGGTGAACGGGGGCTTGGAATGGCCAAATGAAGGTTTGGATTGATCAAATCGTCAAATGGATGCTTCGGGGATTCAAACGGAGGTTAAACGGGTGAAACAGAGGGCAGGGTCGCCCCTCTGCAGAAAGTAGCTGAAACAGAGGGCAGGGTCGCCCCTCTGCAGAAAATGGCTGAAACAGAGGGTAGGGTCACCCCTCTGCAGAAAATAGCTGAAACAGAGGGCAAGGTCGCCCCTCTGCAGAAAATGGCTTAAACAAAGGGCAAGGTCGCCCCTCTGCAGAAAATGGCTGAAACAGAGGGCAGGGTCGCCCCTCTGCAGTGAAAAATTGAACTTGGTTTGTATAAGGGATTTTGGCAAGGACTTAAAATGGTTTAATGACAGTTTGACTTACCAAAATTTACTTGAACAAGCACAATCCTATGATTAACGTTTTAACTGGTATGGTCGGCAAAGGACTTACTCTAGGATGAACAAGGTTTCTAGGGAGTCCTCGATATACACTCGGTACGTGAGGCACAAACCATGAACACCAGTCCGTCACAAGCGTGAGTCGGGAGCCCCAGCGAGATACTGAAAGGCTCGGACCAATTCTTCACGTCTAGCTAGGTATCACCCTAGCTTCGACGTTCCGCCAATTACAACGTAACTGGATTAAGGTACAGCTTTGGCTCTCCCCCCTTTATATACCCCGCTGGTATGCATGGTTGGGATCGTCCCTTGGGGTGATGAAATCCCCAAGTAGGTCCCGCTAAGAAGATGACACTAATTGTTTCCAACTACCTCCTTCGGATCCGCACAACGTGCAAAGGAGGAAGGTGAAAACAAACTAATGCCCCCTTAGGGTAAAATAAGTAAAACAGACACAACAAACAATAAATATTACTTTCCCCTACTTATACTAAGTACCTAGATAAAGTAGCAAGGAAAGACTTTTAAAAATCAGAATAAAAAAGAAGGTCCTGCAAGGAAATGTTAGTTGTTTATCTTCTCCCTTCTTTGTGATGTGCAGCAAATCTGACTTCCTAAATGTGCTGTTAAGGGCGGATTCGCCTCTCTGCAAAAAATAGTCAATCAGTAACCTAAAAGGGCAGGGTCACCCCTCTGCAGAAAATAGTCAAAAGTAGCCTAAAAGGGCAGGGTCGCCCCTCTGTAGAAAATAGTCAGAAAACAGCCTCAAAGGGCAAGGTCGCCCCTCTACAGAAAACAGTCAAAAGTAGCCTAAAAGGGCAGGGTCGCCCCTCTGCAGAAAATAGTCAGAAATAGCCTAAAAGGGCAGGGTCGCCCCTCTACAGAAAACAGTCAAAAGTAGCCTAAAAGGGCAGGGTCGCCCCTCTGCAGAAAATAGTCAGAAAACAGCCTCAAAGGGCAAGGTCGCCCCTCTGCAGAAAACAGTCAAAAGTAGCCTAAAAGGGCAGGGTCGCCCCTCTGCAGAAAACAGTCAGAAAATAGCCTAAAAGGGCAAGGTCGCCCCTCTGCAGAAAACAGTCAGAAAATAGCCTAAAAGGGCAAGGTCGCCCCTCTGCAGAAAACAGTCAGAAATAGCCTAAAAGGGTAGGGTCGCCCCTTTGCAGAAAACAGTCAGAATTAGCCTAAAAGGGCAGGGTCGCTCCTCTGTAGAAAACAGTCAGAATTAGCCTAAAAGGGCAGGGTCGCCCCTCTACAGAAAATAGTCAGAAATAGCCTAAAAAGGCAGGGTCGCCCCTTTGCAGAAAACAGTCAGAATTAGCCTAAAAGGGCAGGGTCGCCCCTCTGCAAAAAATAATCAGAAACAGAGGGCAAGGTCGCCCCTCTGCAGCATCCGGGAGGGCAAGTTTGCCCCTCTGTGACTTGAATCTGCAACAAGCAAACAACAAAAAACGTAAAAGAGAGAGAGACCCCTTTGTGGGTCCCACCGGGAGTGCCAGAAATGTGATCCTAATAAAATGTTGCTTCCTAAAGTGTGAGAGATTAGATAAGAAACTAATAGTGCAATAAAAAGAAACAACAAGATAATAGGGCGCCTTAATGATTAGCCTAAGAAAATGAACAATATGAAAGCAAGATGAACAAGTAAATTGTTGTTATACCTTCATGTTGCTGCTTCCTTGGTTGGCCCTTGATGTTGAAGTCTTGTGTGCTCCTTGGATGGCAATGAAAATGAAGTGGATGCAAGATGAATTGATGCAATATGGATGGTAAAATAGATGAGAGATTGAATGGCAATTTTGCAAGAGTTTTGTTGCAAAAGACTTGATCCTCCAAAATGAAGGAATTGAAGGGGTATTTATAGGCCAAATTGAATTCTTTAGAGAATTCAACGGTTGGGATTGATCCAACCAAGATCAAGATGAAGGGCTATGGTGAGTTGAGGACTCACAAGCCCTCACATCTTGACATGTGGAAGGTGACATGTAGAGGGTGGAGTGATGTGGAAATGAGGTGGAAGAAAAAGACAAGAGGTGGAAGGGAAGGACATGAGGTGGATGAAGGACAAGTACCTTTGAGGTACCTTGGGGGATGAAAAGATTTCCTCAAAAAGGAACTTCTTGTCCCCAAATGAGGATGAAAGAGACTTTTGAGGAATTTTAGAATTCCTCAAAAATCTCCATGGGAAAAGGGGAAATGTGTGGGAAGAATAAATGTAAATTAAAAATTTACATTTAATGGAAGATTCATTGGATAAAAGGAGATCTCCAAAAAGCTGGAGATTTGTCACATGTGGGAGATGTGACAAGTCCAAGGTTCTAGAAGCCCTTGGCACATGTGAAGTGACAAGGCAAGGCTTCTAGAATCTTGCATGGGGATGGGAAAGACCTTGGAAGGATAAAAATGAATTAAAAATTCACATAGGGAAGAGAGGAACTTTGGTAGAATAAATGTGAATTAAAAATTCATATGGGGAAGGGAGTCCATATCAAAAATGGTAAGTGGGAAGGTTGACCAGAAAAGGTAAGCCAAATGTGGCTAATGATTCTGATTAAGGTTGTGCAAACACATGATTAAGGTAATTAATGAGAGATTAGAGGCAAGTGGGAGATTATGGAGGATGTGACACTTAATCTTGATTAAGTGGTGCACATCCTAATCACAAATTAATTACTTTAATCCGGATTAGGAGAGAGTTATGGAGAATGTGACAAGGAGAGAGAAAAAGGGGAATTAAAAATTAGTTTTTAATCCAAATGGGTTAAATGATTAAATTAAATAATTTGTCATGTTTATTTAATTTAGAGAAGAGAAGACAAGGGGGTAAGGTAAAGTATTTAATTTATTTAATTAGATACTTTAGGAACCTTAGGCAGAAAATGAAATAATGATTAAATAAATTATTTAATCACTATTAATGGAATAGATGAATGGAGTAGACGATTTTGACCATGTAGAAGTGGTCAAATTTGGATGTCTACAATTGGTAACAAAGACAATAAAGTGACATAAGAAAAATCATGTAGACTAGCCCAAGCCAAAAGTCTCACAAAACATGTCTTCTAACCATTTAATAATAGAATAAATCTATTTCTTTGTACACTTTTTAATTTAATATAATTTTGTCTAATTGGAAGATAAAACTTTCTAGAATGATAGATTTAGCATATTGAAATATAAATGTATATTTTAAGAATATTTGAAGTTGGTAAAACTTGACTTGACTCTTTTTGTACTATTCAATTTCATTTATAGACAACAAACTACATGCCATTTTTAGGGATATCTCCTATTTAATACTATTTTTGTGTGATAGCCAACTCTATTCAAACATCCCAATTATGGCTGCCATTGTTTTCAAGCTTGAGGAATTGGTCTACTCGGATAATCCAAAAGGAAGAATCCTTTGAATTCTCTCAAAATACTTTTTCTTTTGTCCATAAAGACCATAATTTTTAAACTCCACGAAATTTTATAATTTACCATTTTTGTCATTTCCTAAGTCTTAATAAAGTAATCATTAAATTTTCAAAGTCATTAAGACTTTGAATTATTGGTTACAGATTTAAATTTTATATTGTATGGTTATTTTCAATTCGTTTACTAGCCTTTTAATTTATTTAATTGTTTATATAAATTATATATAAATAAGTCCCTTGTATTCTTAGGTTATGTGAGCATGACTTTTTTCTTCTCTCATAGATATTAGTGGGTTTTTATTTAGTGTTTGAAAGGTCTTAATTTGATATTTAAAATTGAGTTATTTATCTATTTATAGAATATTATTTTTATAATCAATTTTTTAAAATTAAATTTATTTATTTTTTTAAAGAAAATTATTAAATATTATCTCGAGATTTTTATGTAATTGAAATGACAAAGATCATTTTATTATTATTTTTATAGATTATATGAATAGAATGTTATTGATAGGTTTAAGTATATTGATAAATTGAAAGATTATGAAGTATTTATTTGTTCTATGTTATTTACATACTTCTACTATCTACAAATTTAAGTGGATAATAGTAAAAGAAATATTGTGAAATGAGTTCCATTAGAGTTTTAAGGTAATTTAAGAAATTAAAATTAGGGCAAGGCAATCATTGTGGAATGAGTTTCATTAGAGATTAAGGTATATACAAGATTATCTTGGAACATTACTCATAACTTATTTATAGTCTATATATTATTAGTTCATCAAGAATTCTATGTTGTATCAGAGTTGTATTGCACATTGGCTCACTAGATTTTTAAATAGGCATCACTCTTAAATTTCTCAACTAAGAAAGATTAAATTGATGTCAATGGATACTACATCTCGATTAAGGCAAAATAAAATAGAAATGATTGTGAGGAATTCAATGAATTGACTTCTATCAATAGATCTTGTTGATAAAGTAGGAGTACCTCATGTTTATTTGTGTAATCATTTTTTCATCACAACCTTCATCATCATCAACCCATCAAATATGGTACTTATTATCTCTAAATGCCTAATAATGAACCTATCTATAAATTTAGAAACTCATGTTTACATTGAGAATAGTGGATGAAAGATAGGATTTATGGAGGTCAATTGATCATTATTTTAATAGTAAGTTCAATATTCAAATGTGGAAAATAGTGTAAGATATCTCATTTGAGATTAGTGTTAAGAGATCACATGAACAAGCAACACGTTACCAAGAAACTACATGAAGTATGGTATATGATTATACTTATGAAAAATACAAAGGAGGATTAGAATTCCCATGTAAAGAGGACATAGTTGTGGGGAAGTAGATATTGGACAACCTTGTAGGTAGTCTTATGCCTTCCACACACATGCCCCATTTTTCTTTGGAAAATTAGGGACCCACTTGTTCTTTTTTTTCTTTTTATTTGTCTTTTTTTCTTTCTTTTGGTTATTTTTATCTTTGAGCTTGTTTTCTTGAGTTTATTTTGTAGATTTTACCTTTTGTTGTACTTTTGGAGTTGTTAATCCTAGCATCACTCTAAAAGAAACTTTGAAAGTCCAATTTTTTTGTTGGGAGTTTTTTACATCACCCTCATCAAACTTTAAGATTTGGTTATACAAGAATGACTATCAAAGAACCTCCAAAAACCCAATATTGGGAAAGAAACATGACATCACCTTGACCTACTACTTTGTTATCCAATGTTGGTGATTTCCCCATATATATGGTTTACCTTCTTTTATCATTCGTACACCTTTTCTATGAATTTATTTTTCTCATGTGATTGCTAATGTGATTTCTTCTATGATGATCCTTTTTGATAATTTAGGTTTTTATTGTGTGTTATCGAGTGCTCAAATTTGGCCTTGGCATTAAATTTTCCAAGTTACCACTTGATAGGGTTTTTCATTGGTTTGTAATAGTATTTTTTAGTATTTCTTTTTTGTTGACAATTTTTTTTTGTTTTTGTCATCTATTTTTTATGTATTGGGATGCTCATGTTTTTGGTTTCATCAAGTTTACCTTCATCTTTATTTAATTTTATTTCTTGGTTTTGTGTTTGTTTTGTGTTCAATTTTTAGTATGGTTTTGTATTTTTGTGTGTTCAAAACACATAAAAAACCACATAGGGAAAATATGATTCAAACATCACATGTTAAAAAAGTAATTAGCTCAATAATACATCATTTATATTGAAATGATGGAAATGAGATAGGTTCTTTCATACACGGTTTAGGACATAGAGCACACCCACTTTCTAATTATTTCATTTGAGGATAACCCTAGAGATCTCAATGCAAAAGAGAGAGAGATCTTGTAATAGGGTTGTCTTATGTGTTGATTGTAAACTAATGAGGGGTTCACCACCAAGTTAAGACTTGGAAGGACAAATGTAATGCAAGATGTAATGTTTAACTCTAATTTAATGTAATATTTCACTAAATGACCTAGAAATGCAAATAAAACAAAACAAAAAGCTACAAGATGAAATGTGTGCACTTGATCTAGAGATGATTGAATGAAGCTTTGAAATCCTAAAAATAGTGACTTTAATGCTTATTGGGACTCATATGCCAAATTGGGCGAATTAGTCCTAGATTTGGGTTTTTGTGCAAAAACAAGAATTTGGCAAATGGGTACCTAAATCTGTAAAAATCTGAAAAAAAAGACCTAAACTGGGACTCATACACTAGAACTGGTGTATTAGCCTAGTTAGGGTTTTTTCAGTCTTCAAAGTTTGAATATTCTCTTTAATGTCTACTATGGCTTTTTTGATTGATTTTTGGATCTGAAACCTTGATTTGTAACCTATAGAAGTCTTCCAAGTATCTCCAATGCAAGGTGACAACTTTGACAACTTTAGGCACATTGAAAAATTTCTCCAAACTTTCTCCTCAATGTATCTTCAATCTAAACCTGTAAATCAAACACTAAAGAGAGGGAAAAATGTTGTTTTGTTAGTGGATCTAGGGGTTTTCCTTGGTCAAACCCCGTTTTGGTAATCAAACCTTGAAATGAAATGAAATAAGAATGGAGAATGATGAATGAAAAAAATATGATGTTGCAACTCACCAAAACCTAGTAATAAGAAGCTACAAACATGTATGAGATGGCTCCAATGGATGTAGATCTTGACTCTTGCTTGAATGCGATATATCTTGAGTGAAATGATAGCTTGAATCATAAAACCATACATCACAATTGTTAGCTCTAAAATAAAAAGGATGCATGAAGACTTTTACATGATGCTTGATGCTTGAATAATGCTCTAAAATTCTTGATAATCTACCCTTGAATTCTCTCAAATTCTCTTGTAAACACATGAATTCTCTTGTGAACTCAAGCTTGCTATAAGGATGCTTATTCAACTTGCTAGGTCACTTGATTGCTTGTTAGGATAAAATGAGTGAAATAAACTTGTATTTATACTTGATTATGCAAAAATTCCCAAAATTACAATACTACAAGCCAACATTAGATCTAGGAGGATAAAATCCCACCAAGAATTTGAATTAATTTTAATTTTGGGCCACACGAGACTCATATGCCCAAGGTGGTGTATGAGTCCCATTAGGCATAATTTATGGGACCAAATTCAAAATTTATTAGAAAGGTGTAAAACCAAGATCGAGACCCAAAACCCTAGGTGGCACCCATATGCCCAAGGTGGCGAATGATTGCTAGACCACCAAATATGGGCCACACAACCTGAAAACACTTGAATTATGATTGGATGTTGATTTATGTCGAGATCATCCTCGAAACGATGCATTAAATGAGGCTTGTGGGTATAAAATAAGGCCAATCAAAGTATAAAGAAGCCTAATTATTTAATAAAACCCTAGAAAAGTGTGAAAGTGTGTTACAACACTTTACAACACTCCAAATAAGGCATCAATAATCTCATTTAGTCCATAAAGGCCCAAGACCTAATGTGAATATGTTAGACACATTGCAACACTAAATCAAGGTCATGTTAGGGGGGTACTTTTTCTGTCATTACATATATATAATGACTATATTATACAAAATTAAAATGTATAAATATTGACTATCTTAAGCATACATCACATATACAAAATATGGCAACTTGTGAATGCATCACATATGCATAGTGTCACTAACTCATGCATCCATTACATAAATAATATAAACATCTTAAAATAACACGTTCACATAAAGATCGATTGGAAAAATAGAAGTGTATGTGACCTACTAGATGCATCACCTCACTACCTAGTTGATTGATACATAAGCTCGTAAGCAGATTCCATCTAAAAAATGAATTTCAGTGCATCCCATTATACATCATAGAACCTATGATTTTTCCAATAAAGCACCATCTATGATTAAAATCAAGCATTTCATACTATTTTTTGTCATCACTAGCAAGGGAATATGTATAACAACATGCATAATATTTGAGGCCATTTACACAAGTACATAGTGACCAAATATCAATATGACAAATGTGACACCACTACATGCATCTTCACATTAATTGGTTCACTAACACTTACCATTTTTATGCATCCCATCCAGGAAAAGGAATGTTTTTGCATCTCATACTACACCACGAATTTAGTCTATTTTTCTATTTCTTTATGCCCATTTTGATGGTGAAAAATCATCATATACTACTTGCAATAATCACTAAATAATGTAGATTTGTAACAAAATATATCACATAAATCCATTATTAAGATCTCCACAATATGCTAAAAAAAATTAGTTAGCGGATTCAAAAGTCTATTCCCTCTAGGCCACTAGAAATAGGACTATCCAAATTAGAAGAAGGTTGTACATTGAATATATCATCATATATGTTTAGTAAAAATATGAATAACCCTATCACCACATGGGTAGCTCTTGGAATCCATCATGTGTATGCTAGTGGTTATATGCATGTTACTAGTGACAACCAACTACTTGCACCTATATCAAAATGGATTTTTGACATGTGGGGCCATCTTATAGCCAAGTACACATAATCCACACATCACAAGGGTTCAAAAATAATCGTCGAGTTGACCTAGTTATAAGTCACATAAGTGATCCATAAACCTACACACATAGTCCTATTGAACTTGAGGTTAAATCACCAACACATATTAAACACATTTTACTCACATGAGTTATATACATGGGTAAAAGAAAGAAGATGAGTCCACAAAACATGGAAGTTTTTGCCTTAGAAAAAAATCTGAAATCGGCCTCAAGAAAAAGGGATCTCGTTTAGGTTTAGGGTCCCAAGCCAAAAACGGGATCTCGTTTTAAAATGGCCTACTAAAAACCGGGCCATTAAAAAACGGGACCCTATTCTTAAGAAACGGGATCCCGTTTTTCAAAGAACGAGATCCTATTTTTTGAAAAATGAGATCTCATTTTTTAACGACCCGTTAAAAAATGGGATCACGTTTTTTAACGGCTCATTTTTAAATGGGATCCCATTTTTTAATGGCCCGTTTCATAAAAAAAAATTAAAAAATTACTTTTAAGAAACGGGATCTTGTTCTGTAAAATGCGATCTCGTTTCATTCAAGTATAAAAAACTTATATTTTTATGAAATGAGATCCTATTTTAGAACATGATCCTGTTTTTAAAAAATATGATTTTGGGTCAGGGTTTTGCTTTGGTTTTTTGGTTCAGGAAAAGGCTTGGGGACTTGAACCTTTGGACCTGGTTTGACCTATAAGTTGAAGGTCTTGGAAATGTCACGAGAAAATAGTGACTTTGGACATATGTTTGAAGACCCTTTTTGCAGAATTTTTTGATGAAATTAAAACCCATTATAGATGAGACAGTGTAGATTCCAAACATGTGATTTTTTTTTTACAATTAGATTATTTTTTTAATTTTTCCTTTAAATTTTGATTAAACAGGTCCATAAACTTGAATTATCAGGGTTTTTTAGTATTTTAATAACTTTTTGTCAACATAACATTTTTACGAATGGATTGCACGAAAGTGTACTTCAGACAATTCTTTTCAATTTAAAAAAAGTAATTTTTTTTAATAAGTTTAGGTCATCTGATGCATGATGTACATGACGATTTTTAAAACACCAAATATGGCTGATAAAAAATTAACAAAAAAAAATTCAATAAAAATTACAAAAAAATATGGAAAGCTTGCTTTAGTGAGTTACAAATCTTTTCTTGAAAGGATTTAGAAAAATATGATTATCTAGGTCAAAATATGGATGACGTACATGTGCATGGTATGGTAAAAAAAAACTTTTAAATAGTGGTTTTTAGAAACGCCTATTGAAAATCAATTTGTATCATCTAGGTATTGAAATAAATTACATATTTGAAAACTAGACTCCGAGTACTACATTTTATGATCAATGACTTTTCCCAAGACTCCATCTCTAAGTGCTTCAAATTTTTAGGTCAAATGTGTCGAACTCTAAAAATCAAGGAAAACACTTCCACTAAATGGCCAGAAAGTGGACTCAACTTCTTGCACACGCCCACATAAGTAATACCAACTTATAAATAATCTATTCTATTCACTTTAGTCAATTTTTTTATTGAAGAACATATTATTTATTAGAAAAAAGTTAACTCATAGTACTGATAATGAAAAAATACTACCCTTCAAAATGTATCATTTTTTATGGTACCAATCATAAAGAATATCCCACTTTTATCTATTGTATCTATATAGGGTAAAATACCCAACTATATTTAGTAATATTTTATAGTTAATTACCCAAGAGTAAAGGTAGTCATAAGGAATTCCATTCCAAACACAACATAAAATTTGACACATAGCTAGAGAGAAAGTAAACCATCCATACTCAATAAGAATACATGTTTTTCACACCATAAGATCATATTATCCTAATTATACATCATTATTACATGTAATTGATCAAGTTTCCTTAATGTATTCATATCCATCTAATGAAAATTTGTCCTTAATTTAAAGCATGATGAATAAAAGAAATATTTAAATTTGAGAATAACCCCAAACCTTGGATTTATTCCTTCAAGCCTCCCCTATGGATATGGGTCATGGGTTATTTATTCACTCATGTACTACTTATGTACCCATTTCCAAATTGGATTGAATTTATATGTAGTTGTCCTTATAATAATCTCTCAAGGAACATTCTCATAAGTTCCAATACACAAGGTTTCATAATCAATTAGGTGCCAATACTCAAGGGAGTGAAGTAGAATGAACACTTTAGTAAGAAAACCAAATAAAGGATTTAATTCAAAATAGAGAAAAGAACCACCATTACCAATACCCATTCTAGGGCTAAATTCCATTGATTTTTATTGATTACTATTACATATCCCAACAAGGTCTATTGAATGATTATTGTCAATTTATAATACCCAAAAATAGGCATGAAAAGAATAATGAAGTTTATCCTTAACAAAAATGTACTATGTGTTTGAGTAATCATGCATTAGCTAATAATTACCCATTAACAAAAAAATACTAAAATAGGCATGAAAAACATAATGAAAAGGACCTCATAATGAAAACCATGTACTATGTGTTAGAGTAATCATGTATATAAGAACCTATAACTCTCACCAACACCAACAATCAAGGAATAAACCTTAGAAGATCAAGAGTTCAGAGAAAAGTACAAGGTATATACTTTATTACTCAACATTAAGAATGAAAAGGTTCAATAGTAATTGTATGAAGAAGAAAAAAAAGTTTCACAACAATATTATAACAATGCAGTCAAGAGAAGGAAATTGAAACTAGAAAATAAGAGGAATTACAACACACTAAAGAGCAGGTGGATAAAGAAAAATAAGAATCTAAGCCACCAAGAAAGTATATATAGAGTTCTCAAATTTTATGGTTTTAGATTCTTATATATAGAAAATTTAAAGAGTGGGGATAGTCTCAAAAAATAAACTAGAGAAGAAAGAGAGAAAGAAGATGAAAAATAAAAGGAATAAATAGAAAATATAGACAGAGGAAAGACATTAAAGAAAATAGTCACACCACCTAAGAAAAAAAATATGATCCAATAAGAAATAAAAAATAATAATTGGAAAATTAGAAGTAATAATTTTCACAAATGATGGTAAACCCGATCATCCTTATGCATATTTCAACATGAACTCAAATTGATTTCAACTAGTTATAACCAATAAAAAAAATGGAATTCAAAGAATATTTTAGTAGTAATAAAAAAAATATGTAGTTTAAAGGAATATCAAATTAGAGGAAGGCATGGAAAATATGATCCAAACACTACAATAACAACCACAAATACATATAAATTTAGTAGAAACAACAGTTAGCTATAAAGAGAAATACAAGAATTATTAAATCACATAAGTAGTTTAGAGTAAAAGAAATAAAATAATAAGTAACAAATTTTAATAGAATATAGAAAAGAAAGGTTGAGAAAGTTACATAAAAAATGATGCAGGGGAATCGTTCTCGATCAATTTTGTTTTGTAATTTTTATTTTTTTTGTTTCCGATTCCTTGTATCTCTCTGACATGTGGCCCATTTCTTTTGGCAGCAAGATTATTGAATCTCCCTTTTCTCATTGCACAAGGATGGTTAGGGAAGTTAAAACATTTTTTCTCAACCGATTTCCATAAGTAGAGTTCAAGATTTTTTCAGAGGGGAGAGATCCATGATGGGGGGAGCTGATTGTTTTGGAGAGACAAAATTTTTTGGCCTTCTAAACAAAGAGTAGAGAGGAGAGATTGTGATTGGGAAAGAAAGAGAACATGGAAGAAAAGAGATCAATGGTTTTTAAAGAAGCCTGATTTATGTTGGGAAAAGGTTAAGTGTTTGGGAACTGGGTAGAAAAGAATAGTAGGAAGGGTGACACCAGCGAAGGCCAAGTGGCTAGGAAAGAAAATTGGATAGAATAGAGGGTGAATCAAGCTAGTGGAAAAGGAAGTTGATTCATCTAAGTATCAGCTGCCATGTAACTAATTTGTTTCATAGATCAATGCACATTAGCTATTTCCTTTCATTTTTGTTTATAAGTTTAGTTTTTTGTCGCTTTGTATGGAATGTTTTTTTCCAATTTTCTTTTCATGCTTGGAAAAGGATTGACCTAATTGAGTGTGGCATCATTTTGTAGGTTGTTATTGTTGCTTTTTATTGTCTTTTTTTACTGGAAGTTTTTTCAATTTTGTCTGGGACTACTCAGGCTGTCATTATCTTTGTATTAGAGCGGTAAGAGATTGGGAAGTAGGTAGAGTTCCACCAAGAAGTATGAGAAAATGAGGTGCTTGAGGTGGTGGTCGAAGAGGCCATGAAGAAGGAGTTCTAGAGCTATTGTAGAACCTGATAGCAAGGATGGATGCCATGGTGCAAGAAAAACAAAGGGGAATAGTCATTGATGATGTTAGTGAAGGTGGGGAAGAAGAGAAATCCCATATTGATGAGGAAGTTCGAGAAGAACTAGGAGTGGAAGAAAGATTGTAAAGGTCATTATGAGTGTGGGAGCCAAACCAAAAATAGAGGTCCCTATTTATTCTGGAAGCCTAAATTGGGAAGAACTCATCGACTAGATCAATGATCTGGACAAATATTTTGAGCATGAAGGATTTAAAGAAGAAAGGAAAGTTAAGTTTTTTTGTACAAGGCTCAAAGGCCATGCTACAATATGGTGGGATTACATATAGTCTGAAAGATGAAAGAAGAAAAAGGAGAATATAACTTCTTGGGATCGAATGGTTACTAAATTGAAGGCTAAATTCCTTTTGGGAGACTACAAAAACAATCTTTTCACAAGATTGCAAAATCTCAAGAAAAAGGATATGTTAGTAAAGGATTATATGGAATATTTTTACAAGTTGGTGATTTGATCAGGCCATAGTGAAGATGATATGGAAAAGGTAGCAAGATACATTAATGGATTGAAATATAGTTTTCTCGATGAACTAAGTCTAGTGTCCCCTAGAACTCTTGAGGAAGCCTATCAGTTTTCCATTAAGGCAGAAGAGAAGCTTATGAGGAATCAGGATCAGCAAGGACGAGGTAGAGGATATGACTGTGGAGAAAGAGGAAAACCACACCATCAATATGGAGAGGCAAGTAGTTCAAGTGGGAAAGTCAACTCAGAAAGAGGAGGTTATCAAGATAGAGGAGAAAGATCATTTGGAAGCAATGGTTATCAAGGGAGAGGAAGATGTTTTTCTAGTAAATTTTTCAAGTGCAATCAATATGCTAGTCATAAGAGTTGGGGGTGTCTAAAATTATCAAGAGAAGGTCACACAAGGCTAGAAAGTAACAATTAGACCAGACAAGTAGATCAAGAAAGTGTGGGATCACATGCTCATCGCAATGAGGAACCTAAGATTGGAGAGTCTTTGTTGCTCAAGAGAGTGGTGTTGAAGCCACAAAAGGAGACTAAAGAACCAAAACAAAGAGGAGTTTTATTCAAGACAAAGTGCAAGGCTAGATGTAAGTGTTGAAAATTGATTATTGATAGTGGTAGTATTTATAATCTAGTGGTTGTTGAAATGGTGGATAAACTATGTCTTACGAGAACTAAACATCAAATAGAGTTTCTTGGCTACAAAAGGGGCTTCATTTTTTGGTAGATGAACAAGCCTTAGTAGAATTTCAAATTGGTAGTTATAAGGATAGTGTGATGTGTGATATCATGCACATGGATGTGTGTTGTGTGTTACTTGGTAGACCTTGGCAATTTGATCGAAATGCCATACATAATGAAAGAAACAATACTTACACTTTTGAGAAGGATGGTCTCAAACATACCTTGTTTCCTTTGCAAGAACCAAAAGAGGATAATCATAGATCAATAGTCATAAGGTGATATTAATAAGAGGAAAAGAGTGTAAATGGAAGGGAGACAAAGGGAGTTTCAGTAGAAACCAACGAGGTGATCCTTCATTTTCCTAAATGTTGCAAGGATGTAAACAGTGCTGATTTGCAGGTAGGACAACCAACAACATGTGTTGACACAAATGAATGTGAAGTTGAGGCAGATATTGGTCTTTGGAAGGACATATATAAGTGGAATAAATTGGCATTGTTGAGTGAAAGGGAGATATTAGAACAAGAGGACAACAAAATTACAGTAGACACACAAGAAGAAAATGTTGGGGTAGCAGTAGAGATTGGTCTTATGAAGGATACATAAATATAGGAAAGTTCAAAATAGTAGTACCAAGATGAATACATGGGAAAGAATTTGCATGGATAGTGTGGAGATGAAAAAAAGGAATGTGGAAAATTACCTATCACTTCAAATTGAGGCTATTGAGAAAGAGTGGCTTGTACTAGCAGGAGATGGGAACAAAATTGTAGCAGCCAATGGTGAGGTAATATTTCAATTTTTAAACCCCTTGGATATAATTGAAGATAATTTTCATGAATATGCAATGATTTTAATGGAGAGATATGCAGAAGCCAAACAACATAGTATAATAGAGGAAACAAGAAACATTTTAAACACCATCATTAATCTCTCAATTTTTATTCATGCTAATGTTGGAGCTGATTATTGTTTGAGGGAAATGTGAAAAGAATGGGAAAAGTGTAGCAATGAGAGGCTATCTGTAGAGTGGTTGAAAACTGTTGAAGATGATGAGATAGGATGTGAGAACAACAATTTTAATTGGAGGATAATAAATCAAGAGGAATTAATTCTCCTGATGGCTTGGAATAAGATGAAGCCAACAAGTGGAAAGAGAATGAAGGGAGTATTTGGGAAGAGGAGATCAATGTATGGAGGACATGGACCCACAAATGACCATGCAACTACGACATTCATCTCACTATGCAATGGAGGAACTATTCTAGCCATATGCTGGAAGAAAAGAAAGAAGTAATGGTTATAGGTTGTTGTTTTTAAGCATAAGATATATGTTGCAAGTGCTTGTAACTTGAAAGGGTAGTCCTACTACCCAAATCCCTTTGTGATATATGCTCACAAACAACTCAACTAGAGAGTCTGATGTAGGGGCATCGCTCTTGATCAATTTTTTTTTGCAATTTTGGTTTTTTCTGATTTTTTATCCCTTGTATCTCTATGACATGTGGCCCATTCCATCTAGCAGCAAGATTCTTGAATCTTCCTTTCTCGTTGCACAAGGATGGTTAGGGAAGTTAAAATGGTTTTTCTCAATTGGTTGCCATAGTTAGAGTTCAAGTTTTTTCCAGAGGGGAGAGATCCATGATGGGAGGAGCTGATCTATTTGGAGAGACAACAAATTTTTTCCTTATGAACAAAGAGTAGAGAGGATAGATTACGATTGCGAAAGCAAGAGAATGAGGAAAAAAAGAGATTGATGGTTTTTGAAGAAGCCTGATCTGTGTTGGGTGGAGGTTGAATGTTTGGGCATTGGGTACAAAAGAATAGTACGAAGGGCGACACTAGAGAAGACCAAGTGGTTGGGAAATAATCCTAATTTAATTTAATTATAGAAATAAATCTGGATAGAATAGAGGGTGAATTGGGTTGGTGGAAAAGGGAGTCAATTCCTCCAAGTATCAACTATCATGTAACCGACTTGTTTTATAGATCAATGCACATTAACTATTTCCTTTCATTGTTGTTTATAAGCTTAGTTTTTTGTTGCTTTATGTGATAAATGTATTTTTCCAATGTTCCTATCGCCCTTGGAAAAGGATCGACCTAATCGATTGGGGAAACATTCTATAGGTTGTTATTGCTACTTATTGTTATCTTCTATTACTAGAAGTGTTTCATTTATGTGTGCAACTACTTTGTATGTCATTAAAAGATAGAGAAATGGCTACAACGACTTGAACCAGCAACTCAAGTATCTAAATGATACTTATTATAACATCTCTATTGTATTATAACTACACTAGAAAATTATAAATTATTTTTCCTTAGAAGATAAAAATGTTCCTTGGATTCCTAAATATTATAATCCTCAAGTAGCCATTATTTTATCATAGATTTAGATGGTTCAAAGTGTCAAAAAATCTAAAACATATAAAACCCAGATACCCAATTAAATGTGTAGAGAATTAGGACAATAACCCAAAGGAAGGAGTTGGGGTTCAAGGAGAATACATACATGGGATTATTGTCTAAGATTGTCCATTGGATACAAACATTTATTCCTACACTAGTGGAATAAATAATACTAGTGGTTGCAAACAAAGAATATGCAAAAATGTTAGCTATGACATAGAAAGTTTAATATATGATAAATAGCTACAGGGGCAAGTATGAGCAAGGATATTTTACATATAAGCCTCTCTTGACCTAGACTTACACTTAGATAGAGAAGGGTGTCTTGAGGAAAATACATATTATTTTAAGACTCTAAAGTATATTGGTAGGTTAAAAACTACAAATACAATAAACCAATAGTCAATAAAAGATAAGTGCACTAGCAAATTGTATCATGTGTTACCTTCTACAACACATCCAAGAGACCACAAGTCTCTCTATGTATTCACATACATGTATGATTGACAAAATGCTAAGGGATATAGATATGTATGAATAGAATAGAAAAGACAGGAAGAAGCTATCAAAGCATATGTGATGTATGTATCTATGCAGGTGTGGTAGAGATTGTATAATATACTAAAAAATATTAGATAAATATATGAACAAATCTACTTATGTGTCTATGAATGTGTAAAATTACTTGAATCTTTATGTTATGCATATATTGTCTATTGCACTATTTTTTTTATTTCTTCCTAATGCACTACCTTGGGGTTAACTTCTCCAACATAAATAACACATACCTTGAGTCTACTTTTTTTTATTTTTATAATATTCTCATGTAACAAACACATACATTAATGTCCACTCACCCTTCGTCAAAGCCCAATTATTCATGAGGTGGACCCATTTATAGAGGACATTTTTTTTTAAATCCTACAATAAATATGGAATACACCTACACCAAGTTTGAAACCAAGAGAAGAGAGTGACATAAGAAAAATCATGTCTGACAAAGCATGTCTCCTAACCATCCAATAATAGAATAAATCTATTTATTTATATGCTTTTTAATTTAATATAATTTTGTCTACTTTTAATTGGAAGATAAAAATTTCTATAATTATAGATTTAACATATTAAAAAATAATATATCTTTTAAAAAATTAGACATTTGAAGTTGTTAAAACTTGACTTGACTCTTTTTGTACTATTCAATTTCATTTATAGACAACAAACCACATGCCATTTTTAGGGATATCTTCTATTTAATATTATTTTTGTTTGATATCTAACTCTATTCAAACATCCCAATTATGGCTGCCATTGTTTTCAAGCTTGAGGAATTGGTCTACTACAGATAATCCAAAAGGAAGAATCCTTTGAAAATTTTGTATTTACCATCGTTGTCATTTCCTAAGTCTTAATAAAGTAATCTTTAAATTGTCAAAGTCATAAGTCTTCGTTGTTTAATCAACTAAAGACTTTGAATTCTTGGTTAGAGCGTAAACAAGTATTTATTTAAAATTTGTAGTGTATGGTTATTTTCAATTCGTTTACTAGCATTTTAATTTCTTTAATTGTTTATATCAATCAATTATATATAAATAAGTCCCTTGTATTCTTAGGCTATGTGAGCAGACGTTTTTCTTCTCTCATAGATATTAGTGGGTTTTTATATAATGTCTGGAAACTTTTGATTTGACATTTAAAATTGTGTTTTTCATTTTACAATCAAATTTTCAAAATAAATAGATATAATTACATATTCTTAAAAGTTTTTTTAGAAAATTTTGTAAAATATTTTTTAGGATTTATATGTAATTGAAATGATAGAGCTTCTTTCATTATTCATTATTATTTTTATAAATTATATGAGTAGAATGTTATCAAGATGATTATGAAGCAATTATTTGTTCTATGTTGTTTGTATATTTCTAATATCTACAAATTCAAGAATGGGTTTCATTAGAGTTTTAAGATAATTTAAGAAATTAAAATTAGGGCAAGATAATGTAGAATGAGTTTCATTAGAGTTTAAGGTGATATAAGAGATTATGATGAAGGCTACTCCCCTTACAAACCCAACCCACAATAATAATAGGGAAAATAATAGTCAAAATGCAAGAAGGAAACACTAGTGTTCTATTGTCTCTATAAAAATTAAATTACAACATTCAAAAAATTATAGACTATCACTATATGGGCTTTTTTATTACATCAATCTACAAAGTGGAGCCACAATAAAATCTACTCTACTCCCCCCTACTTTGTAACCATCATACGCCTCCTTTATCTAAAATGTGTAACCCCCTCAAGAAGATATTTCAAATTTTTTTATTAATTTTGGTAGTACAAATTCTCAAGATTATAACTTTTGATCTTATCATTGGATTTTCAATTATAATATATCGTTGGAAAATTCTCAAGAAGACGCTTGACCACAAAATGGTAGCAATAGGTACATTTTGGTTTTTGACCAATTTTCAGGTCCATCTGCAGCCTCTAAGTGCTTCAAATTTGACTTCAAATACGTTTAACAAGATTTTGGAAATTGAAATTTTAATATCTCACAAATGACAAATTATATTGAAGTTATTTCTTCACCATTGGCTTCAATTCATCATTCTGGAGGTGTGTGTAAGATTTTGTGTCCATACACACATAAATATAGACTTACTAAAAAATAGTAACTCTACCAAATTTAGCCCTTATTGAAAAAAGAAACAACATTTTTTTAGGTGATGCGATATTGCTCTTACACCTTGGATGCTCATGAATTAGATTATCTTGGAGCATTACTCTTATAAAAAAATGATATTCTATATATTATTAGTTCATCAAGAATTCTATGTTGTATTAGAGTAATATTGCACATTTATTCACTAGACTTTTTAAATAGGCATCACTCTAAAATTTTCTGATTGAGAAAGACTAAATCGATGTCAATAGATACTACATCTTAATTAAGGAGAAATACAGTAGAAATGATTGTGAAGAACTCAATGAGTTGATTTTTATCAATAGATCTTGTTGGTAAAGTAGGAGTACCTCATGTTTAATCATTTTTTCATCACAACCTTCATCATCCTCAACCCATCACAAATGGTACTTATTATATCTAAATGACCAATAATGAACCTATCTATAAATTTAGAAACTCGTGTTTACATTGAGAATAGTGGATGAAATATGGGATTTATGGACTTCAAGTAATCATTATTTTAATAGTAATCTCAATACTAAAATATGGAAATTAGTCCAAGAGATCTCATTTGAGATTAGTGTTATGAGATCACATGAACAAGTAACATGTCACCGAGAAACTACATGAAGTATAGTATATGATTATACTTATGAAAAACACAAAGGAGGATTAGAATTCTCATACAAAGAGGAAATAATTATGGGGAAGTAGATATTGGGCAGCCTTGTAAGTAGTCTTGTTTCCTGCACACACATGCCCCATTTTTCTTCGAAAAATTAGGGACCACCCCCTTTTTTCCTTTTTATTTATCCTTTTTTTTTTGGTAAAGAACAATAAGTCCATACATATAAATATATATAAAAAGATATCAAAATTTACTTGATTGGCTCTTGAATAGCTAAAAAAGTCACTAATGCCCAACATTTCTGAGACACAAAAAAAAATTGATATGAGAGCTCTAAACAGTCATAATATTCAACTACAACCATACTGTAGAACTAACAAACCCATACTATCAAACATAACCAACCTTAAAGACATTTTAGCCACATCAAACATATACAACCCAAAAAATAGGCCCCTACTATCATAAGTCTAATCGACCGTATGAACAACAAGATTATTTATATCCTCGTTACAACCACCAAACCATACCGTTCATCGAATTATTTTAACAAGACCCATATCAGCATTATGGTGCATTTCTAGTATAGGGCGATTGAAGAATATTAATTCAATAATAAATTTGTGGTTGCCATCTTCATTGTTGGAGCATTTTCTTGCAAGTGGAGTCGTGGAATTTTCTGAGTGCTCATTGAGGTCATGGAACAACAGATATTGGAGTGTTTCCTGCCTAGAAGGAAAAATCAAATTCAAGAAGAAATCACGGGGGCTTTGGTGGTTGCCAATTGATCCAGGTTCCATCTTTGCATCTGCATTTTTAGACTATTAATTTTTGTCTTGGCCCGTGTCATTTTCAGTCATAAATATTTTCAGTGTAGCATCATCTCTTGATCAATTGCAGTTGTCATGTAATCTGAAATATGTTGCTCAATAGTATTGTAAATCAACCCAATCATAGGGTGATCTAAGTTTGAAGTCATTTGCCAAATTGTAATCAGATTGATCAATCTTATTGTCAATATAGTGAAGCTTGGATTGTATTGGAATTATCTAACAAATGTGTTATTGTTGTAGCTCCATATGGGTTCCACACCCTACCACCAAGTTAGCCTCCCACAAGACCAATTACCTTTTTCATTATTAACAATAGCCTCAATGGATGGAAAGTTCTTAATATTGCTATCTTTGAAGATTTGAATTCCATTCCCTTCATACCCCAGATTTGCTAAAAGATCAACAATTTGGTTTCCTTCTCGATATGTATGAGAAATTATGATTGATTCAAAATAAGAGAATAATCTTGAACATTTTTGAAGTATATATTCAAGTTGTCAATTAGGAATAGTTTGGAGCTTACAAGCGTTAATAATCAATAAGGAGTCTCCTTACACATGAATTTTTTTAATGGCCAATGACTGTGCCAAGGACAAACCATGCAAGAGCACTTGTGCTTCAGCTAAATTATTGGTCCATTTAGGTAAATGAACAGATTTAGCAACTAGAAGATCACCATTTGAATCTTGAATACACATTCCTACCCCTAAGACACACGGATAACCCCAAGAGGCACCATCAAAGTTAAGTTTACTAAAATCTTGGTTGGGAGGTACCCATTTAACCTTTTTTCTATCCACCTTCTACTTTAGTGGTTGTAGCAAACTGCCTTTAAATGGAAGCACAAAATACTTCTAGTTTTGCAAAATCTGACCATCCCAATTGGTGAAAATTGAAGCAACTGATTTATGAATTTGTACATAGATATTTACACCCTCTGAGACTGCCTTTTCAATTGTTATTAAAAGTTGATTAAGTGAGGATTTTTCATTCCTAAAAAAATATCTTATTATGGTCCCACCAAATAGACCAAATGACTAGTGTTGTCCAATAATCCTCCAAATAGAAGCAAACAATGCAATCTTGTAAAGTACTGGCCAAGAAGAAAATAGGTCCTAGAGTGTATTTGGCAATACCAAATAACACAATAATTTATGCTTGACAAAATCCCCACAACCTTGTGTATATGAGCATTGGACCAACAAATGATCAATAGTTTTAGAACCTTCACCACAAAGGACACACTGGAATGGATCTACAATACCTAGCCTGGTTAACTTGTCACTTGTCAAAATTTTATGTCTTAATTCCAAGCAGGAAAAGCTACCTGCTTTGGGTGACACCATCGGGTTCCAATAAAATGAAAAGGCTCTCTATTTATTCAAATGTTGCCCTTTAGAATTTATTGTTGTATAACCTTGCTTAACTGAATAATGTCCATTCGTTGATGGAGCCCAAATGATCCTTTCATTTTTATTAGAGAGGAATACAACTCTAGACCTTAAGATCTTTCGTAGAAAATAAATCTCATTGGGAGGAATGGGTAATCTAGAGAAGTCTTTCCATGTCATGACACCAATGAATATGTTGACTAAATCAACATAATATATTAGTTTAGTTCCCCAAAATTTTGAGAGAAAAGTTTTTGCAACTATCAACTCCTGGAAAGAGATCAGTGTCGGATGGCCATTCCATGAATCCTTCCAAAATTGGACATCCTCACCATTGTGAACCTCTCATGAAATGTATGAAACAATTACATCACAACAAGCTAACATAAAGTTCCAAATAGTAGAACCATTAGGTGGGTTTGCAATGGTCAAAATTTTGCAAGAAGATTGATTATCTAAATATGTATCCTACATGATAGCACACCACTTTAATTGTGGCTTAGAATACATATACTAGACTAATTTTGTACCAAATGCCATATTTCTTGCCATTAAATAATGTAGACCAGCCCCACCTTTAATCTTATTAGTGCTCATTTTATCTAAAGATATAAGAGGCATTTTTTTGTGAACATCCATGTTACGTCGCCACAGAAAAACCATGATCATTTTTTCTATTTGAATGAAAATGAGCTTTGGAGCTTTCAATACAACAAGGTAATAGTTTGGAATGGAGAAAAGAACTGATCTAACTAACAAGATTCTACCCGCCAATGAAAGCCATCTTTCTTTCCAAGAGAGGATCCTACACTTAATTTTGTCTATAATTTTTCCCCAATATTCAGGTTTTTTAGAGCCCATAAATAAAGGAATTCATAGATAAGTACATGGAATTTCTACAAATTGAAAACCCAAATTCCTCAAATCCTTCTTTTGAGAGGAGCGCTAGTATTGAGAATATAAATCTTGGACTTGGCTGCATTTATCTTTTGGCTAGAGACAGAGGCGTACTTGTCAAGAATGCACTTCATTTGAGTTGCCTCTTGTAGTGAAGATTTCCCAAGGAAGGAAGTATCATCTGCAAACAAATTATGAGTAGAGTTTCAATTATTTATTGTTTGGGGAATTAAAATACCTTACCATAAATCCTGATAATGTGCTTGCTTGATTGATCTACTCAAAGATTCAACCATTATTTTAAAAATAAAAGGAGATAATGGGTCACCTTTCCATACACCTTGAGTTGAACTGAAAAACTCCATTGAAACCCCATTAATATAATAATAGAGAATTTTTCAGATGAACTACATGAATAAATCCACTTACACCATTTGTGGCTAAAACCAATTTTTCGCAGAACTTCCATAAAAAATTTCGAATTCACTTTGTCATAAGCTTTCATCATGTCGAGTTTGACAATGAAAGATGGGATATTATGCTCTTTGATAGAATGAAAAACATCATGTGTAATAATAGCACCCTCAACCATCTCTCTACTTGGATCAAGTTCCCCTTCCTCGGGAGAGATTATCTTAGCTATAAGAGGTTGAACCCAAAGATAAATAGCTTTTGTAATGATCTTATATATTGAGTTGCACAAAGAGATTGACCTAAAGTCTACAAAAGTTTTTAGTTCTTTAACTTTTGGTATTAGTGCAATATCTGTTGTATTGAGCCGCTTCAACATGGAACTAGTCCTTCTTGAATCTTCAATAGCCATTAGTAGATCAAAATCAATAAAATCCCAACTCGTCTGTAAAAAGAGAGAAATAAACCCATCTAGGACTAGGGCCTTGTTAGGAGATCATGAGAAAACCACCTATTTGAGTTATGAAAGTGTAAGAATCTTTAGAAACATATCATTTTCATGATCCAAATCAAACTAGGCACAAAAGATAAAAGTTCTTGACATTGGACATACATTGATTGATCTTGAATTGAAGGATCAAAGAGAAAATCTGGAAATAATTTCACTCTCTAAATGTCACTTTATTTTGTGAGAACTTCCCCTATGAAGCTATCTTGAATTGAAAAGATTGAATTAGTAGACTTTTTCACTTGTGTAGACATATGAAAATACTTGTATCTCTATCATCATCCCTTAACCACAGTTCATGATACTTTTGTCTCCAATATTCTTCCTCCCTAGCAAGTAATTTTCCCCATTCAATTTGCAAGGCATGCTGAAGATCATAAGTTTGAACATCAATACCATGCTTGATAATGTGCTCATTCACTTCTTCAAGGTGCTTATACACTTTTCCCTTTTGATAGAAAATATTTTTGAAAACATGACTATTCTAATGCTTGACTTGTTGTTTAATATGCTTCATCTTCATACAAAATTGAAACATCCTAGAACCGTAAATACAAAAGGAGCAACAATCCACCATTGATGCAAAAGATGCAAAAAATCTAGGTGGAAAAACCATATTTTTTCAAATTTTAAAGATGATTTCCTGCTCATAGAATAAATTGTAGAAGGGAATTTCAAAGATATAACAAAATGATCTGAGCCTGTAAGGGACAAAATTTCAGAGGACAACTTATAACCTTCATTCAAATAGTTTGGAGAAGCAAGGAAAATATCTAATCTTTCTACAATTTGTAAGAAGCTTCTTCTCTAGTTTGTCCATGTGAACTTTCCTTGTTTAGGAATTACATATATTAAATCATTTTCTTGAATGAAGCAAAATCTTACATTTTTTTAGAAGGGGGGAGAATACCACCAGTTTTCTCATGAATAGAAGTGCTTGCATTAAAATATCCTGCTAACAAGACTTTGTCATCCACTATGTCATCCATCACATTCGTCAACATGTCCCATAGTTCTTTTTATTTCTATTGTTGTTGTTGGCCCATTAATGTTGAAGAGTTTAAACATTACATCAAAATTTTGTATTCCCAACAATTGCCAATTCCTCTCATTTTTTAGATCTTCTATTGTGATTGTTTTTGGATTCCATAGGGTAATGAACCCACCTAAAGCACCTTTTGATGGGGAAGAGAATGCTTTCCATTTAGACCACTTCTTGATAGTACTATCAAAGGAAGCATCAACCAACTTCGACTCTTGAATAAGTACAATGTCAGCTCCACAAATATCTAATTAATATTTGATCTGAGCTCTTTTGTCAAGGGAATTAATGCCCCCAACATTCCAGGAAATGATCCTCATTGAGCACGAGGAGAGAAACATGCTCTCCTTGGCCTCTTATTAGCTGGAGTTGTGAAAATCCCATCCAAGGTGGCTTGCAAACTTGCCTCTATTTCTTCCTTTAGTTTGGTAATGCACGATTTACTCCCATGCTTTCCTAGTGAATTCTTAACCACAATTTATGACAATTTTTTGAGATATTGAAAAATACTAGGAGAAATCAAACTCATTCTCTTCCCCTAAATCATTCTCTGAGTGGTCCAAGCATGGAGAAGATCCTACTAATTTCCCACAATCAATTCCCTGATTACTCTCACCTTTGATATCATTGGAAACAATTCGAAAGACTATAGTATTTGAAGAGTGAAAGTTTTCTTGCTCAACTTCTTGAGCAATGTTATCAATCATGTTAACTCCTTCATAAAAAAAAATGGAATCAATGAGCTCTTCCAACTGACCCTATTCAAGCAAATTTTCATACTTGACAATATCGAAAAATTCATATCTAGAAACCTCTTTTGTGCAACCAAGAACCACATCTGAACTAGCAACATTGCAGCTAAGCAAATCTGACTGAGACTTAGGAGACCTCAAACCAAACATTAAATTCTTTACAACACCTTCCAACTGACATTTTGAAGATAATTTATAAGATGGAGAGAAAGTTGAGATTGACTAAGAAAGAAATACACTTTTTTGCCAAAACATGTTAACCTTTAACTAGTTAGGAGATACTAAAATTGAAATTTTGGACTAGTTATCACATTTTTTAAGTAATGACATGGAAACCGACTTTTGAGATGAAAGAATAGGGGAATTTCTACTGATCTTCTCTTGTTCAAAATCGAACTTCTGGAGGAGGTTATGAGACAATCTGGATGATGACATAGAGTTTTTACTACCTTTTGTGGATCCCTCAACAACAATATGGTGATTACCAGTTTCATTAATGAAATAATCCTTAAAAGATGTGGTAGAAATAGAGGGGACTGTATTGTCTTGACATTTAGAGGTCTTATGTCAAGAACTATTACAGTGAAGACAAACATTATGCCTATTCCACAAACAAATCTTGCCCCCACTGTCCATTTCTTGTAGATATATGAATTTGAGCAAGAAAGTCTTTGGTGGTATCCACCAAAACATAGACACGTACCGGTTTGGATGGATTGGTAAAGAATTTTTTGTCATGCTTTAGAAATATACCAACACATTTGTCATAATCTCAACCAAATTAATCTCTCTATACTCAAGTGGTAAACCATGTAATTGGGTCCAAAATGGAATAAACCATGCAATTGTCTTGTTTTCTTTCTTTTGGTTTTTTTTTTTTTTAATCTTTGAGCTTGCTTTCTTGAGTTTATTTTGTACCTTCTATTAGAATTTTGGAGTTGGTAATCCCAACATTATTGGTGATTTCCCCATATGTATTGTTTACCTTTTATCATCATCCTTAGGAATTTTCAATAACTTTGTTCTTTCACATGTGATTTATAATGCACTACTTTCTTCTATGAGGATCCTTGCTAATAATTTAGGTTTTTATTGTGTTTCATCGAGTGCTCACCTTTGGCCTTTCTATTAAAGTTTCTGTAACATTCAATAGGGTTTTCTAATTATTTTGTAATAGTATTTTTGAGTTTTTTTTTTTCTTGACAAACTATTTTTAAATTTTTTTTGTGTTATCTATTTTTAATGTATTGGGGTGCCCATTTTTTTGGTTTCAATGTTTACCTTCATTTTTATTTAATTTTCTTTCTTGGGCTTTTGTTGTTTTGTGAACAAGTTTTAGCATGGTTTTATTTTTTTTGTGTTTAAAACATACACAAAACCATATAGGGACCATATGATTCTAACATCACATGTTAAAAAACTAATTAGGTCAATAATACATCATTTATACATAATGACTAGTATACAAAAATCAAAGGTATAAATAATGACTATCTTAAGCATACATAACATATACACTTTTTGAATTATTCACTCATAAGTAAAAAATACAAAATATGGCAACATGTGAATGCATCACATATGCGTAGTGTCACTAGCCCAATCACCCATTACATAAAAAATATAAATATCTTAAAAATTTCATGTTCACATAAAGATCATTTAGAAAAATAGAAGTGTATGTGACCTATTACATGCATCATCTCACCACCTAGTTGGTTGACACATAAGCCCATAAGTAGATCCCATCAAAAAATGAATTTTGGTACATCCTATAATCCATTATAGAACCTACAATTTTATAATAAAACACCATCTATGATTAAAATAAAGTATTCCATAATACATTTTTTCATCACTAGCAAGGGCATATGCATAATAATGTGCATAATACTTGAGGCCAATTACGTGTAAGTACATAGTGATTGACTAACACATAGATAGTGACCAAGTACCAATATGAAATAGATTTGACACTACTACATGCATTGTCACATTACTTGGTCCACTAACACTTACCCTTTTCATGCATCCCAACTAGGAAAATGAATGTTCATGCATCTCATTCTACACCATGAGTTTCATCCTTTTTGTTGTTTCTCTACACCTATTTTGATGATGAAAAATCATCCCATAATACTTACATTAATCACTATATATTTAATGGTCATTTATATTAACACATATCACATAAAACCACTATTAATATCTCCACAATATGCTAAACATTTAAGTTAGTGATTCAAAAGTCTATCACCTACAAACCACTAGTAACAAGTCTCTCCAACCTAGAAGATGGTTGTACCTAGAATATATCATCATATATGTTTAGTAAAAATGTAAATAACCCCGTCACCACATGGGTAGCTCTTGGAATCCATCGTGTGTATGCTAGTGGTTATATTCAAATAATTACTCTTATATCATGGAATAGATATATCTTGACAACTTCAACTCAAAGCTACTAGTGAAAGTTAGCCAAGTCTTAAGACACTATGGATAAAATCTAAAATTTATCACATACATGTTACTAGTGATAACCAACTACTCACATCTATATCAAATTTTATTTTGACATGTGGGGCCATATTATAGCCAAACTCACCTTCAGGAAGAAATACTGAACAAAATTGTATTGCCAGAGAAATCTCTCTACCTTGAGAAATTGAACTAAAACATTTTGGATTAGACTTTTGGATGAATTATGTCAACATGAACATATTACAAATAGTATTTAACTTGTTTTTATCAATATAGATAACAATACATACTTCTGCATCAACTCAAGATAATATGGCAATATAGTCACATTTAATTCTCATTGATCTCTTAAAAAGATTCCTTTGACAACACAGTGAGCTCCTTTGACAATCATAAACTCCTTTAATATCAATGATAAATTTTTTTCAAAAAATCAAACCTTTACTCATTTCATACTTTTCTATGAAGAAATAATATAAATAAATGACTAAAATAAGATAAAATAACTCTCTTTACAAGAAAAAACCATCAAGATGAAGGAAGTCCCTTTTTCATTTAACCAAATCTTTAAAGAGCATCCATAAGACTTCATGTAAGCTCCTCAAATGTTGTAAGAAAATACTAAGAAGGAAGATATTAATCCAACATTCAAAGGAGCATCATCAAGCTCTTACAAGGGTGTGTGCAATTGTTGAGTCCACTTTTTGGCCAAAAAATGGAAGCGTTTTCCCTATTTTTAGAAATTGTCACATTTTGACCTTAAAATTTGAAGCACTTAGAGATGGAATCTTTAAAAAAATCACTATCATAAAATGTAGTTCTTGGAGTCTAGTTTCCAAATATGTAATTTATTTTAATACCTAGCTGATACAAATTGATTTTCAATAGGCATTTGTATGAACCATTGTTTAAAAGTTACTTTTTTTACCATACCATGCACATGTATGTCATCCATATTTTGACCTAAACAATCATATATTTCTAAATCCTTTTGGGAAAATATTTGTAACTCACTGAAGCACATTTTTGATATTTTTTTGTAATTTTTTGTTTATTTATTTTTGTTATTTTTTTACTAGCCATATTTGTTGTTTTAAAAAGTCATCGTGTATGTCACGTATAAGATGACCTAAAACTATCATTTTTTTCAAATTTGAAAGAATTGTCTAGATGATGCTTTCGCAAAATTCATTTTTTTTAAAAATATTTTAATAAAAATTAATAAAAATACTAAAAAACCCTAATATTTAAAGTTTATGGCCCAGTTTCATAAAAAATTAATTGAAAAATTAAAAAAATCTAACTGTTAAAAAAAATTACATATTTGGAATCTACATTGTCTCATATAAAATGAGTTTTAATTTTGTCAAATTATTTTACAAAAAATGTCTTCAGAAATATGCCCAAAGTCACTATTTTATTGTGACATTGATAGTACACTTGCAGGTCAAACCAAGTCCAAAGCCTAGGTTTGAGTCCCGAACACTTTTCTCGAACTAGTTAATGGAGCAAAAAAATAACTTGAAATTCAAATTTTACAAATCACGATCTCATTTACTAAACAGGATCCCATTTCCTATATTATTTATTTTGTCCATTAAAAAAAGGATTGGAATCCCATTTACTACAGGATCTCGATTGATAGAACGATATCTTGTTTAGTAAACAGGATCCCAAGTTGTTTTTAACCTTTTAAAGAAAAATTACTGCTAACCAAGTACACTATCAATTTTGCAACTTGATTTGTACGACTGACAACGACAAATTCACTATTTTCTATCAAATTTTGTCTTGTAGAGGCTCTTCAAATTGGGATTTTATTTCAATATTGAAAGGATTCCTCATTGGGAAAGTGTTTGAGTGGAATTTTTTTCATTTGATACTCATTTGAAGGAGGAACAAACAAGGAATACTTTCACTATTGACATTCATTTGTACATACTTCAGAATTTTTTAATCATGGGATCACAATGTCATAATAAGAGGAAACATAAGAAGGTATTGACCCCTGAAGAAATTCAAGCAAAGAGAGAGAAGGATTCAAAAAGACAAAGAGATAGAAGAATTAGGGCTCAATTAATGAATAATGTTGAAGCATCCAATTCCACAACTATTGAAGATAAAAATATTGAGGAGACCATGGATGTAGAATGCTAATTTGGAAGATGTGAATGTGGAAAATAATACAATTATACAAACTACTCCTGGTATGTCTTCAAATCCCCCTTTCAATGTTATGGAGAATGTTTCAATAGGCACAAATCCAGGTATGCCTTCAAATTCATTGTTCAATGATATGGAAACTTTGTTAATAGGAGATTTAAAATATGTCATATTTGACGATGTTGAAATCAATAATTTTCATAGAGATGAAGTTTTTAGACATATTGTTATTGAAAATGAAAATGAAAATGAAAATAATTTTGTTGTTGAAAATGAAAATCGTTTTGTTGTTGAAAATGAAGATGAAAATCATTTTGTTGTTGGAAATGAAAATGAAAATTATTTTGTTGATGTGTTCACCGGAATGTAGAGTAGAATTTTTTCTCCACTAGGGTTTTAGGACCTAGGGCAACAATATTCTATACTTTACATTCAAGGATGAGCCTAGAGATCTCACCCCAAGAATAGAGGCAAGTGATCTGACAATAGGGTATCCTAGTGTATGATCTCAAATTAGAAGAGGAGTTCATAACCAAGTTTAGACTTGGAAAGATAATGCAATGAAGAATGAAATTCAAAACCCTACTTTGATGCAATGCTTCAATGAATGACCTATAAATGACCATGAAACAAAACAAAAACATATAAAACTGAAAGTGTGCACCTGGAAACTTGCTGGAGATGGAATGAGGCTTGAAATCTTGAAATTGTTTCTTTTTACGTATGGTGGGACTCATTCGCCATTCTGGGTGAATCAGTCCTAGATCTGAGTCTCTGCACAAGATCAAGTTTTGGCCAAATGCGTATCCAAATCTGCAAAGATCTCCAAGAAAAACCTATAGTGGGACTCATTCACCACTCTTAGCAAATGAGTCGAGCTTGGATTTTCTAAAAATTCAAAGGTTGGATCTTCTCTTCTCGGTCTTCTTAATTTGTTCCTGTAGGTTCTTCGATCTAAAACCCTGAATTGGAGGCTATAGATAACCTTTTAGTGAAGATTATGACCTTTCAAATGGGGAGACAGCTCCAAAAAGAAGGTAACCCAATCTTCAATGATCTTTCAAGCTCCAAGACACCTAGATCTATAATCACACAAAGAAAAAGATAAAATGTTGATTGTTAGGGAATGGAGGTTTGCCTTACTCAAACCCATTTTAGGTAATTAAACCAAATGATGAAACAATAACACAAGGAAATGAAATATGAAACATAGGATATGAAACATGAACAATGATACCTTGAATGATGTCTTGTGGATGATTTCTTGTAAATATAAAATTCAACATGAAATGGCCATGAAGGATGTAGATCTTGATCTTTGACAATAAGAATAGAACAATGCTTGGTCTTGGATCTTCAATGCTACATCACAACACTAGCTCACTAACATGCTTGATGTTTGATATGGCTGGGATGATGATGGATCTTGAATGGTTGCAACAATTGATGAAGAATATTTCCCTTGAGGATACTTGGATTCCCTTGTGAATGCTCTTGTGAACTCAATTTTCTATTATGAATTATCTCACAAAAGTCTTGGGTGAAAATGAGTGAAAGAACCTTGTATTTATACTCAATTATCCAATAATTCCTAAAGTTGCAACACTATAAGATGACATCAAATCTAGGAGAATAAAATCCAACTAAAAATTTGAATCAATTTCAATTTTGGGCCACACGGGACTCATTCAACCAAGATGGTGAATGAGTCCCATATGGCATAATGTATGGGACAAAAAATCAAAAGTGCTTAGAAAGGTGTAAAAATAGGTTTGGGACCCAAAAATCTAGGTGGGACTCATTCACCCAAGGTGGTGAATGAGCCAGATTACTAAATATAGGCCACACAAGCCAAAAACACCTAAATTATGATTGGTCAGTCATTGGTGTCAGGATTATCCTCGAAAATATTCAATAAATGAGGCTTGTGGATGCAAAATAGGGCCAATTAAAGCATAAGAAATCCTAATTATTAATCACAAGCCTAGAGGAATGTGAAAGTGTGTTCCAATACTTTACAACAGTCCAAATAAGGCGAGATTAATGTTGATTTTGATTAAAAATAGATTTATCATGTTTAATTATGTGATAAAACCCTAAAAAAGTGTGAAAGTGAGTTACAACACTCTAGTAAGGAACCATTAAATTCCATTAGTTCACAAGGGACCAAGACCTAAAGTGAATGTGTTATCCACATTACAACACTAAGTTAAGGAAACATTAAGCCAAAATCCACAAGGAGGGCCCAAACTAGTGTGAAAATGTCAAAGGACCCATTTTTTGACACTACATTTAGCCCCCACTTTAGTGAGAGGATGAACTTGCTTCAAACTCACAATAAAGTAGATAAAAAAGAGGAGTCTAATTGTGCCAATGCAGATGGTCTAGGATAATAAATATTGAGGAAGAAGTCAAGCCCCCAAGATCCAAGATCCCAAGTCAAATCGACATGAGCATAAAAAGGACACACACAAGGTGTATGATATGGAGAAAAACAAGATACACAAACATGCAATGCCAAAGATATAAAGAAGAAAAGAATAAGAAAAAAATGTGCTAACTCTAGGGCCATGAAACTTTAAGTTGTCTATGGGGTGAGTAATACACAATATGCTTACTATGGGGCCATGAAACTATAGGTTGTCCATAGGGTGAGTAATCCCAAGAGGTGAGACACATACACACATGGTCAATATGCACTCATACTCACACACAAGTGGCTATGGGGAAAGCCATGCCTCAGATTGGGCTTCCCGCTCAACCATACCAAAGTTATACCCCCTAATAACTTTAATAAGGCACCACACAAAAAATGATTTTTGAGCTTCACGAGACAAGTGATACTTTGTGTTCTTGGAGCTCATGAAAAACCAGGATGGCTCCATAGGCATACAAACTGTGTTATGCAAGGTGGCCATATAATCAAAATTGTAAATGTAAAATAGTGTAATGAATTTTCAAAGGTATTTTGATTAGTTGATGTGAGGTCTCTTCTTAGGGAACATCATGCTTAATGTTTCCAAGAGAGAATAAGTCAAAGAAATATCATGCTCATGGAGGAAATGAAACCGAATGACTCCACGAAGAAAAGGATGCATCGAGAGAATAAAGGAAATTGCATAGTGAAACCTGAGTGTCGATGTATCTCCCCACTTTAAAGCAGTTGCTAACACCATCTCTATGAGAAATTGCTTTAAAGTATAAGGAGACATGATAGCTTATTCAAAAAGCCCTATACCGTCATATGTTCCCGATAAGCTACGTCATGAGAAAGGTTGTATGTCACATGTGAGCTAAGTTAAGGCATATCATCCACATCCCGAGCTTTCTCTTACATGTGCATGAAAGGTAGTCAACTAGCCAAAAGAGACAATGACAAGTGGCATATGAGGAGAAGGCTACCTAACCCCTTGCCCCCACTTAGTGTAGGAAAATGATGAGCTGAATAGGATGAAATTAAGTATTAGTTAGAGGAGCTAGGTGCTTCAACACAAGGAAGAGCACCACACTCCTTGAGATGTTGAATTTGATTACTCAAAGCCTTACATTCATTAGTTGCAAGACCATGAACTCTATGATATGCACAAAATGAAGTCTTGTAATAAAATTTCTTTCGAGTTCTTGGAGGGAGGGATATCAAACAATCTTGGATTAGTCTTTCCAAGATACTCTCTTGATCAATGGTAGAGGATGTTTCGTTATTTTGCGACAAAGATATCTCTTTCTTAGTATTAGTTGTCATATCTATGCAAGACTCTTTAGATTGTGACATTTTATTCTCCTTGAAAGGAGGATGTAAAATCTAACGAATTCAAATTATTAGGGTTTTGTGAGATGACATTGATATTAAGCAAGGATTCTCTTGTTTCTTGTGTTTCGTTCAAGGAATATTTTGTAATAATGTTGATATTAAGTGAAGGATTCTTTAATGGTTTGATTTTTATGAAAGGATAATAACCAAGACCATGATTTTTCTCTTGTGTGTTAGGCTCTATAGGGACACAGATACCTTGTTCCCAAGCACCACATCCTTTTCCACTATATCCAAGTTGTTTCATAAGTTCATAACCTTTTCCATAAAGTTTTTTCATTTCTTTTGGATCTCATGGTTGTTGATAATCGGTTTCATCAAAGTTTGTTGTATAATTTGTTGTCTTTTGTTCTAAAGTGGTTGAGGTGGATGCTTTCGAAGGGTCTTCCGAATTTTGTGTTGACATTACCATTTTTTCTTTTCCCTTTTTAGAGTCTTTGTGTATGATCATGTATTCTCCCATGAATGTATGTTCGAAATCTAAGGAACCCCAATCATCTTCTAATATCTTTGTGACTTCTTCAATATGTTTTTATTTTTCTTCTTGTATGGGTTCCACTTGTGTAGTTACTGTTAATATTTTCAAAGGATTCTCCTTTCCTTTCTCAATGTTTAAACAATTGTTTGGTTCAGGATCAACTTTGAGTATGTACACTTTGTTTTTGTAGACATACTTCAGTATACGATGAAGAGTGGAAGGCACCCCATTCATTGCATGAATCCATGACCCGCCTAAAATAAGATTATATGAAATATCATGTGGCATAACATGGATTGATGTTTCTAATGTGGAATTTCCGGTTGTAGTAGGCAAAGTGATTACATCAAGCGGTTTCTTTCCTACACTGTCAAATCCACTAATAGATAAAGGGGCAGGTTGAATGTTTGATTTATCTACACCAAGCCTATCCAAATGGGTCACAATACACACATTAAGGCTTAAGCCATTTTTAACAAGGGTTCACTTTATCCCTTTTATTTTGTATTGAGATATTATTGTGAAAGCTTCATTTTATTTTTGTACTTCCAAAGGGGAGAGTTCACTTTGGTGGAAAACAATTTCAACATTATTCCTTGAATCATGGTCGTTATTTCATTCAAGTGTGCATTAGAACGGATAGGAACTTGTTGCAAGTTTTTTTGAATCATAGTGTGATAATTATGTGAATTTTGAATTAGGTCCCATAGGGATATCTTTGCAAGAGTATTTTTAAGTTGTTCAACAAGATCATACTCCTTTCCATGAGGGGGGCTCGATAACATAGGGTTAGGTAGGATAGCATTAGGTATTGGGAGGGATGTTGGAGGTATTTTTCTTGGTTGTGGATTGTTCCTAGTGTTATATGTATGAGCAATAGTATTATGACTTGGCTCCTGAAAAAAAATATTTTTAGGTGGGTAGAGGATTAATTCGGGTTTGTTTTGAGTTTTCAATTTGTGTGAAGGTGGGTAAAGGATTCTTAGGATGTCCCATGATATATGTAGGAGGTCCAATAGTCAAGGAGGATCTAATGGACACTTGCACATTCATAACCTCAGCTGTTTTGGTTTGATGTATCTCTAATAAAGGGCAATCTAGAATCACATTTTTATCATTACTTAAGGAAGCCACATTACTATTGTTATTTTCTTGCACCATGATATTCTCCCTAGGAGGAGAGTTTTATGGATAATTACAAACCAAAAATTCTTTAAATTAAAGGATTGGTTCTTCTAAAATGACTCCATCACAAGTACGGGAATGATCAATGGTTGAATTGTCTTGCTCAAATAGGGTTTCTTGGGGTGAAGGGGTACAACAAATATTCTCATGGCATTCATATATTGTTTTTTCTATCATCAAAGTATCTTCTTCATAGTTATGAGAGATACTAGGAGAATAACAAGTATGATTATCATGATCATTTATGAGTTCATTCCTTTGCTCCCTAATGCCTTCCAAAATAGGATAGGTAGGGGAAGGATCATAAAGAGGGTTGTCATATATATTAAAGGTTTTCTTATCTAACACCAACATATCCTCATCATTATCACAAGAGGATAAGATGTTGGGAGATGAATGTAGGTAGGTTTCAATGGTCTCTTTTTGTCTTATGTTATCGTCATGATTACTTATTGCTATGTTCTCTTGTTTAGTAATGTCTTGACTAATAGTAGAGGTAAGAGGAGAGAAACAACTCAAGTTATCAAAACTCTCATCAATTAGTTCTTGTAACACCACAATATCTTCTTCACAAGTAGGAGAGATATTATGAGAAAAATAAATGTGATTCTTATGATTACCCAAGGTTTCTTTCACTAGACTAGTCTCACTCTTAGAAGGGATACTAAGAGAGGGATCAATGAAAAAAAAAAAGAGAGGTGAAAGGACCTCATATTCATATGTACTTAACAAATATTTCTTGCAACATTCAACAAGATCAGAAAATAGAACATGAAGTATGATAACTATCGCCTTTTGCAGTGAAAACATGTTGTGATTATTGTTATACAAGCTTGAAGTGCAACAATGATAGATCAAACATGCAAAAGAGTAATGATTTTTTTTAGATTTTGAAGATGACAATTCACTGATTATGCTATGTAACAATGTGAAAAAGCAAATTTGAAATTAAGAAATACATGAAATGGACCAAATTAAGCTATATTTAATGAAATGCATGTAACATAAACTCCCCCAACTGAAACAAATAGTTAATGGCAGCAAATAGAAGTATAAAAACAAGGTTTTTAATGTTGTAAAAGGTTGTTTTAGATCTATTTTGGAATTGATTCACCCAAGGTGGAAAATGAGCCTCACTAAGGAGTTTTTCAAAAAATTCAAAAAAAATTAATTGATTTTTATGATTTTTATATTGTATATGTGTAACCTAAGTGCAAATGCAATTTTCAAATGTTTTTCAATGATTTGAGATGTAAAAATGCAACCTTTATGCACTTTCACTAATGAAAAATTTAGCAACCCTAGATGTTAATTAACTAATGCAAATCCTAATGCAAAGTTAATGCAAGCTAAATCTAGGATGAAAATGCACTCCCAATCAAACAAAATGTATTCTAAATGTAGGTTCACCAAAATGTAGAGTAGAATTTTGTCTCCACTAGGGTTTTAGGACCTAAGGCAATGATCTTCTATTCATTGCATTCAAGGATGAACCTAGAGATCTCACCCCAAGAATAGAGGCAAGAGATCTGACAATAGGGTATCCTAGGGTATGATCTTAGATTAAAAGAGGGGTGTTGTTGTTTCTAATTTCCAGCTAGGCTTTGTAATTATCTAAGAGGTTGCCAATCTCTATATTCAAGAATTCACAATGTTAGTGGCCGACTGACAAGATTCAGTCAAAGACCAAAATTTCCTACACTTTAGGCTCTGTGAAACCAAGGAGGGTGTTCCTCCTTGTGTTCATATGGTGTTTCATGCCTTAAGAACACTTTGATACACATATATATTCCTATCAGTGCCAATAGATACCATTCACCAAGGGTTTGGCAAACCACTAAGTAGAAGTAACTATCTAAAGCTAGGAAAGCGAATATAATGGGAGATTTGCATCTCAAGAGAGATAAAATTTGGAATTAAGATGTTCTGACCTCGAACCCACAAGCTTAGGGTGTCTGCTTTGAATTCTGAAAAGACCCTGAATGAATTAACCAGTACCTCATTCAATTGGGTAGGAGTCACATGAGATCAAAACCTGATATCATTGAACTATCCTCACAATGCCTTACACCATAAGAATTTTCAACATTCAAAACAACACTCCTTATCAAATCCTTAGCATATTTCCATAGACCTATAATTCCATTTCAAGCATTTGATTAACTCATTAAGTTAAAACAAGAAAGTGAATCATACATTCAAATATACCATTGAAGATGAATGAAAAAAACCTTAATAATTTCATTCACAATCTATCATAACACACACAGGAGAGAAATTGTCTTAAATTTTTTAGATTTCTTTCAATATCAGTAATTACAAAAAGAATAGTATGCTTATCCCATGTACATACCCTACCTAGAATGATTTACTAACTAATCCTTCCTGGATTTTGCATTACATGCATTCACTGTACACCATCTAAACCTTAGGATTCAGAAAAATCCAACCCCCAACAATGAGCCTTGAAATATCCTTTATAGAATAGGAGAGCAACAAGCATCGGGCTCAAAATGTTGATACATTTCAACCTAATTTCATTTTAACCAAATGAAATTTCAATAGCATTTCAAAATTCCCCACCATCAGATACAATCATACCACGAATAGGGGAATCAAAATAGTTACAACCCTTGTAACCAGTTGACCGAAACAAAACGCCACTGCATCACTTTCACACCCATCCACATTAGACCCCAAAAGGCAGAAACAACACCAAAGAAAAAATGCATGACCCTGACAACCACACCACCATCATGCACTAGGAACAAACACATGACCCCTATATAGGTGACCGCTCTGTGTCCTCACTTTAGTATGAAGAGAGAGCATCACCTTACCCTTGTCAACATTAACACTAGAGCCAAAAGCAACGCACGGTGCTACCATGACAATAGGAGATGCCGCGAGGACCTCTTCATTCACATTGACTAATTTAGTCAGAGCCACAAGGTTGCTATGGCAGTCTGAATCAATGTCAGAAATTTCACCACAAGAGCCACCAGAGAGTTCAATGGGTGACTCGTATCGCCCAAATTTCACCTCGACCACAACCCCCTCACCACACTTGTTGTAATCTCTTGCCTCTACATAGCCAATTACCTCAACCCGTGTAACCTATCCTTTGACCCGAGGACTACTCCTGACGAGAGTTGGGAAGGACCCAAAACCTCATCAATGGCTCCAAGAGCACTAGCAATAGTGCTATATTCAATTGGTGTCACCTCCCACTGCAAATTCTTCACACTCATCCTTGCACTTCTATGTAATGGAAATCCAAGAACAATTGCTTACCCATCTTGCTCACAGGCTCTAAACTCTGAAAGAACAACAATTACTCACAAGTGATCACATACTCGAAAATGAAATGATGCTAATGAACTATTAGGAAGCATTTATCGAGCAATCTAGTGCACAAACCATTAATGCTCCAATGGAAGTATGAGAAAGCGAACGATTAGTGGCTGACGTTGTCACCACTGAAAAACTCCAAACTTATGGAAAACTGCATACAACCCATCATGATTTCCAGGAGAAAACCACTCACATGCATGGAAATTAGGATGAGATCCATCGAAAGACTTGTGCCATTAATGAATGTAATTTGTAGAAGAAAAATAGTCATCACATGGCTAGATCAAAATTTTGAATTCAGACCGTTGATGCGATAAGGAGTTGGCACGTCGAATGACTCAGATCGAGTCAAAGATCATTGAAAACCCACATCACCATTTGGAAAACCCAGCAACCAATCACATAATTCATAGTCAGAGACATGCAAGCTAGCAACAAGCCCCAATAAGCCACTTTGTACCACAGATCTAGGCAATGTGTAATTAGCTTGCACACCTCATAGCACTTTCAAAAAAATTAATTCGATTGTGTGAGGTTGGTAAGGGATGGTCATAATTAATCCCCATCAATCCCCGTCATTAAAAGGTTGTCATCGATTTTATAGCTTTTTAGCAGTGCTAGCAGATCTAGACTGGCCCCACCTCACTGTACACGATAGGTGGTAGTATTTTGCACACCTCACAAATCTTTGGTGACATCATAAAAAACCTTGCGAGGTCCGTGAGGAATGGTCCAAATTCAAACTCACCGATCCAATGGTCCACCAATTTGCACATGGAACAAAGTTATTCATAATAATGGGACCGACTAGGAAAATGGTGGGCGACCCTTAGGGCACAAAATTTTTAGACTAAAGTCTAAAGATTGGAAAAATTCCCACCCATTTTTTAAGCAAAATTTATATTAACCCTGAACACAAAGAAACCAATAGGTTAGGTCAAAAGGGGCCGGTAATAGCACGACATAAAGGGCTCTGCCAAATGACTTAAGAGACCAGCAACCCACAATGATAAGTCAGCATAGAATTATAACGCAAGGTTTTTTTTGATGAAAAAAAAAATTTAAACAAGGGTAGAAAAACCCTAAACCTTAACATTAGACCCCCAGCATGAAGGAAGAACAAACAAGCCCTAAAACCAGGGAAAATTTGTGACAAATTTTAAAAGTCCCATCAGTGGCTCTGACTGGGGATGTATGCCTCCTGTGGGCATAGCAAGAAGCTAGATCTCTGGGGAGTAGACCAAACATGAATCAAATAGGTCCCCTGAAACATGTTCCACTGTGGTGCACTAGAACTTACTTCATATCCAACTTGGTGACCCGAAGGCCCCCAAACAAGGAAAAACAAATTTTACCCCTATCAAAAACAAAAATTTTCTGTTATCTGGAGTAAAACTAGTGTTCAAATATTGCCCTTAAGTTTCCACATGCCACTCAAGTCACCATCCATTCTGTCAATCTATAATTTGCATCTAGACACTAACTATAATTCATGACCATCATGCCATTTTCCTTTGGCAAATTTCTCATTGCCATTAGTTGAGAGATAAAAAACTTCACAATCCATTTTACATTTGATATTCAAATCAGTGTGCACCTTAAAATTAAAACTCTCATAGAAAACCTATTATGTGTCATGCATCTCACACTCAAAAATATCCAAAACAAAAGATGCATATTCTGGGACATCTTCACCTTGATGATTGCAACACAAACCTAGTTGCCAACATCTGTGTTCAGGTATACTAGAACACATCTTGATTTCATAGAAATGGGAATCATAGGTTGCATCTTCACCCAAGAAAATTGTGAATGCAGTCATCTTAGGCTCCTTGCAATACACTACCTCCTGTCTCAACACCATCATCAACAACAAGGGCAATAGAAAGATAGCTATGTGTACTGGCCTCCTCATGCTCAACACCAACTGTTGTATTTGTTAATTTATAAGGGAAAATTTCACCAGTAATAAAATTGACACTTCCCTCCTTCGTCACATAAAGGCTCACCTCAAGGGGTGACAACAAATCCATTTCTACATGAGGGGTATCAAACAAAAAGCAATTGTGCTCGAATGCATACTCATCCATATGAAATTCACTGTTATTCTCATTTTTAGGTTTCTTTGTACATGGATCAAGAATTTTAGTAGTATCAACCCAATCCGCAACGTTTTTTTCATGTGAATCAACAAACTCTTCATTGTCATTAATGGATAATAATGTTGAATCAAGACCCATATATTTTCCATAATGCCTTACTTGATTATTCCAAAATGAATTCCCCATTTCATCATTATACACCACATCATCCTCTTGATTTATTACAAACAATTCCATCTCTTCTTCACACAAATAATAAAGAACAACAACAACACCAATAAATTCATCAATATGTTGATCATCTTTAGTATTGTACTCAAGATCAAAGTACTGAACACACATCTCCTTTTCTTCAAATTCCTCATCATTCACACAATAAACCTGTTCCATTGATAGAAAACTTGGAGTATACTCCAGGTATTCATCACATGTAATTTGTTCACTCACTTGTGGAAAAGTGACATCATGAGCATATACATCATTGCACTCTTCAAGTAAGGCATATGTTTCAATATCATCCTCGAAGAAGCAATCACCATTCCTAGAACCATAATCATTAGTTTGTAACAATACCTGAACAACATATACATTGTAATCACTAACCACATCATGACATGGAAAATCACTTTGTCTCTTATCACCCTGCTCCTCAACTATTTGCATGGTTATCCAATCTTCCTCAAAGGGAAAAGTGTCATCCAAGTTTTGCACATATCCACACTTGGCTGATTCTGCAATCTCTATCCATTCAGGAATTTGGCCAAGGTTACAAGGCCTCAATTCTTTCAGCAAAGCATCCAACCTAGGTTCATAGATCTCACAAAACAAATCAATGCACATAGAGTCTTTAGGTCTGAACTCATTGGGAATCTCTATCAAGGCATCCAAAAACCTCGAAAATAATTTGAATGGTGATTCCCCTTTCTGTCTTCTCATTTCATACAATTCTTACATAAAAGAATTTTTATCACCATTACTCAAATCTAGTTGGTGTTCAACTTGGAATTCACTATGGTCCTCATACTGTAATGATGGAGACATCACTGTTGCTAGAGCATTGCTACCTTGACAGTTATCTCGTACAACTAACTCTTGAATTCTATTGGCATGAGGTGTGTTAGGATAACCAACACTTGTAGCTAGATACCCTTTCATCATTGAATATTTTATGTTATTCTCAATGTCCATAGCAATTTGATATGCCTGATATAAGGTTGTAGGTTCCTTATCTCTTAATAGATAACTCATTTTCTTGTTGAATGCACCAAGATATACAACCAAACATTCAGCCTCATTTGGTCTTATCTCTTAAGGAATCTCTCTTACAATATTTGAAAATATGAGATTAAAAGATGGAACTAACTCATCGTTTCCTATGTGGATTCCCATAAAACTCTTCCTTACCATACTTGGGTTTACCCTTTCACCAAATTGCTCACTAAAGGCCTTCACACACTGATTCCATGAATCAATAGAACATGTAGGAAAATATGAGAACCAATCCTTGGCATCATCCTTCAAGGATTGAACAAAAAGCTTCATGAGAACATCCTCATGATTGAATTCGTAATCTCCCATCACATTCATGAAATTTTGCAGATGCTTAGAGGTTGATTCTGAACTTTGCCTTGTGAATTTGGGAAAATACTTCCTAACCTTCTTAGGAATCAAATTAGGGAAACCTCTAATACCATTGAAAAAAAATGGCATATACCTTTCAATCACAAAATCCTTCGGAGGGCTTGGTGAAACTTGTTTTCCCTGCATATTGTTACTTGCCATTTCATAGGGAAACCTTCTTATACCCATATTCAACCAAAACAAAGCAATACATGGATGTCAATTGCATTTATTTTATTTTTACATAGATTGAATATTTATTCCTTAAGACCTTCTTAGAGGCATAAGTCAAAATGAACATACTCCTCAACTATTATAGATATTACATGTTACATATCAGATGTATGAAAATAACTACCATTGTTCCCTTCTTAATGCTAATTCATCTAATTAGGAACCATTCATCATCCCTAGTTGTGAATACTTCTCATAAACAAAATAATTCTCCTTTTAGATTTATGAGAATACCTAGAAATTAAGCAACACTTGTTAACCTTTTCTCCCTGATTGCAAATTTTGCAGATCTAGAATTTGTCCTTGCATACAACTGGTTCTTTAGACAGAGTCACCACATCTTTAACAGAGGACCAAATTTCAAATGAATGAAATTATTTCAAGAGTAGATCATGTTCTGGGTCTTCTTCCACAATAGAGTCACACTCAAATGCTTTGATATTGTGATGCTAACAACCCTTTCTAGGTCCATAACCTTCAAAAATCTAAACTTAAAGTTTAGATTCACCAAATACTTGACTCTGGGACACTACAATCTGCTCTCGGGATTCCTTTTTAACTTTAAATTTCTCAGAAGTTCTCCCCAATGAAGTTGCCATTCAGTTGGTGACTCGAATGGGAAAATAATTCAATGATTTTCAACCTTTGGCTACAAACATGATTATGATAACCCTATAATAGCATGGTCTTCAACCAGAAATTTTGAGTTTGTTCCCCAATGGAGTTGCCATTCTATTGGTGTTTTTAATTTCTAGCTAGGCTTCGTAATTCTCTAAGAGGTTGCCAACCTCTATATTCAAGAATTCACAAAGTTAGTGGCCAACTGATAAGATTCAGTCAAAGACTGAAATATCCTACACTTTAGGCTCTGTGAAACCAAGGAGGGTGTTCCTACTTGTGTTCATATGGTGTTTCATGCCTCAAGAACACTTCGATACACATGTATATTCCTATTACTGCTAAAATATACCATTCACCAGGGTTTTGGCAAACCATTGAGTAGAAGAAACTATCTAAAGCTAGGAAAGTGGATATAATGTGAGTTTTACATCTCAAGAGAGATAAAATTTGGAATTAAGATGTTCTAACCTCGAACCCACAAGCTTAGGGTGCCTGCTTTGAATTCTTAAAAGACCATGACTGAATTAACTAGTACCTCATTCAATCGGCTAGAAGTCACATGAGATCAAATCCTGATATCATTGAACTATCATCACAATGCCTTACACCATAAGAATTTTCAACATTCAAAACAACACTCCTTATCAAATCCTTAGCATATTACCACAAACATATAATTTCATTTCAATTATTTGATTAACTCATTAAGTTAAAACAAGAAAGTGAATCATACATTCAAAAATACCATTGAATATGAATGAAAAAACCCTTAATAATTTCATTCACAATCTGTCATAACACACACAAGAGAGAAATTGTCTTAAATTTTTTAGATTTCTTTCAATATTAGTAATTACAAAAAGCATAGTATGCTTATCCCATGTACATACCCTACCTAGAATGATTTACTAACTAAGCCTTCCCGGATTTTGCATTACATGCATTCACTATACACCATCTAAACCTTAGGATTCAAAAAAATCCAACCCCCAACAATGAGCCTTGAAATCTCCTTTATAGAACAGGAGAGCAATAAGCTTCAGGCTCAAAATGTTGATACATTTCAACCTAATTTCATTTTAACCATATGAAATTTTAATAGCATTTCAAAATTCCCAACCATCAGATACAATCATACCAAGAATGGGAAAATCAAAATGGTTACAACCCTTGTAACTAGTCGATCGAAATAAAATGCCACCACATTACTTTTGCACCCATCCACATCATACCCCAAAAGGCAGCAACAACACCAAAGAAAAATTCAATGACCCCGATGACCACACCACCATAACGCACTCAAAACAAACACACAGCCCCTATATAGGAAATCGCTCTACATCCTTGCTTTAGTATGAAGAGAGAGCATCACCTTACCCTTGTCAACATTAACACTAGAACCAAAATCAATGCACGGTGTCACCACGACAATAGGAGATCTCACGAGGACCTCTTCATTTGTACCAACAAATTCAGTCAAGGCCATGAGGTAGCTACTATAGTCTGAATAAGTGTCAAAAATTTCACCACAAGAGCCACTAGAGAGCTCAATGGGTGATTCGTATCGCCCAGATTTCACTTTGACCTCAGCCCACTCGCCACACTCGTCAGACTCTCTTTCCTCTGCATAGCCAATTATCTCAGCCCATGTAACCTATTCTTTGAGCTGAGGATTTCTCTTGACGAGAGTTGGGAGGGACCCAACACCATTATCAACGACTGCAAGAGTACTAGGAGCAGTTCTCTATTCAATTGGTGTCACCTCCTGCTGTGAATTATTCGCACTCATCCTTGAGCTTCTGCATAATGGTGAACCAGGAACAACTGACTTACCCATCTTGATCACAAGCTCTAAACTTTGAAAGAACAAAAATTACTCACAAGTGATCACATACTCGAAAATGCAATTTTCCTAATGAACAATTAGCAAGCATTTATTGAGCAAGCCGGTGTAGAAACCATTAATGCTCCAATGGTAGTACAAGCAAGTGAGAGATTAGCGGCTGATGTTGTGACCACTAAAAAATATTTAAAATTATGGAAAAATATGTACAACCCATCATGATTGCTAGGGGAAAACTGCTTGCACTCATGTAAATCAGGATGAGATCTATCGAAAGACTTGTGCCATTAATGAATATAATTTGTAGAGTGCAAATATTCATCACATGGCTAGATCAAAGTTTTGAATTCAAACCATCGATGCAATAAGGGTTTGGCATGTTAAACAACTCAGATCAAGTCAAAGATCATTGGAAACCTTTGTCACCATTTGGAAAACCCACCGGTCTATCACATACTTCATAGTCAGAGACACCCAGGCTAGCAACGGACCCCAACCAGCCATTGTATACCATAGATCCAGGCGACATGTCATTAGCTTGCACACCTAACAACACTTTCAAAAATATTAATTCGATTGTGCGAGGTTGGTGAGGCACAGTCATAACTAATCCCCATCAATCCTTGTCATTAAAAGGATGTTGTCAATTTGATAACTTTTTAGCAACGCTGGCAGATCTGGACCGGCCCCACCTCACTGTACGTGACAAGTGGCAGCATTTCGCACACCTTGCAAAACTTTGGTGATGTCATCAAGAAACCTTGCGAGGTCCATGAGGAACGATCCATATTCAAACTCACTGATTCGACAGTCGACAAATTTGCACATGGAACAAAGTTATTCATAATAGTGGGACCGACTAGGAAATCAAAGGGCAACCCTTAGGGCATGAAATTTTTAGACTAAAGTCTAAACATTTGAAAAATGTCCACTCATTTTTTAAGTAAAATTTATATTAACCCCGAACACAAAGAAACCGACAGGTTAGGTAAAAAGGGGTCGATGACAACACGACGTAAAGGGATCCACCAAATGACTTAAGAGACCGACAACCCACAATGATAAGTCAACACATAATTATAATGAAAGGGTTTGTTTAATGAAAAAAAAGTTTTAAACAAGGGTAGGAAAAACCTAAACTAACATTAGACCCCCAACATGAAGGAAGAACATACAAGCCCTAAAACCAGGCAAAATTTGTGACAAATTTTAAAAGTCCCATCAAGGGGCTCACCACCAATTTTAGAGTTGAAAAGACAATGCAATGAAGAATGAAATGTGAAACCATAGTTTGATGCAATGCTTCAATCAATGACCTAGAAATGACCATGACACAAAATTGAAAGCTACAAAACTAAAAGTGTTGACCTGGAAAATTTTTGGAGATGGAATGGGGCTTTGAAATCTTGAAATTACTACTTTTTAGGCTTGGTGAGACTCATTCACCATTCTGGGTGAATCAGTCCCAGATCTGGGTCTTTGCATAAGATCACAATTCAGCCAAATGGGTATCCAAATCTACAAAGATCTCTGAAAAACACCTATAGTGGGACTCATTCACCTACTCTTGGTGAATTTGTTTAGCTTGTATTTTTTGGAAATTCAAAGTCTAGATCTGCTCTTCTCATTCTACTTAATTTGTTCCTCCAAGTTCTTGGATCCAAAACCCTAATTTTGGGCTTGTAGATAACCTTTTAGTGAAGATTATGACCTTGTGAATGGGGAGAAAACACCAAAAATCTTGTAACCCAATCTTTAATGATTTCTCAAGCTCCAAGACACCTAGATCTACAATCACACAAAGAAAGAGAGAGAAAATATTGATTGTTAGGGAATGGGGGTTTGCCTTGGTCAAACCCCTTTTAGGTAATTAAACCAAATGATGAAACAATGAAACAAGGACATGAAACATGAAACATGAACAATGTGTTGGCAAGAGATTCTGCAAGGATCACTTGGTGTTTTCATTGATGGCAACCATAATGGATGTTCAGATCTATGCACCACCATTTGTCCATACCGGCAAGAAGATTGAAGACTGTCAAGCAAGAACAAAGTATTCGACAACACAATGTTCATCGATCTGAAAGATTATCACAGGTTATTATTTTTCTTTGTGCATCTCAAGGAACATTCTTTGGCATATCATCTTTGTCTTTACTGAAGTGCAGTGGCTCATACTAGATTATGTGAAAGATAAAAGATTCGGTTAGAGTGTTCTCAGGTTTTCTTGTATTAAGGCCAACTACTTGAATATACATAGTTGCAGATGTATGGGAACTAAGTAACTAAGTATAACCTTGTTTGTATGTCATTATTTGGGTCTTAGCCAAGTTGTGGCTGACATTTGTGGGTACGCATTGTATATTTCCTATAATATGAGACGATAGTTGTAATTATCTTGTATTTTGTTGAAGTCGACAGTGTGCAAAACAAATCTATGTTGCAGATATATATACTTAATCCTTCTTATAATTTTGTATGATGTACATGATGTGTCATTATTTGATCAACGAGTCAGAGCAGAACAAAGGTGCCATAATGTGCAATTTCACTTGTGCATAAATGATCTGTATTATGTGCATAAGCAGAGCAGAATTCTAGTCTATAGAAGAAAAAATCAATTGATGTACTTTAATTGGAACTGTGATCAAGCATTTTAGATGCTAATCCTTTAGTTCAAATTTTCAAATGGCTTTAATCTAAACCCTTTTCTTTTGAGCAGTGAGCTCTAGGCAGTGCGCCTGAATGCAAGTGCATTCCCTTGTAATATTCACTTTTGAGTATACTTAGAATCATCCTTGTGGATTGGCCATCCACCATTGTTTTTCACCTAACAGGGTTCCCACCTAAAATTATTGGTGTTATGGTTTTGTTCTTTCTTTCTTTTTCATGCATTATGAATGTATGTTTTTTATTCTTTAAAGTTAAAGATTATTGAAGTTAATTTGTGCATAACATTGATTTACCCCCCCTCTCAATGTGGCTTGTTTCCAACAATTGGCAACAGAGCTTGTTCCTCTAAAGAAGAAGAGGCCTAACAACTTGGGGAGATCCACAAAAATATGTCAATGGATTCAAGCAATCTTGAACAATAGCTTATGGTGGTTGTAGATTACCTTGATCTGTCAAAATATGAAGTCCAGAAACTACAAGCAAATCTCAAGGATGCAGAGAAATTCATTGAGTCCCTAAAAGACAAAATTAACAAGTCAAGAGAAAAGAGAAAGGAGCTCTGTGATCAAATTCAACATAATGATGAAGATGATCAATCCAGTAAAAATCTGAAAGACAAGATAGAGGAATGTAAAAAGCTTACTCAAGAGAATACAGTTATCAAGCTTGAAATGGAATCCATCATGATGAAGATGACAATGGAAATTGAAGACAAAAAGAAGAATGAAGAAAGTCTAGCTCAATACCTAAAAAAAAATCTGAGGTATGCAGTCGATTGAATGATGAATTGGAAGTATCTAGAAATAATGAAGAAGCTCTTGAAAAATAACCTAATGTTGTCAGAAATGAGCTTGGTGATGCAAATGAACACAAAGAAAAGTTCAAATCTAGCTCATCCATGCTCAATGAACTAATTGATAATCAAAGAACTCATGATGACAGAAGAGGTCTTGGATATGGAAAAGGAGAAATCTCAAAATCAAGACAAAAGGATTTTGAACAAAATCAATTCAGGCAAAGAAACCAATTAAAACAAACCTAGAAGGTATCTGGTAAGACAACCTAATGCTCAAAAATTTAGTGGATACTATTTTAAATGCAACAAGTTTGGACATATGGCTTCTTAGTGTAGAAGTAGGATGAATCAAAGTGGTCCATACTTTCCAGGACAATGTTTCAATTGTCATAAGATAGGTCATAAGTCAAATGAGTGCAGAAGCATGATGAATCAATTTCACATCAAATTTTATGCATGCAATAGATTTGGTCATACTGTTAACCAATGTAGATCTAGAGGAAATCAACAGAACAACTTGTCTGGAAAAAGAAAACTTATATGCCACTACTACAACAAATTTGGTCATATAGCAACATATTGTTGGAATAGAAAAGGTCTAGTAAATGAAAAGAAAAATGTATAGGAAGACATCAAAGTACAAGAAAAATCACTGTATCATGCAGTAAGATAGAAAATGAAGAAGAAATGGATAAGGAAAGAATCTTCTACTGAAGAAAATGTGCTAGCGCTGGAACCCACTTCTGGTAATTCTTTCGGGAATTAGTCTCAGGCCTATGGCCTAGGGGGATTTGTTAAAGAAAATCAGATGAACCCCTAACTAAAAGGCATCAGAGGATGCGGATATGTTTAGTAGATGTAAAATCGATCAACATATGCTACTTAACTCATTAGAGGAACCAATATGCCAAAATAGAGGTTCGCAAATGTTTTTCTTGCCACTGTGTACAGATACAGTGTAACTAGATGTATTAGGGTTACAACATTTATTGTGAATAAAAGTGTTAGGTGCAAAAATGATAAAAAGCCATTTTCACACTTCATTTCTCACCTTGCATTTCAAAGAAAAATAAGTTTGGAGAGCTCACAAGCGATCTTTAGTGATCAGAGGAGAAATTCAAGCATCAAAAGAGATTCAACATTTTAATTGTGATCCAGCGAAAAAGGTATTCCAAAAAAACTTTGAAATTTTGTGATTATGAAGAAATGAATACTCCTTTGGTAGTAGAAGTAAAGGATCGTCCTCGACCAAAATTCAAATGGAATCCCTATAAATCTCTAGAGACTGGCCCCTTAGGATCCTTTCCATCGGTCCCACATGGATTTCTGCATATAAAATACATTAGGGTTTATATCCATGCAAACCTTGAAGAACTGGGTAGTTCACAACTTTTGGATCTATACAAACATCACATTGTTGATGAAAATTTTCATGTAAAGCCAAAACATAAGATTTTGGAAACTAAGAAATTTGTATAGATGGCTAAATTTCCCATTTTTATGGAATTGGAATGGGTTTGATATATTTTAAGCCGAGTACATGATGAAATCATTTGGCTTACCATACCATTTAAAATCACCAAGGAAGCTCTCAGTGTTGTAACCGGTTTGAATTCCTCCGGTGGGTTGCCCATTCTCAAATCAGTGAAAAGTCAAACTATCACAATGCAACTGGATCGACTTACGATAGAAGAGCTATGACTATTGACAAAATTACTAATATAGATGTAAAATTTTCCTCCATGGTAATTGGTTACAAAATCTACCACTCTAGCCAAGAAAATTTAGTATCCGACACAACTATCTATGCAACCTTCCAAATGATCAAAGAAAATGTTGACTATGATCTATGTGAGTTGCTGAGGATCCATCTAATGGAAAATCTGGCCAAGGTAAAGAAGGATAAGTAAAAATAATTCAAATAGGAACCTTGCTTTTATGCCTGTTCTTCTATTTCATGAATGAGATTCCAGGAATTGGAAAAGTTCAGTGGAGAAAAGACACTCCGGTAATTGAATAGATCAAAGATCAATTGCATAGTTCTAGAGACACAAAATCAAGGAATGCCTCTATGTGGGGATATTTCAAGGAATTCCAAAAAATGATACAAGCAAGAGAGAGGATTCCTACCTCTATTGTAGAAAAATACAAGGACTCTATTTGCTTCATGGTGAGCATTGATTAGTGCATGATGGAGGCAACTGACCCCAGAATAGTCTGGATTATGCCTATGGGTTATGAAGTTGATGGAGCACTCTTAGACATGTATGCTCAACATATCTTGAGCAAAACAATTCCTCTGGCAAAGGAAAGATTTGGAACCTATACTGAAAAAGACAAATAGGTTAATAGTGAGTTAAGAAATCATATTGGCACTAAGTGTGTAAGGAAAGAAGTTGAGATTTTTGTACAAAGCATGAAAATTCCTCCAAAGTTGATCAAAAAGGATAGAGAGAAAAGAGTTGAAGATGAACTTGCAAGGAAAGCCACTAGAGAGACATCAAAGACAAAATCAGATGGTCTGACAGTACAATCCAGCAAAGCTAGGACTATAAGAAGCTTTGTTTCCCAGTCAACCCCTCTAGTAAAAGTCACTCCTATAAAATATGAGCCTGAGAGATCCTGAAAGGAAGGGAAGAAGAAAATAAAAAGAGTGTATATGGCTATCTCCGATGATGAGAGACGGAATCTGACAAAGAAATCAAGGAGATCCAAAGCCAAGGCACTAAAGTAGTTGCAGTCACTCAAAGAAATCCTTCCAGTGAAGGTGATCAAGCCAAGAAGAGAGCAAAGGAAAATGAATCAGGTATGACTATGCAAGCTATTGAAGAATCTATGATTCAAGATGGAAACTTGAAACCACTTCAAAAATGGTTTGAATCTTTCAATGTTTCTGATAAGAGAATTCTAGAAGAGGCAACTATAAAACACTTGAATGTTTTCAATAAAGTTCTGATTAAAATAATGAATAGTTTGACAAAGATTTTATATGACATTTTGGAAACCAGGAGGTTAAGTGCAAGAAATGAAGAAAAACAAATGAGAGAAAGGATTTTAGCTGAACTATGTCCAACTATGACTCTAGATGAAATGAAGGAACTCCTAAATAGATCAAAAAAGAAGCTCAAAAGTAAAACAAGGGTTAACCAACTTATGATTGGTAAAATAGAGGAAGCCACAAAGGAAATTGAGAAATTTCTAAGGGAAATACTACTAAGTGAAAATATTGATACTATGACTAAGGAAACCCATATCGATAGTGTTTTCCCTCATTCAGAAAATGAAGTAGGAGAAATAAATGTTGATGATAATGATGTTGATACTAACACTAAAAAAAATTCAAAAGAAAAATTAGTTGAAAAATATGAAGCCAATCCCACTCCTTTAGCTGAGGAAACTCTTATCAAATCAAAGGAAGAAGTTTCAGTTGCTACAAGAGATACTTCTGAAGTTATCAAGCAAGTTTTGGACACACAAAAGAAAGAACTAGATGCAAAATTAATCGATGGCCCCATTCACTTATCTACCTTGAGCCCAATCCAGAAGATGGGAATAACTACACTCGCTCAAGCTCAGGCAAGAGAGGAGTTACTAAAATCTCATGTCGAGGACAACAAATTGTTAAATATGGCATCCAGAGTACTAGAGAAACTAATTCCATCTTATGTAAAATATTCGGCTAGCTCATCCTCATGTGAGCTAAGAAGGCTAATCAGCTCGGTTGACACTCATTTTGAGTCATTTGAAAAATCAGCCATGAAAAAAGTGTGGAAAGAATTCATTGCTAAAAGATTTAGTAGCATGATATAACTAATTGATCAAGATAAAGCACTCTTGACTACATGCACTAAGAATGTGAAGGATGCTCTATCTATAGGCAGAAAAATTTATAAAGCATTCCTATCCTTTTCAAAATTTATAGAGGAAAATGAAAAGAAGGCCAAGGAACTGGAACTCAAACTAAATATTATCTCATAAGCATTTGATCCAGTAACCAACATAGTTGGGAAATCAAAAGGTGAAGTGATGTCTCTACTTAACAATATACAAGGATTGAAATATGAAAATGATAAAATTATTGCCAGAATTTGTGAACTCTGAAGCATCATCTATCCAAAACTTGACATATTGTCAAGTGCTCTCAAAGAAGGAGAGGAGTCTTTAAAAGTTGCAGATCCATCCAATTTGGAGTCCGCGGAGACTCAATCCTTTCTAATATGTGGTCACATCATAATTTTGGAAAGTCTTAGAAAGGTTTGGGATATAAATTTGGATTAGCTAAAGAAAGACTTTGCTGATATTTTTCAGTTCATGTAAGTTACGATTTTTTCTCAAAATGTTTTGTGTATCGATACATTTTTGGCATTCAACACCCACCTTTTCCATTGATGCCAAAGGGGGAGAAGGAATGGAGTGAAAAATTCTTAATCTTCTCAGGGGGAGAATTGGAGAATCACACTTTTGAATTTTTGTTGACTGGTATAGTCTATCTTAGCACTTGGTTTGACACTTAGCCATTTTTCATTAAGTGTTGCCATCAATTCCAAAGGGGGAGATTGTTGGAAAGAGATACTATGAGGATAACTTAGTTTTTTTGTTGATGGAAACCATAATGGATGTTTAGATTCGTACACTACCATTTGTCCATACCGGCAGGAAGATTGAAGACTGTCAAGCAAGAATAGAGTATCTGGTAGCACAGTATTCATCAATCTGAAAGATTATCACAGGTTATTATTTTTCTTTGTGCATCTCAAGGAACATTATTTTTCATATCATCTTTGTCTTTATTGAAGTGCAACAACTCATACCAGATTATGTGAAAGATAGAAGATTCAGTTATAGTGTTCTCAGGTTTTCTTGAATTAAGGCCGACTACTTGAATATACATGGTCGTGGATGTATGGGAACTAAGTAATTAAGTATAACCTTGTTTGTATGTCATTATTTGGGTCTTAGCCAAGTTGTGACTGACCTTTGTGGGTACACATTGTATATTTCCTATAATATGAGCCAACAGTGTGCAAAATAAATCTATGTTGCAGATATATATACTTAATCCTCTGTACCATTTTGTATGATGTACATGATGTGTCATTATCCAATCAGTGATTCAGAGCAAAACAAAGGTGCAATAATGCACAGTTTCACTTGTGCATAGATGATTTGTATTGTGTGCATAAGCAGAGCAAAATTCCAGTCTGTAGAAGAACATATCAATTGATGTACTTTAATTGGAACTGTAATTAAGCATTGTAGATGCTAATTCTTCAGTTCAAATTTTCAGATGGTTTTAATCTAAACCCTTTTCTTTTCAGCAATGAGCTCTAGGCAGTGCGCCTGAATGCAAGTGCATTCCCTTGTAATATTCACTTTTGAGTATACTCATAATCATACTTGTGGATTGGCCATCCACCGTGGTTTTTCCCCTAACAGGGTTTCCACATAAAAATATTGGTGTTATGGTGTTGTGCTTTCTTTCTTATTCATGCATTATGAATTTATGTTGTCGATGCTTTAAAGTTAAAGACTATTGAAGTTAATTTTTGCATAACATTGATCCACCCCCCCTCCCCTCTCAGTGTGGCTTGTTTCCAACACAATGATACCTTGAATAATATCATGTGGATGATGTCTTGTAAATCTGAAACTCAAGATGAAATGGCCATGAAGGATGTAGATCTTGATCCTTGAAAAATAAGAATAGAACAATGCTTGGTCTTGGATCTTCAATGCTATATCACAACACTAGCTCAATAACATGCTTGATGCTTGATAGGCTTGACATGATGATGGATCTTGAATGGCTACAACAATTGATGAAGAATCTTTCCCTTGAGGACACTTGGATGCCCTTGTGAATGCTTGAATGCTCTTGTGAACTCAATTTTCTATTATAAATGCTCTCACAAAAGTCTTAGGTGAAAACAAGTGAAAGAACCTTGTATTTATACTCAATTATGCAAGAATTCCTAAAATTGCAACACTACAAGCCGACATTAGATCTAGGAGAGTAAAATATCATCAAAAATTTGAATTAATTTCAATTTTGGGCCACATGGGACTCATTCACCCAAGATGGCGAATGAGTCCCATCTTGGCATAATGTATGGGATAAAAAATCAAAATTTCTTATAAAGGTGTAAAAATAGGTTTGGGACCCAAAAATCTAGATGGGACTCATTCACCCAAGGTGGTGAATGAGTATGAGATCACTAAATCTGGGGCACACAAGCCATAAACACTTGAATTGTGATTTTTCAATGATTGGTGTCAGGATTATCCTCAAAAAGATGCAATAAATGAGGCTTGTGGATGCAAAATAGGGCCAATTAAAGCATAATAAATCCCAATTATTACTGAAAATCCTAGAGGAATTTGAAAGTTTGTTATAATACTTTACAACACTCCAAATAAGACAAGATTAATGTTGATTTTGATTAAAATTAGGTTTATTATGTTTAATTATGTGATAAAACCCTAGAAAAGTGTTAAAGTGAGTTACAACACTTTAGAAAGGCACCATTAAATTATATTAGTTCACAAGGGTCCAAGACCTAATGTGAATGTTTTATCCACATTACAACACTAAATCAAGGCAACATTAAGCCAAAATCTACAAGGAGGACCCAAAACGAGTGTGAAAATGTCAAAGGACCCATTTTTTGACAGTCCATGATGAAAATGAAAATAATTTTGTTATTGAAAATGAAAATGAAAATACTTTTGTTGAAAATGAAAATGAAAACCATTTTGTTGATGAAAATGATTTTTTTTTGAAGTTGAAAATGAAAATGAAAATCTAGGATGTGATGTTGAAAATGAATATTTTTTTTAAAAATGAAAGAAATATTTTGGATAATCTTTATGGTAAGAATTTTTGGAGACAAATAAGAACACATGCCAATAGATTATACAAAGATTTTTTTTTATCATAAAAATATTTCATTTCAATGTCAACTAGTGATGCAATTGATCAAAATGTGGAAAATGAGAAAATTAATAAAAAAATTAGGCCTTTTTGTTAAACCAAGAAGAAAAGATCAATCACTAAAACATGTTATGTCTACTATTGCTAGTGACATTGAGTCTATTAGAAAAAATAGTTAATCTAAAGATAGTAATGTAGCAAGATGAACTATAACAACTGCTATAGTTAATAAACCAACTTTGAATAAAAGATTGGTAAGCAATATTAGTGAAATTCTAAAAATACATCCTAAAACATTGCTAAGAGTGGAAAAGAGAAGAGCAAGAATAGAAAATGATGCTATCAACCAATGTTGGAGTTTTAGTGGTTCACTCCCAAGGTCTAGCATGCAATTGAATGTTGAAATCAAATATTTGATTGAAAAATATTGGAATGATAATACTAGTGTATGATCTAATGATAGATATTTTTTAAAATTAGGAGTGGGGTCCAAAGTTCGCAATCCTCATCCAAAACACATATTAGATACAATGCAAACTAAATTTTATAAAAAAATTTGTGGTGATTTGGTGTTACCTAGTAATATTAAAATAAGTCAAAGGTCTTTTGAAAAATGTAAATCTTTCTATGTAAAAATTAATAAGCGACAAATATCTTGTTGTTGTGAAACACATGTTCAATTTCGTTATTATTATGATGTTTTTAGATATATACATTGTACTTTACATACTAGCATGATTATGCATGAATGTGGTATTAATATGCCACTTGAAACAATAAAAGAGTTTATATAGATTTTGTTTTGTGAAAGATCTAATGGGAAATTATTTTATTCAAGTTCATGTATTTTTGGACAATAAACTAGTCATGGAAATCTTTCATTCTTAAGAGTTTGTATGCATGAAAGTTGTGAAAATTATTTTGGACAACAATTAGTGGATTTTAAAAGATTTAAGAATGTTGACTATTCTTTAAAAGATGGAAAAATTGGAAAGTGTTGTGATTTAGTAATAGAAAAATTTAGTGTACATGCATTTATATCAGAATTTAAGAGTAATATTGTACCAAAACATGTCAAGCACTCTATACATGCTTGATGGCTTGATGGAAAATTTCATGCATGCAGAAACACATTTCTAGCTGGAACTATACTATTAGTCGTTGATTTACAGACATGTAGATGATAGCATAGAGGATGATAGAATTTTTTTTATGGAGTATCATTTCTATTTGAGTGACAACTGGTTACACTCTTCAGAGTTTTTTCAATACTGTTTCAATATATTTTATACAAATTTAAGAGAAAGAGGAATACAGATGAAAAAACATTGCATATGTTCAGATAATTGTATGTGACAGTTCAGGAATGCTCGAATCTTCTATTGGTTAAGTATGGTTCACAAGGAACACAATGTCCAACATATGTGGAGTTTTTTTGAAGCTGGACAAGGTAAAGGAGAATGTGATGGAGTTGGTGTGTGTGTTAAAATAATTCTTGCTAGAGAGAAATTGAAATTTGAGGATGCAATAAAATTTAAAGATGCACATGGGATTGTAGATTGGTGCAATACAAGATTATCTACACCTGGATCAAGCAAGCACTCTATAGTTCACTGATTCTTTTGGTTGATTATAGAAGAGAAAAATCTACCTACACTTGATTGTAAGACAATCAGTGGATCTACTAAATGGCATTCATTTAAGATTTTGAATGCAAGCACATGCACTATTTGGACACAAAAGCTTACATATTTTTGTCAGTTTTGTATTTTAGGAGATTGGGAAGCATGTGAAAATAAAGAATGGGTTGAAGAGTGGAAGCAAAGATCGTTGACACCTACACAAGCACATGATTAGTATGAAACAACAATTGAAGACAATGATTGAGTGTTTGCATTAGACAACTATGACCATGTTTTGGACCTTGTACAAGAAGGTAACTTAATTAAATTTATTTCATTTCATTTAACTTTATTACTATTGTGTAATTATTTTATTTATTTATATACATATTGTAGACACGAAAAAATGGCTTAGGCCAATGACTACATTTTCATCATCAATTCAAGATGCCCACAGAATGATTAAATGATTTTATTCATTTAATTATAACTTAATATTCTAATTCCTCTAATTAGTTAAATAGTCTTAACCATTTAATTAATTAATTTCATTATTCTTATAAAATTGATTAATTAAGTAAATTACATCAATTTATCTTAATTACATCGTCATTTAATTCTAATCCCTTCTCTGAATTAATTAAATAAGTTTCATAAATTTAGTTAATTAAGTCATTCAAATTAATTCATATTCTCCCACATTTAATTAAATAAATGATTATTTGCTTAATTAATAATTCTATCCTCTCATCTAAAGTGCTTTCGTAAATTGAATAGTTCATTCAACTATTTAATCATGTGCACACACTTTCCCCACAAAAGAAAGAAATTAATTTAATGATTAATGCTTCTATTTGAGCAAATGTCTCATACATCTTCAAGTAAATATCTCATGCATAATTTTATCTCTTAGTTCACTCACTAAATTGATCTTTCACCTCTTTCTAACTAACACTCTCTCTCAGTTCACTCACCAAAATGATCTGTCACCTCCTCATGACTCACAGGCTCTCTCAGTTACACCTCTTGAAAATAATCATTCAAATTACTTAACTATTCAATCAAAGAATGCAATCAGGTCCTCACACTCAATCTGGACCATTCAAAATCAAATCAATCTCGATCGTTGAATCTATGAAACTTCTATAAAAGAAGATTTTCAACTCTATTTTTGATAACCACAATCTTCAACATTTTGTTGTCAAAATACTTACAGGAAAATATTGCATACTCACGATCTGAGGGAAATTGAGCAATATAAAGCAAAGTGGAGAAGAATAATGAAGATGCGTCAAGCATGTATGAGAATTGGGTGATAAGATTCTTATTTATTGATTTCCTTTGTTGCATTACACTTCATTATCAATTTGGGGATTTTAGCATGATCTAGGCAATTTTTGGTTGTTGTTGTTATGTTGTTCTTTATTCTTGTTTATTTTACCTTATTACACATATGAATGCATGTATTTACATTGGTCAAATTATATGGACACGTGCAAGTTATTGAATCAAATTTTGTTTGCAAGACATGTGTATGCTATTGTTGTAGCTAAGGAGAATGAAGAGGAAATGGAATATTGGTTGGCTCATTGTGTGGATACTAAACATAAGTTAATAACACCTCAATAAGATGATGATGGCTATCAAATTATCCAACAAATTCAGTGATATCCTTAAGGCATCCCCTTAAGAAAATTTTGATAACAAGTCTTTGATCCCCTTAAGCAAATATTGAGAATTTATTTGATCCCCTTAAGAAAATTTATGAGAACTTCTTTGATGATGGCTATTATTATCCAATAGGTTTGGTGGTGGTTGTTGACACTTGGCTACGAGAATGACTAATAAGGAAGAACGGTTTGCATACATTTGAAGATTATGAAACACATAAGAAGATTATACACTACTCACATTTGGTGGTGGCAACAAATATAAAACTAGTGAGGTATCATGGAAGACCTAAAAATAAAGAGCTATGAAAAATTTCTATTGAAGAGCATGAGACAATCATAGATGCATTGCAAAAAAGTGAGGATGTAGATGGTATGATGAAATAAGTAAATGCAGGTAAATATAGTTTTAGTTTAATATTATCCCTTTAAATAGATTAAATACATGTTTTGATATTTATTATGCATTATTAGTTGAAATTAAATTAAATTATCCTTTTTTTTCAACATGCAGATGATGTAGGATCATCCAGTGGTGTAAGGGAAATCTTGCATCACCGAAAAATATTTTATTTTCATTTTTTTGTAGTTTCCTTATTTGTCTTTAAGCCCATGGTGACTCATGTAGTATTCAGGATAGAAAGAAGTTTGAAAGAAAAAAAAATAGTCACCTGTTATTTTTAGTAAGTCAGCCTATTTGGGTTGTATGGACACGAAAATCCAATCCAAGGAGTGAAAATGGAAAATAATATTTTTGGTTAAAAAATCATCTCAAAATCCTATATTGTTTGGAAGATACTAAATTTGTCATCTCGGGGAATTTCTCTATTGAAGTTTAAAACTAAAAAAATTGAGGCCCTTTAGAGCCTCGGAACAAGGTGCAAAATCTCTAATCTTTTCAATTTGGCCAAAGATAGTTGTAGATCTCTTCACAAGCTTGCCAACAATATATTACAATTGAAAATCTGGTAGTCGGATCAAAAGTTATGGCCCTGAGAAGCTGCCCCACTAAAAAGTGAATTTCATTTAAATATCTTCCTAGGCAAGAAATCAAATGGCGAGACATTTGGTGTAAAATAAAAAGGGAAAGTTAGAGTTTCTAGAACATTCTAGGGCATTCATTGAGTAAAATCAAAAGGAATAAGTGAGGGTTGTAGAAGGTGGCTCAGTAGTGCAGATTGTGGCTCCAAGTAAAATATTTTGTTTTCAAAGTTGATTTTGTTGTAATGAATCAAGCCCATGAGGCTGTAGCATGTAAGTGTTGAATCTATAATTTCATTTCCTAAAAATAATTGAAAGTGAGTTATTTTTTTGTCTCGCATATACTGTGTTGGTATCTATTGTTGTGATTTGTGTTGGTTTCGAGCGGTGTGGCCCTCATCAAGTGGTATTAGAGTAGAAGTTCCTGAGCCTCTAACAAAGTGTCAAATGTGAGGTAGTTACAATAGGACTTGTGAGTGTGGGTTGATTTCAATATGCCTCCAAGACTTTCCCAACATGGTAGAGGTAGAGGCTAAGGTGGTGGAGGAAGAGATCCATAGAGAGATGAAATCAAAGCCTTTAGAAGGCAATTAGAAATCTTGCAGCAAGAGGTTTGAAGAAGAGATGTGCAATGAGAAAGAGATGACAGTGAAGATGAAACAAAAGAGGAAATGGAAGAGGAAGAGCATTATCCAATGGATCTTGGAGAAAGAAGATTGTTGTGAGTGATCTCAAGCATTGGGAAGAGACCTAAAATGGAGGTTTCAACTTTTAGTGGTAGTCTGAATCCTCAAGGATTGATCGATTGGATCAATGACATGGAGGAATTTTTTGACTTTGAGGAGATTGAATATCCTCACAAAGTGAGGTTTGAAAGATCATGCCAGTATATGGTGGAAATAGGTCTAGTTAGAAAGAGGAAGAAAAGGGAAATAATTTTTTTCTAGATGGGACATAATGATGACAAAATTGAATAAACAATTTATTCTATTAGATTATGAATTGGAGCTGCTCAAGAAGATGTAGAGCTTGAGGCAAGGAACAAGGAAGGTGAAAGAATACACAGAGGAATTTCACAATGTCCTAATTCAGACAAGGCATTCTGAGGTGAATAAGAGAAATTTTCTCATTATATTAACGGGTTGAATCCAAGCATATAGGAAGAATTGGAATTGGTAAGAATGACCACCATTGAGGACGCTTATCAGTTTTCTCTAAAGGTTGAAGAATTACTGAACAAGATGTTTGAGAAAAAACAAAGAGGTGGAGGCCATGGTGGAAAGACTAGTGGATGGTTTTATGGAGTTCAAAATGAAGATCAAAAGAAAGGTGAAGGATCTAGTAACAACCAAAACTAGAAAGGAGATAACACCTACCATCCTCATGATTCGAATAATGGAGACCAAGGAGGAAGAGGAAGCTCTAGACGAGGATCAGGGAGAGGTTTTTGTGGAACCTATTTCTAGTGCGAAGGACATAGAGCCTATGAGTGTCCTCAGCATCAAGGAAGGCCAAATAGAAGACCTGAGGGTAATGCACGAGTTGCACATGTAGATGAAGATGCTGAGTCTTCACATTCTGAGTATGCAAAAAGAGGATAGGTTCTTGTCAATATAAGAGCCTTGCTAAATGAGGAGAAGGAACCAACTCAAAGGAAGAATTTGTTTCACGCCAAATGTAAGTGTGAAGGTAAATTTTGCAATGTTATTATTGATGGAGGTAATACTTGTTGGTTATTTTTTAATAACCAAACTTATCTCCAAAAATATGTATGGACTTTACCATTTCCAATAATTAGTACTCCAAAGGGATTGGCCAACAAACGAGTAGAAGCTACAAAACTTCTACTCCTACACTCTGGGATCTATGAAACCTGGAAGGTTATCCCACAATGTATACTTCTGAATTTATAAAATTATAATCAAATACATTGACAATAACAAATACTTCTCATTAGATTGCTCAAGATCCTAATACATGAAATAAGTTGGTAGCTTATTTACCAATGTGATATACCTAGAACATGAGAAGGTGGAACATATATACAAAACAACTACAATGGTATCCATAAAATTTCAAAGATTTAAATTGATTAGTTGATGAATTAACACAAAGATTGAATCATGAACACTTTACATGAACCGGTGCCTTCATCCCAAGCATGGAGTCATAATCAAACTATATAATCAGATAACAAATTAATAATAGCAACATATATTTCAAGAGTTTATGCATTACAATGTCCCCCTATCTCATTCATTACTAATACTACTTATCAATATCCTAGCACTTGATTCTTATGAGTTAATAATCTCCTCCAATAATTTACATTAATTTATTGAATTAATAAGCAAGAATGAAGTCAAACATCCACTGGTGAACAATGGAGAAATAAAAGACATTCTAGATTACTTTCATTCATAACTCATAAATCAAGCATAGGGAGAGATAATAGCCATGAAATTGGTATTTATCAACATATATTTTTCTTTGTTGTTATTAGAACTACATACATAATCATGAACTCTAAAACTTAAGACAAAAACTCTAAAACATGCTTAATATTCTCTTTACAATTCTCAATGTCAATTGCATAAAAAACAACAAACCTCCACTTCCTAGCCCTAAATTCCTTCTTATAGAAATGAAGGAGAAAAACAAGCCTCAGGCCAGAAAGGTACACATGTCAAAACCTTATTGGACCACTTAATCAAATATTCTCCCATTCATTTACAACACATTCCCAAGAGGTGGGAAACATGTGAAGAAATGAGTGGTCTTTGTTCATTGCAAGAGATCAGGTCCAATCTCCAAAATGATTTCAATCAAACAGTTACCTCAAAATTTGTGGCCACACACCAAAATGAAAAGAAGGAAAAGAACAAGGAAAACAAAAAAAGACAAAAGATAAGACCACATATACAACCCTATCATCAAATCAACCTTGAATAAGATGCGCTATTTTTTCCATACTTCAACATAAGCCTAATCCATACTAAATCCAGGCAATTTAGTACATTCCTATCTATCTGTTATTCACCATGGTTGTAAACTTCAAGCTTTCCAATCATTAACCTGCTACCCTCAGTGTAAAACTCCCACTCCCTCCAAATATCTACCTTTCCATGCTTGGAATTCTTCTTCTATGGGCCAATCAATAATCATTACTTCATCAACCCTTTTTCTATAAGGTGCATATTTGGTGACAATCTGGTTAGCTTCCCTGTCACATTATAGCAATACAGCTTCAACATGGACTAACATATCCATATTCACTATCAATGTGTCTATATCAAACTTCTAAAAAACATTTATAGCTTGATCTGAAATAACAGAGTTTACTTCAATTCTCCATTCTTGCAAATTCTTAATGCTACCATCACTCCTTAAGATAGATGGGAGAAGTCCATGATGAGACTCATGGAAATATTTCACCAATTCCCTTATCCTTTTCTTTAATGTTTCAACATTTCCTCTGTATTCCTCAATATTATTTACCGAGAGAATAGTAGGTCCAAACCTCTCAAGTGATTAGGATCTTGCTTAACTCCAATCCCCATCAGCATCAATTTTTATTTTCTAGGGATCCAGATCTCCATAAGTGGGATAGCCTTTTCTTTGTTGATATCAAACATTTTTATGGCATCAACCATGGATGCATAACTATGGTGAATACTATTTAGTTTTTTGTTCACTTTTATGTTCAAGTGCTCCAGGACTACTATGACAATCCTCATGATGCTCTTGAAAGTGTCTTCATCATGACTTTGACACCTTTCTCTGTCTTCATTTAGTTTTCTAAGAAACTCTTCCCTTTTGACATCTCCTTCATCACATGGCCCTTCTGACACACTAGGTTCTACTATTGAAATTGGAACATTTCCCATCTTATATGGCACAATTTCCCATGAAGTACTTACATCTATTATAATTTCAAGGGATATATATTCTTGTACAGTAGTGGGATAATCAGTATTGTCTTGTTTGATCTTTCTAGTCTACAATTTTTGTAATACATCCTCTAACTATGCTATCCTTGTAGGTAATTTCATATTACTTCTCTCAAGATTCCCATACTTGACTAAAAAATTATTCAATTATGTTTTAAGTTTATCCTTCTCAGCTTTCACAGATTCCATAGTAGCCTTGGTGAATTGTGCACCACAAACAGAAAGATTTGTAGCTTCCAAGGCCGATGTTTCTGACACTCTTTTGATTATTAGGCCTCCCTTGTAATCAGGTGGAGGTTTAGCAATGTCTATTTTTCTTGTATTTGGGGCTAAAGACCAAATAGCCAAGGCTTCCCACTCTGCACTAAAAGCAAACCCTTGCAAAGCAAGATAAACTTCTTCTTCTGTATCATATAGTGGTCTATCACATTTTTTTATTGTGTCAAAAGCAATATTTGAGGTTGGATCCCATTCTGGTAATAACAAGATACCACTTGTTCTCACCAATCCTTGACCTTCCTTAACAGTCATGTTTTGAAACCTGGCTCTCACCTCATTTAATACCTTTTTTGAATAACAATATCAAGAAACTCTGGATGTAAGCTCCCCTCCATAGCTAAACATTTTACATAGTCATCTCGTTTATACCTATACGAAAAATTGATAAAATCTCGAGTTTTCACAAATGAATCATCATCCAAGAACTCAGTACATGCCTCAACTCTCATGTCATCACTTCCATTTAATCCCCTAAGATCAACATTACTTAATATTTTTCCCAATTGACTAGATTCCCTTACTATAGATGTAGTTGGAACTCCTTCTATTTCTTGCTCGGATACCCAAATGTCATCATCATAATCCACTAAGCTACTGGTCACAATTTTTTATTTTTCAATGGTGGCTCTTTAGGTGGTACCTTACTGGATGGTGGAGAATCAACATCCACATTTTCAGACTCTATCAACCTTGGGGGAGACAGGGGAGATATTTGTTGCACAAGAGAAAGAGGTATATGTTCCTCATGCTAAGTGGGAGCATAGGGTTTATTAGATTATTTGTTTTACCCTTTCTTCTTATGAAAAAAATTATTTTCAGTTCCTCAGGGGCTTGTGATGTAGACTCCCCTTCAATAGCAGAAATTATTTCTCCACATTGCTCTTCAGTAATTGGATCTTTCCCCTTATCTATACTAACGACCCCTTTAGTTTCAAGGTGGCCTACTATTGAATCAAAATTTCTTGTAACATGATCCACCTTTTGAATTATGTCCTCAATCTCAGGGAGGATTCGTAAATCAGGTTCTTCCTACTTTATCTTCCTTCAAATCTTCTTAAATTCAATCCACCTCACCAACCTCTTTTCTTGCTCCATACTATCATATATATTCCTTATTACATCCTCTAGATAATGGAAAATATGAGCATATTTGTAACTTTTGTTTCTATCATTCAACCAAGCCATAAAACCTTTAGGATCATATCTAAACCTCTCAATTTTTGTTTTCATGTGATATCCTTTGAGCACTTAAATAATACTATTCCAACCTCCTTTAGTCATCATAAAATCAGAATAACAAGTGTATAAAAGAAATGAAGTTCCCTTTTTCTAATTTAACAAATGTTCATTCTCAACATTTCCTAATTGCTACATAACTTCAATGAAACTTATTCTTTTGGGTACAAACCTTGGCAACAAATGCGGTGCTACCTTAGAACCATAGAATCTTAAAATCACAAGATTAGGGAGATAAATAACATCTCCCTAGTTATGTTCAATGCCTATCTCAAGTCTTCTTTCCTTTGGTCTCAAGAAATCATGTAAAGAAATGAGAACTTTGGGCAACCTCGCAATCAAATCCTTTTTCAATTCAGAAGCAAACAAATTCTAGAAAGTGATATAATCATACGTCCTATCATCCTTGTCCAAAATAGTGGTCCAGCATAGCATGGGAAAATGCCAATCACTTGCCTTTCTCTCCAAATCCATATTCTATGTAAAATACACTACACCCTTGTATAAGAACATATGCATCAACAATGAGTACCAGCTGCATCCTACCCCAAATTCTCCTTTCTTTAATCTAACCAGCCCATCATGCATTTTTTTAGAAAGAAATCTTGCATAATAATATATTGCACAATATTGGGGATGTTGAATTTGGGCAGCCATATACATCCAATCCATTGGGATTCCAAAAATAGGATCATAACCAATTATTTGACAAATGGAATAGAATGTCCTCTTGAAATAAGGAACAAATTAATTAACAGGGAAAGGCTCCTTATCATGTGATCCTATCACAATCTTTTGTCCTACAATTTCTGCTAAGAATCTTGGTAAAATGTGGTCCCTAAATGAAGCCTTGGTCTTCTCATACTCTTGTCTAAGAGCCTCTTCATTTATCTTATATATTTCATCACTCCATTTAGTGAGTTTGAAAATAAGACCCAATTCCTCCTTTGTGATTCTAACCATTTCTTTTCCTTCAAAGGTCCTGATAGTCCTTGTGACTGGGTCATAGTTAGTAGCTATTTCCTTCAGCAAGTCAACATCCATATAAAAATTTGTCACAATTAGCTTTCTGAGGTCATAGTTCCAAGGTTTTCCCATTGGGACACCCATATTTCTATTCTTAAACAAACCATAGAAAAATTCCCATCCAGAATAGGGTAATTTAGCATCATTAATAGAACCTATTTTGTCAAATAGTCCCTCTTCTATTTGTGGCCTCCTAGGAATAAATTTACCTCTAGGTTTATCGCTAGTGGATGGTGGTAACTAAGCCATAAGTTCTTTATTTAGAGGTCTCTTGCTAATAGAAACCTCCCCTTTGGATGAAGATGTTTTTGCTTTAGGGGCCATAATGTAAGAAATATAAACAAACAATTTTCTTTGGTCTAACTAAGCAAGGCCTATGAATTTTTTAAGGGTTTGGCATAAATTATTCAAATGTAGAATTAACAAAATCCCTTTTTATAAACGTCAAACTTAATAGTTGAACCAAGATGAAAACCCAAATAGACTTAGGCTTGAGAAAATAGAACCTTTTAGTAATGCCAGAAGGAAAATTATAATTGACTTACTATTTTGTGAAGGTTGACATCCCTAATTGCGACGTGAGAAAATGTTGAGTGACCACAATCCTAGCTTCTGGAGTGTATTGAGTGTACTTGTAATATCAAATTATGCCTTTGATGTAAATAATTATAATCATGCAATTCCTTACTTTGGTAGCTCAATGTCATTTTAGTTATTAACACTCCCTCGCATGAACTAGAATAGATTTCTTTCTATCAACTTTGTTTTGAATGTTGACTGTTGATTTATTCAACTAGTTGATTGATCCATGACCCACATTTAATTATCTTATGATGAAATATTCGACTTTGTACAATTGAAACAATTACCCAATGACGGGAGGCCACATGGAAGAAAATGTTTGTAACATGTGGGCCCTACCATCTCTTTGTCTTTTCAATTCCAATCCACGTGTCAATCTTCCCTTACCCCCATGAGCCATAACTCACATACAACTTGTATCAACAGGAGGACGAGGAACAACTGAGATTGAATTTGGAGGCATCATTGTACACAATGCCTAACTAGCTTCAATTTTATTTCTCATATAATATCAAGGGCTCAGATTAAAATATTTTAAGGCACGTATGATATATGGGATTTAGTAACACACATGTTACCCTCCACACTGTTAAGATTTATTCTACATGGAAAACATCCTCTTCACTGTTGAGAAACTAGGGAAGTGGACAGGGCCCACACGAGATGGCGAGGAGTGGTCCAAGTTTATCCACATCACCTGAAATCAACTATCAAATCAAGGTGACATTCAACAATATTAATCCTCGAACCGATCATAGAGAGAATAGGTGGCAAACACTCGCTATCATGCATGGTTACTTCAATAACCGAGAAAAATGGACGGGTCAGCGGGGAACAACCCAGATGTGGCCACCTCAATTATCACCAACTATTGATCAAGCTTTAGCAGACACTTGGACACCTTTTGAGTGATGTTAAGCCCACAAATCATTCAAGATAAAATAGGACGGGCAAGCGAGCGACGGTTCAAATTTTCTTCATTGATTGCATGACCCAAAAGAACTTTTTGGACCTGCACATGAAAAAATGTTAACCCTAAATGGGACCTTTCCTAGGATGACTAGCTCACAACCATGACATAAGGACTTGAAATCTTTATTAAGGGTAAATATTTAGCTCAATTTAGGATAGCAACCAAATAATAATCCAACATGATTAACGGGTAAAACCAAACTGAGGTTCGGTCACTCGATGGGTTTCGACGTTGTAAGACATGACTTAAAAGATCGATGATTAGTAAAAGGAGTCAACAACAAAATAAAACAAAGGCCAAGATATAAGATTGAAGGGTTTTTTCCAAATTAGACCAAAGTAAACCTAAAATCCTTTATATCAGCAGGAGACAAAAACCCACAACCTCCAAAATTCACCAAGACCTAGGAGATGGAGCAAAATTTTTAGGGATTCCATTAGTAATAATAACTTTGTTTCAGAAGAAATGGTTGGTAAGTTGTGATTAGAGAGAAGAAGGAATTCAAACCCATACTGGATTGCTTGGTTGCAAAATGACCATAAAATCCTTGGTAAATGAACAATGTTTGCTAAAGTTCAAGATTGGAAATTACTATGATGAGGTATTGTGTGATATTATGCCTATGGATGTTTGTCATATGCTATTAGGTAGGTCATGGCAGTTTCATCATTGATCATGGTGGACATGCCAACACCTATTATTTGATGAAGGATGGGGTTTGTCATAAGTTGAATCCCTTGAAAGAGGCAAATGAAAAGGTATGCAGTAATGCAATAATTTGTTTGGTTGATGGAATAAAGTTCCTAGAAGGTATGAGGTATAAGCATATGTGTTTTGTATTGATCCATAGAATTGATAAAGAAGATACTACTGAGGTGCCTATAAAGGTTTCAGATTTGTTGAATGAGTTTCAAGCTATTATTTCTAATAACGTACTTGAATTTTTACCTCCAGTAAGTAATATTAGTCATCAGATGGACCCGATTCCTTGAGCCGGTTTGTCGTATGAGGAAGCTCATCATATGACTCTAGCAGAGAGTGAAGAGTTGAAAAAACAAGTGCAAGATTTGTTGCAGAAGCGATTGATTAGAGAGAGTTTGAATTCATGTGTAGTACCTATAATACTAGCACCAAAGAAGGATGGGGAATTGCGGATGTGTACAAATTTTTGAGCCATCAACAAGTTCACCATCAAGTATAGATTTCCCTTATCAAGAATGGATGACATTATGGATTGTTTGACTAGACTTGAGTACTTCACGAAGATAGATTTGAAGATTCGATATCACCAAATATGGATTAGATAAGGAGATGAATGGAAAATAACCTTTAAAACCAAGGGGGGCTCGTATGAGTTGTTAGTCATGCCTTTTGGGCTAACCAATGCACCAAGCACATTTATGTGGCTTATGAATGATGTATTAAAAGAAATTTTAGGAAAAAAAATTATTGTTTACTTAGATGATATTTTTATTTTTATTAAGACATTGAAGGAGGAATTGATACATATCCGAAGAGTTTTTGAGAAGCTAAGGGAGGATAAGTTGTTGATTAATTTGAAGTAATGTATTTTTGTGAAGAGATAGTTGGTCTATCTAGGATTTCTTGTCTCGGAAGAGGGTCTTAAAATGAATCTAGAGAATATGAGAGCTATCATTGAATGGCCTACCTCAAGGAACTTTATAGAGGTAAGTTCATTTCATGGTCTAGAAATTTTTATAGAAATTTTATTAAAACATTTAGTAGTATTTGTGCACCTCTAACTGAAGTAATGAGAAGGGATAGAAAAGAGTTTAAGTGGACTACAGGAGCAACACAAATTTTTGATATGATGAAGAAGAAAGTTACAGAGAAACCTATTTTTGCACTTTCATATTTCAATAAGGTATTTCAAGTAGATTGTGATGCTAGTGGCACTGCCATAGGAGCTATTTTGAGTCAAGAAGGTAAGCATGTTGCCTATTTTAGTGATAAGTTAATTGATGCTCAGAAGAAATATTTTGTCTATGGTCAGGAGTTTTATGCTATAGTTTAGGCTTTGAAGAAATGGAGACACCATTTGTTGCCAAAAGAATTTGTTTTACATACTGATCACCAAGCTTTACAATATCTCAATAGTCAAGGAAAGTTAAATCAAAGGAACTTAAAATGGTTTGATTTTTGCAGAGTTAAAATTTTGATTTGAAGCATAGGAGTGGAAAGTCAAATAGAGGACCACAAATGCCTTGAGTAGAAGGAAATTTTTTTTGATAGAGATGAATATAGAGGTTGTTGGGTTCAATGAACTCAAGAGTTTGTATCATGAATATCCAAACTTTGCAGAAGCTTTGAAGGATTGTTTGGAACCTATTACATTGGATAGGACAAGATGGTTAGATTTCTTAATCCAAGATGGGATGTTGTTTAAAGGAAGCTAATTTTGCATTCCAAGGAGTTCTATGAGAGAAAATATAATCAAGGAGAAGCATAGTAGAGGATTGGCTAGACATTTTGGTCAAGATAAGACCATCGCTCTTGTTAGTGAGAATTATTACTAGTCACAGTTACAACAAGATGTGAAGAGGTTTGTACAAAGTTGTAGAGTATGTCACATGGTGAAAGGAGCAAGTTAGAATACTAGATTATATCAGCCATTACCTCTACCTGAGAGGCCATGGGAGGATATTAGCATGGATTTTTTTCTTGTATTTCCAAGGACACAGAGAGGGCATGATTCCATAGTAATGGTGGTGGATATATTTTCAAAGATGACACATTTCATAAGACCAGTGATGTTGTTCATGTTGTAGAGTTGTTTTTTAGAGAGGTGGTGAGACTACATGGTCTACCGAAGAGTATAGCTTCAAACCAAAAATACCAAATTTGTTGGTTATTTCTAGAGGACATTCTGGAAGAAGTTCAAGATAGCTTTGAAGTTCAATTCTACATGACATCCACAAACTAATGGAAAAATGGAGGTGGAGAATACGAGTTTGGGTAACCTACTAAGATGCTTAGTAAGAGATAAGCCCAAGGGATGGGATTTGATGATACCAAAACCATTATTTTCTTACAAAAATTCTATTTGTAGGAGCATCGGTAAATCACCATTCCAGATTGTGTATGGGAGTATTCCAAGAACTTCTTTTGAACTAGGAAAGATGGATAAGGGGGAGAAGTAGTGCCAAGGTTGAATATTTTGGTGAGCACCTGAAGAATTTGCATGAAGAGGTGAAGAAACATATCAATAAGATGAACTCACAATATAAGGCTAAGGAAGATCAAAAAAGGAGGTATAAGGAGTTATTGGTAGGAGATAAAGTCATTTTTCATTTGTGAAAGGAGAGGTTTCCATTCGTTATATACAAAAAGTTAAAGATGAAGAAGTTTGGACCATGCAAGATCTAGAAGAAGCATGATTCAGGAAATGCATATAAGGTAGAGTTTCCTGATGAAATCCATATTTCCCTTGTGTTTAAAATTTTAGATTTAATAGAATATCATGAAGGAGGAATTAATCAATAAAAATAATAATCACAGTGCAATATCCTAGCACCTACTTCAAAAAAGGAGGAGATAGAAGAAAATTTGGATAGTTGTGTGGGTAGAAGCACAAGAAATATACAATATATAGAGTACTTGGTGAAATGGAGAGGAAGGTCTATTGAAGATTCATTATGGTTGTCTGAGGTTGAGGTTAACTAAATTGGTTTCCCTCTAACACTTGAGAAGTAACAGGGTCACTTTTCAAATTACCATGGGTGTCTAATGTAGGAGCATCTAGTGGTGTAAAGGAAATCTTGCATCACCCAAAAATATTGTATTTTCATTTTTTTGTAGTTTCCTTAGTTGTCTTGGGGCCCATGGTGACTCATTTAGTCTTTGGGATAGTTATACTTTTGAAATAGCCAAAAATAGTCACTTGTTATTTTTAGTAAGTCAACCTATTTGGGTCGTATGGACACGAAAATTGACCCCAAGTAGTGAAATTGGAAAATAATATTTTTGGTGTAAGAATCATCTCAAAATCCTTTATCGTTTGAAAGATATTAAATTTTCATCCTAGGGAATTGCTCTAATAAAGTTTAAAACTAAAAATTGAGGCCCTTCAGAGCCCCAAAATAGGGTGCAAAATCTCTAATCTTTTTGATCTGGCAAGAGATGGTTGTATATCTATTCACAAGCTTTATAACGATATATTACAATTGAAAATATGGCAATCAGATCAAAAGTTATGGTCCTAAGAAGATGCCCCACTAAAAAGTGAATTTCATTTAAATATCTTTTTAGGAAAGAAATCAAATGGCAGGATTTTTGGCCCCAAAACAAAAAGGAGATTTACACTTTCTAGAACATTCTAGGGTGGTTATTGGGTAAAATAAAAAGGGATAAGTGGGGGTTGTAGAAGGTGGCTCCACTAGTGCAGATTGTGGCTCCAAGTAATATATTTTGTTTTTAGATTTGATTTTGTTGTAATGAATGAAGCCCATGAGGTTGTAGCATGTAAGTTTTGAATATGTAATTTGATTTCCTGAAAAATAATTGAAAGTGAGTTATTTTTTTTGTCTCACATCTACTGTGTTGGTATCTATTATTGTGATTTGTGTGGGTTTCGGGCAATGTGGCCCTCATCAGCAGAATATTGAGAAGGTGTGAATAAGTATTCTATTAAACCTTTTAGCTATAAATCATCCAACCATTAAAACATATCTCACTGCAATTATAAGTAAAGACATGAAAGAGATCATAACACCACATAACACATAAACACCAAGATTTTTACGTGGAAAACCCAAAATGGGAAAACCATGATGAGGATTAGCTCACAATATATTACAATCGGTTATAAGATATTACAATGGCTTACAGACATGGCACATTGTCCCTGAAAGGCTCATTTCCTGAAATTATTACAAAATGAAGTGTGTCTCATTGCCAAGAGGTGAACTGATGGAATAAACCTTTCATGTGCTGAATTCAATTCTAATGAAGCTCTAGAAAACAAAATCTTGCACTAGTTTGCAACTTCACAACATACATTGCAATTGTACCTTGATAAAAAAACTTATAAATTTAAGCTCGTATAATATCACATATCTCCTCTTATCACATCTCGCATGTCACACACCTTCAATACAAAAATGCTTCATATATATGTGCGTGTGTGTGTGTTATTACATTCACACACATCAATTAGGTCGGCCTAATTGGGAGTACATATACTTAATTCAAAAATAGATAATTGGCTCATCAAGAAAAATGTGCAAGGAATGATTTAGGTCAGCACAAACCTAAAAGAGGATCTCTTTGGCATCTACTCAAATATATTAATCTTCCTACCATTTATTCATGTCAGCCAGAGGAAGATATAATCACAAAAATAGACCAAACTGAATAACATCAATCAAATATATGATCATATGAGCATGTGTCTTGAGGAATACATGTAGACTTGACACCTATAAATCATCCCCCAAATTCGTAATGAATGGATCAAAGCACCATAGAAATTTGGGCCAAATAACTCATACCACTATACACAACTCTAAGAAGAAAATTGTATGTCAATCTTCTGTCATTTATATCTTTCAGTCCATTCAACCAAAATCACTAAAAACTTGTTCAAAGATGAATTTGATAGTTTTGAATAACCTATTAAAACCATATAGGTTGATCTTCTAACATGAGCAATTTCATACCAAATTACCAGATCAGGGTAACACAAACACTATTTAGCAGATAGACAAAAATTGTCACCAAAAAATGTTTCCATCAATGACAATACACCAAAAGGTTTTGTTCATCATTCTTACAACAATCTCCCCCTTTTTCATTTATGGCAACATGTGCCAAAAGTGAATCTTCAAAAATTATGCTCATAATTGTGAACCCAAATTGTGTGAACTCCCCCTTTCAAATATACATAAAAATCTCTTTACAACTTCTTCAAAACTTGAAAACTTCTCCCCCTTAGGGTTCCAAAACTTCAAAAATAACTTCTCCCACTCAAAAAATTATCCCCCTTTGACATCAAGGAAAAAGGGTGTTCCAATGATAAACTTGCAAAAAGAAACTAAAATAACATAAAACAAAAAAAAAAGAGTAATGAACATTTAACCAGGACTAGGGGCACCATCTAATTCCTTGAGAATGGATTCTCAAGTAGGTTTTCTATCATACTAGATCCCTTTCACCCTAAAAATTTCTTTATGCAATGATTCCAACTCTACTAAGCACTCTTCTCCTTCTTTTGGAGTGGATGGATTAAGATTTATCTTTTCAAGTTTCTTTGCATCCACCAAGGCACTTGATACTAGAATGTGTTTAGACTTGACCAAATCTCCAAGTTGTCCAAAGTGCCTTATTGCATCCTCTTTTTGCCTTTGTAAGGTGAAAAACATGCTCTGTAGATCTGAAATGGAAGTCCAAAAGTATAATCTCTATCATCTATAATGTTGTAAGCTTCAAAGGCCTTGGCAATTTGTAACTCTATTATGTACATTAAGTCTCTAATACCTCGAGTGGCATCCAACCACTACATGCAATACACAAATAGTATTTGAGATTCCTCTTCACATTCCTTTACCTTTTTCAAAAATTACAACACTTTGTTGTGTGTGGGTACACATTTGTCCTACAATACCTATACCTTTTCTCCAAAAATCTTGACTCTACCTATTTTTTAGCTTGCTCCTTTAGGCTAGAGATGTATTCTTTAAGTGAATAAACCAAGAACTCTAAATTCTCAATGGGGGCTAAGGATTCATCAATTTTAGCACTAAGAGTAGTATCTTGTAAAGCCTTAATGGCATCATTTATCAGTCTAGTCCATTTATGATGGGTTTCAATAGTTTTTTTTTTCCTAGAGTCAAAAAAGGTACCACTAAGCTCTATCCTTTGAACCAATGATATCTTACTCAAATCCACATAGCTTGGATGTGATGGAAGTTGAATCCTTATTTTCCTTAACAAAATACCCTTAAGAGTATTTTAGATGATTCTTCGAATGGCTTTGATAGCTCAATGGTCTTTGAAGATTGTTCTTCACTTCTTCCAACCTCTATTTCTTCCTTATTTTCTTCTTTCTTTTCATCTTCTTCCTCTTTGGAGGGACTTTCTGATGGTTTTCCTTTATTTTCTTCCTCCTTGTCCTTGTCATCTTTTCAATCATTACTCTTTTCATCTTCGTTTTCTTCTTCTTCATTCTTGTCTTCCTCACCACCATTTCTAGTATTCTCATGGTGTTCTTCTAGATTGTTGCCGCTATCATTTTTATGTTGATCTTCAATATGTTCTCTGGTTGTATCCATTGTATCGTTCGAAGGAGAAAATATTTCTAGAGAAGCATGTATATCATCAACCTTATCCAAAATAGAATGATTCTTTACTTCTTTGAAAATAGGTAAATTGGTAGTGGAAGGAATCATTTCTTCTATGGAAATACCCTTGTTTTTAGCAGGCTCTTGTACTTGAGTTGTATGAGATGAATAAACAACTCTCATCCCAATTTTCTTTGCCATTTCCCTTACTATATCAAGAGTCTCTTGCCTCAACTTTTCTATACTATCTTTTTCTTTTGTCACTAGAATGGTGATTCTCTATTTGACCCTGAACTTCTTGGAATATTCTTTTAATAGGGTAGCTACATCATCCTTAGACAAGGACGATTCATGTGTTCAAGGAATCGAAATTGATCTTTTCATCAATACTTACTACTTCATGCCTACTTTGTACTCGAGCTTCCCATACATTTTCAGTCACCTTCTTTCCTATACGTTCCATACTCTCATAAAAATAATCATATATTGAATAAAAGAATTTACAATTGTTTCCTTATCCTCTTCATTAGCCTCATCAAGCAATTTATCAATAGCTAGTAAATCATTAGATTCTATCATATTATTTACTAGAGGCTCAAACTCTAAATGAGTGGTCTCTTACCAGAGGAGGGTTGGTATTTTCCTCCATAGGCTCTAATGTGCCTTCTTCACCCTTATTCTCATGCACATGAATTGTAAAAGCATTATTTTCTCCCTCTATCTCCTCTTCATCAAAGGAATCCACAATATTTCCTTTGGCCACCTTGATTTCTATTTCAACTTCTTGTGAAGTACCTTTATTATTGGTGGAAGCACTGCTTCTTCTATTCATTGTCAACTAAACTTCTTCTTGGAAGCCAAGGTCAATCTCCTCTTGTGTTGCATCACTCGTGTTTCTTTTTCTACTTGAATCTTTATTTATTCTTCTTTTAGAGGTGGTAGAGTGTGCAACAAGGGGTAAATTTTTCCTCTTAGAAACTCCAGTGTTGGGTCTAAAGGGAACAAATAAATTAACTGTTGTTAGAGTATTGTATTCTACCTTCTTTTTTTTCATTTGTGTATTTGCACCAGATGTTGTTAGAAATGTAGAGGTAGTGGTGGAAGGTGATCTTCCTAATCTTATAATTCTAGAGGGAACTTCAATTGTTTTGGCCCTCTTCTTTGTTGCAACTTCCCTTAACTTATCAACATCATCATTTAAAAGTGTATGTAGTGCAAAATAATCCTCAATATTTTTATTTACCCTTTTAGCTCTTTGAGGTGTTGAAGTTTCCAAATACACTTTAGTTGACTTCTCTTCCTATGTACCATGCTATGGCTGAGAGGGATCCTTGGGGCTATTCAACAATTTTTCAATGAGGCCCTTCACCATTTTCTCATCAATCTCATATCCTAGAGGCTCTATCCATAGAGTTCTAGGTTCTAATACCTCTATAATATGCTCATTAGTGGATACCAAATAAGTTATATCATTTGCATATTTTCTTACTAAATTTTTTGGAATTCTCTCTCTATCATGCATGTTATTCTAAAAAAACTATGAATAATGTAGTTAGAGCATCACCCTGTGCCTTGAAGTCCCAAATTTTATGAAAATAATCAGATATTTGATGTGCTATACCTATTGTGTGGTCTCACAACATGCCCCAAGAATCCAAGGCTTGGGGACCCCAAGTGAAAACTAACACTTATGGTAGGTGCTAGCTAGTTTTGAAGATCAACAAAAGTGAAAAGCAAAGGCAAATATTTTAAAAAGAGTACTTCATAACTCAAGTGTTTCGGGTACCGAGTACCAAAAACTGGGATTGTTCAAGGTATAAAAGGTAGTGCAAGTGTTAAGTAAAGTGTTATGGTCTAATAGTTGAGGTTTGGTAAAGATGGAAGTTTTGATAAAACTAAAGTCCAAGAAAGTCATGGGTAAAGCTGAATATCAGGTATCAGGTATCGGATAATAATGCAAAACAAAGTTTTAAATTTTAAAGCTTATCTAAAAGGTTTAATGGTTTGGTGCTCCAGTATAAGAAGATGTTTATGAAAGAATTTGTATTTTCTTGAAAGCATATTATTTATGGTGCACTTTCATGATAATGAATGAATAATTGTTTTATTTACATGAGATTTATTTTTTATAAATGTTTTTTTGAAAAAGCGATTTAATAGTTGGAAATTTTGATTATAGGAGAAGCAAATTGTGATGCAAAGTTTGGGTATGGATGGTCAAGAAAATTTGAATCATGGATAGAGTCATAACCAGATCGGGCCGCATACTTTAGGGAATTATATGCAAAAGGGCTTGAATCCATTGGAATACTAGAATCCCGATAATTCAAATTAGGTGATGGAAAGCACCAACCTTTGAGGAAGCTCATTGCCAAGAGTAGAAAGCCTGAGGAATAACTTAAGTATAGTAATAGGGTGATGAAGTGATCATTCTGAATTATTGGAAGGTTCCTACATACTATCCAAATTCAAGTTATTATCCTAGTGATAATAAAAGATAAAAAAAAACTGAAGGACTTGAATGTGCAGATGGAGGTTGACCTTCATTGACTTTGCTTGAAATTCTCTTTCCAATTACTATTTTGCACATGCCTCAATGTGATTCGTCCCTTGTATTTCCTCTCATGTGTTTGTCTTATCCTACCTATGTCTTATTTCTATAAAAGGCTAGGGGATACCTTTTTTTAAGTTAAGTTTAAAATTTGTGGATTTTGGAAGAGCCAAAAATTCTCTAAGTTTTGTTCTTTTTTCCTATTTTCTAAATGATTCCAAACTAAAAACTTGTATGCACATAGACTTTAATCAATATCAAAGGCAATTTGATAGCTACCTATCTCATGAATCTTTCTAGCTAGTTTTGTTAGTTCAATGGAACAAGACTATATGTTCTGTTGTTTAAGGGTGCATACATAACATACTCTTTGTCCAAACTAAAACCCCCTTCTTTAAATTCTTGCACCATTTTATGCCTAGTTGTGAAGCAATCCGGTGAAGTATAAAGCAATTTTCTTTGATTTGATTATATCTTGGGGCATCCGTGCAGAATAACCAGGAGAAATTTTAATTTTTCAGTATTTTGATGCTTTATTTTAGATTAGATATTTAAATTTCTAAGAAAATTCCAAAAAATAGATGAATGGATGGAAATTTATTGAAAATATTTCATTTTTCTATGAATTTGTTGAATTCTTAAAGCTAAATCTACTTAACTGATAGCGAAACTGATTGATGTTCATGAAATTTTATTTCAAATATTTTGATGTCATGATATTATTCAATGATCAAACCAAAAATATTATGCTTAATGTTCATGATTCTTAATGAAATCGGAAACAATAGTGAAATCTGAGATAACCATATACCCCTTGAGATTAACAACATTATCACATCATACCTTGAAGTAAACCTAGTGTGGTCAAGACCCGACTACTTGAGACTTGGAATTGAGCTAAGTCAACCTTTTCCAATTACATGGACACACCCTAAGGTTGTCTTGGTTAATTATTTCAAGAATATAGGTTCTTTGTGGTTTTCCTATGAGGACTTTATCTACATTTTTGTTGCGATTAACATCATTGTCAACACTATCAGTTTGCTCATATCCCATATAATGATTTTCCTTTTAGGTAGCTCTCTCAAAATGTAAAATAGCAAACAAACTACCAATGTTCCAAACTTGAATGGATATTTCTTTGACTTGGTCTAGCTCAAGTTGTCCATAAGTTGTTTCCAAAGCAACTCACATAAATCATAGTCTCTTCCATTCACCACCATGTCATGTGCAACATAGATTGCAGTTGGAGACACCAAATTTACTCTATTGGTGAAGTAGATCTTCTAACCTATCATGATTTTTGCATACCTCACAACAAGGTTGGTAATAGTTTTGGTTTACAATTCTCTCCCATCATATGTGGTGCTGGTTAATTTCATTACCACATCATTTTTCACAACCTTTAGCACCAATACAAGTCTAGTGTCACAGAGTCCTTCCACAACTTTGATCACCTCTTTGGTAATTAATCTAGGAACACTTGTCCATACAAATTTATTGTGTACTCTACTAAGTGCTATCCTCACAAACTTTGCATCCATTCCACTCCAAAAATTAGGGAACTTGTTCCATACATCTAGCTTCTTGCATACAAGGTTTTCATACTTTGAATTTACTAGTAAATTATCTCTAATTAACTCATTTATACATTGATTCTTGAGTTCTTGATGAGCAAATTCTTCCAATTTCTCATGAACGTAGGTTCTAGTATCCTTGAAGGGCAAGACATTATTTGGAATTTGTGAAAACGCACCAATAAGGTCAATGTAAAAAAAAATCCATAAAACCTTTTGAATTTCAATCTAGGTATCTTAGAAGTCTCAATCATGGTCAGTGTGTCCATTTCTCCCTCAATTATTTTATATATTCTTATGGAAATTAATTTTAATGCAAACCCACAAAGTATTGATAGCTGAAAATACCTTTTTCTTGCTTAGAAAAAAACTAGGCTTTGATGCCAAATGCTTTGAATCGCCTTCAAATCTCCTTCAACTCACTCTGATTTCTTCAAATGTGTAAAATCAATTACGATCAACTTATATTTTCACTTTATACCTTATGGATCTTCCATAAGTTTGCATTTATTGCATTCGAATTCCAAAAAAGCTAATAAATACCTTATGAATATACTGTAAACCTTAAAATCCTCCAAAAATCTTCAAAATTGCATCTTTTCTGCCAAAATATTTTCCAACATCTTCATAATGTCATTTTATATCACATATCTTCATGTCACTACTTGACACCTCATATATCAAGGGTTTATTAGATCTCTCTGTCATTGGTCTCCCTAAAGCCATTTTTGGATTTAGTTTTTCGAAGAATTATCTACACTAGATGGAGGTACAAATGTGTTAGGTGTTAGTGTAATAAGATATTTCACTTAATTAATTTAATCATATTGGTTAATTAATTAAGTCACTTATCACTTTAAATTTACTTAAGCTAAACTTAGGCATGCATCTTAATAATTAATTATTAAGCATGTACACTAGGGTTTCTTTTTTAGGTTTTGATCTCCTTTCTTAAGGATTGATCTCTTGTAATTATTCATTCTCTTATGCATTTTTTGCTTGAGGCTTGTAAAGCACCTTTGTTGTTCTAGATATATTTTCTCTATGACGGGTTATTTTCTTGCAGGTGATCATTGGGTTTTTTGAGGTTGGATTGTCAACTTCAACATTAGGTTCATTCTTGTTCTCAAATTCTTCCTTTTTCTTCTAGATCTTCTCCATTTCCTTCTAAACTTTAGTAGGATCCACTTTATTCACAGGTTTATTCCTTTGTTCCAGATTAGGTTTCCTCCCATTTTTACTTCTACAAAATCTTGAAATATGTCTTTGTTTGTTGCAGGTGTAGCACATGACATTTTTTTGACCAAATTAATTTGAATTCATCCTTGATCTACACTGGTTAGCCTTATATCCAAATTTAATAAAAGTGTAGAAATAACCATGAAAGTATTGAATCTATTCATCATCATCTGACTTCTACACTGAACAACTCTATGTCCAAATTTCTTGCATGCAAAGCATTTTCTAGAAAAGAATCCAACATCTAATTCATTCTACTTCTACATATTTTTTCAATATGATGAAATTTATTACATGAGAAATGAATTCCACTGAAAGATGAGTACCTTTGAGCATTAGGTTGTCTAATAGGAGTCCTTTCAGTATTGCTCTTTGGTTCTTGATTTGTCTTCCATTGCCTTGAGTCTTCCTTTAATTGTCAACCTTTTTAGGAGTTTGATTTTCCTTTGAGATTTGTCCTTCTTCAAGTACCAACCCACTTTTATTCTTGGCAGATTTTGTCCTACAAATAATTATTCCAACATTGTAGAACTTGTTTTGAATTTATACTCATGAGCTCTAGCTTTCTCTAGACCTGATCTTAGGGTTACCACTTCTTGTTCAAGCTTAATGCATTCATTGGTATTTCTTTAAATCTCATCTTTCTGTCAGTCCTCAATTCTCTTCTTTTCTTCCACTTGCACTTTTAGTCTAGTGATGTCATCATTTACTTTCTTCGTTTGATCACTGACTTCTCTATGCCTTTCCTTGAACTTCTTGATTTTATCTCTTATTTTTTTGATGCATTCATTTACTTATTTTAGGTTCTCCTTAATAATTTCTTTCCCACTTTCAACTCTATCCAGATATTCAAGAGTAGCATTGAGTTCTTCTTTGTCAATTATGCAATCACCTTCTATGTATTCAGTTGCAGAGATTTCTTCCAGTGGAATAGGATATCTTTTTTCAGCCATGTGTTCAAACTCGAAGTTCTTCCTTGAGCTATTAAGCTTTTTTAAAGGAACCAAGCTCTAATACCAATTGTTGAATACCCAAAATACTGAGAGGGGGGTGAATCAGTATTCTATTAAACCTTTTTCATCTATAAACCATCTAACCAATAAAACATATCTCACTTCAATTATAAGGACATGAAAGAGATCATAACACCACATAACACACAAACACTAGGATTTTTATGTGGAAAACCCAAAATGGGAAAAACCATAGTGAGGATTAGCTCACAATATATTATAACCAATTATAAGATATTACAGTGGCTTACAATCAAGACACACTATCCTTGAAAGGCTCACTTCCTGAAATGATTAAAAAATGGAGAGTATCTCACTGCCACGAGGTGAACTGATGGCATACACCTTTCATGTACTAAATTCAATCCCAATGAAGCTCTGAAAAATAATATCTTGCACTAGTTTGCAGTTTCATAATGTACACTGCAATTTTTCCTTGATATAGAAATTATACATACAAGCTCATATAATATCACACTGTCACATATCTCCTCTTATCACATCTCACATGTCACACACCTTCAATACAAAAATGTTTCACATATATATGCTATTACATCTGCACACATCAATTAGGTTAGCCTAATTGGATGTACATATAGTTAATTAAAAAATAGCTTGTTGGATCGATAAAAAAATGTGCAAGGAATGTTTTACATTACCATGGACCTAAAAAAGGATCTCTTTCACATCCACTCAAACATATTAATCTTCATACCACTTATTCATGTTGGCTAGAGGAAGACATAATCACAAAAATAGACCAAACTAACTAACGTCAATCAACCATATGGTCATATGAGCATGTTCCCTATGAAATACATGTAGAGTTCACATCTGTAAATCATCTCCAAAATTCATAATGACTAGATCAAAGTATTGAAGAAATCTAGACCGAATAACTCATACTACTATGCACAATTTGTTGGCATATGGCTAAGGATTTTGGCTTGTAGGTGTGGTCATTGATGGCAACCCAAGGCATGAAACTCAAGTCTTGCATCTGAATGAGAAGCACTATTTTGGCTCCTACCGACAGAACAAAGTAAAGAACAAGGGATCTGATTAAAGGCATAAAAGTTGATTTATTCATTCCACTAGACATATATTTTGGGTTATGGATCTCGGAGGAAGTTTTGCAGAGTCTTGTAGTATCTTGGTTTTGATGCACACTCACTGGTAAGTGATCTAGGAGGTACAGTGCACTAATTTTCTAATTATCTATGCTAGAAGGATGACCCAGAAAAGATGGAATTCGCAGATGTATAAGATGGAATTAATTATAAGTCTCAATGTTGGATTAAGTGTTATTTGGGTCCTCTCTTTGTCTTAACCATCTTTGGAGGATTCACATTAAGATTTTGTGGTGGATCTAGCTGACAAGTTAAAATAACTTAATACATTATGAAGCCGACTATTGGATGAGTAAGTCTTTGATTGCAGATATATATAAGACATTGTTTTTATCATTTAAGAATATGTGAAAGGTGTACAAATATTAAGAAGTGAATTGTGAGATCTAGTAGAGAAGTAAGGAAAATTTGATCATAAGTGATGCGAAGAGCAGTAAAGAGCAAAACAAGGCAAAGCGAAGTGTAAAGTTAGAGTGCAGATCTAGAATAAGATCCATGAGATTCACCGAATAGGTTACCTAGCATGGTTAGATGCTATTATCTCAATTCACCCTGCAGATTGTTTTAATTTGAATTTTGTAGGCAGTAAGCATTTCTTTTTTGAGTAGTGAGCTCTAGGCAGTCTGCCTGAATGCAAGTGCATTCTTTTTGTAAACACTATATTTTGAGTACTCAAATTTTGGATTAATCTCCACCGTGTTTTTTCCCCTAATAGGGTTTCCATGTAAAAAATTTGTGTGTCATGATGTTATGGATGTTTAATTCAATGCATACATCTTCTCTTAATGCAATGATTTCATGTTTTGAATGGATGAAGTTTAATATTGTTAAACACTGAGTCGCCCCCCCCCACCTCTTAGTGTTCCCTTGAGTCAAACAATTGGTATCAAAGCTAGTTCCTCTGGAGAAGTTTTACAGCTTGAGGTGGATCTTGGAATGTGATGGAATTTGGTATTCTTCAACAATAGCTTATGATAGCTCTTGATGACCTTGATCAATCTAAAGAAGAACTTCAAGAATTGAAAGAAAATCTAAGAGAGGCTAAGAAATTCATTCAGTCATTAAAGGATCAGATTGTTAAATCTAGGGTGAAGAGGAAAGATCTTTGTGATCAGATATAGAAGAAGGAGAAAAAATATATGGATGATGCTCACCTGAATCAAACCCTAAAGGAGATAAATGGAGAATGTTAAAATCTTGCTAGAGATAATATCAACTTAAAACATGAGATGGAATCTATGATGATGAAGATGACTAAAGAGATAGAAGAAAGGAAGAAAAGTGAGGAAAATCTTGCTAAAATCCTAAAAGAGAAATATGATGAATGCAAAAAATGAGTGGAGAATTCACTCGGTTGGAAAGTGAATTGCAAAGAACTAGAAACAATGAAGAAGAACTTGGTAAGCAAATTACTACTCTTAGGAATGATCTTTTCATTGCAAATGAATTCAAAGAAAAGTTTAAGATCAGTTTAGTAAAGCTTGATGAGCTAACTCAAGGACGGAAGAGTGGAAATGATAAGAGAGCTATTTGATATGAAAAGGGAGAAAATTTTAGATTAGGACAAAAGAAAAATGGAAGATATCTGGTAAGACAACCTAATGCACAAAAATTTAATGGATATTGTTTTGCCTATAATAAGTTCAGTCATATGGTTGCTCAATGTAGAAGTAATTTAAGGTCAAAAGATTCATCATTCTCTAGTCAATGTTTCAATTGAATGCATAAATATCTCAGGTCACTCTATTGATAGAAGAAATTTTGAATGTTATGCATGTGGGAAGTTTGGGCATATTGCTAATCAATGCAAACTGAGAAGAAACCAATCGAATGGACAAAGGAACATTATGGGCTATAACTATAACAAGTATGGTCATATTGCTAGATTCTATAGAAACATGAACACAGACAAAAGAAGTTTGGTATACAGAGACAAAAATACAGAGAAAAATGATAAAGGAAAAGAGAATATAACTATGGATGATATCAGAGATTAGATGAAGAAGACATGGGTAAGGAAAAATATTTCCTCCCCTATCTATAGATGGTACGAGAATATAGAGAATAGTCAAGAAGATGCACTCACATTGTACAAAAGTTTTTCATGAATTTAGCAAAGGAAATTCAGCAAAATTTTTGGTCCGCAGAAGATTTTTTTTCTGCAATTGTCTGAGAAAAAAGAGTCTCCGGAAAACTTAGGGAAAATGCATTTATTGCGCATGTGCGAGCTATAAAATTCAAGTCTAAGCCAGCATTTCTCACTTTGCACTATCGAAGAGAAGAAGGAGAGTACTCGACAAGTGGATTTCGAAGTAGCAAAATCGAATTCATTGGAATTTATCAGGTACTTCAAATCATTCTCTAATTCTTCATATAATTTGGTGTGTAGTTGTGAACCCTAAAACTCATAAAAGAAAATGGAGAAAATTAAAGGTTTGATCACATTGGATGAATACAATAGTGCAAAGATCATATCTATGAGAAATTTATTGCTTCTTGATGAATTAAAACAATTGAGCAAAGCGAAGCATAGAAATTTGGATATGTGGAATGAGTTTTTGTATCTTGAGAATGTAGAATTCATAAAATTCTCATTGAGTAGATTGTGGTGATGTTTTAACTTTGGACAAACCCTACACAATCTCAAAGGAGGTAATTGAGAAATTAATTAGATTTTGTAAAGTTTGTGATGTTCCTAGGAAGAAATCTATCTAGAACAAGGAGGTTGAAACCCTAACAGGGATAATCGAAGATCAAAAAGATCTGTTGATAGAAACAATCAAGAATCCCATTATGAATTACATTACACATGGCATAACCTATAAAATCTTCTCCCAAAAATGGGAAGGGGCTACATCGGCTAGCACGATATATATTGCTCATAAAATGATAATTAAAGGTCATGACTTTGACCTATGCGGATTGTTAAAAGATTAGATGATGGATAATGTTCAACTAGAAAAGGATTCAAGGTATCCATTCAGGTTTGGCAATCTAATCATATGTCTGGTTATGTATTTTTTGAAATTGTTGCCAAAAATCAACAATGTAGCATGGACATCAGATAAACCGGTATGCACCCAAATTTACTCTTATTCTAAGAGTTTGTCTAACTGGGATTCATAATTTGAAAGTTTATGTAATGATGTGCTTATAAAATGTGGATCAATCATTATTTCTCCTCTGGTAAGGATAATGGAAGTTGGTTCCTCTTCCGATAACACTGATAGAGGATAGAAAAGAGGTCACGAGATTATTGAATACAACCCTCCAGAAAGAAAATTTCCCAAGATTGAAGGAAAAGGGAAAGAAAAGGAAATTATGGACATTCTAAATAAATAATTTGACGAAGAAACTGAGAATCCACTGGAAAATGATTTTGGTATTGAAAAAGGTAGTGAGGAAGAAGAAGATTTGTCAAAAGAAAAGCTACATCAGCTTATCCAAATTACAGGTGGTATGCAGAAAATTGCAAGGTTAGGGTCAGTTAGACCATCATACGATCAAGACTTAATTCTCGAAGTTTTGAATGCTTATATTGAGTATTGTAAGATAATATTGGAAAATCTAAAGGATATTCTATCTAAAGAGATGATTGAGTGTAGCAGAGAATCAATGGGCTCTGAAGATAAAAGCAAAGAAGAAGGTGAAATTATCTCTCACCTGAAGGAATAATTCAGACTATTCCTTGCCAAGCTTAAGAAGAAAATGAAAGAGTTGAGGCAATGCATTAACTCATCCATAGGAATCTACAACTATTGTGTTTGTTGGCCCCATGCAGTCAACAATTACAAGGAGAAGCTAGATCAGATTGAGACAGAACTAAACGACATTGGCAAAAACTTTGACATGTCTCAGGATCCAGATGGCATTATCAAAAGAAGAATCTAGGAGTTGCAAATAGCTCAAATAAAAATTCAACTGTCCAAGAACGTTCTTGTGGACACCTTTTGGAAGGAAAAAGACTTAATTGAGTGCAAGCTAGAGTGGTTGGTAGAAATTTTGAAAAATGGTGAAAATTTGGAAGAAGCAATCACAATTCCTGAATCTCTCATTGAGATTATCAACAAGACTTCCAAAGAAAAATAACTTGATTATCAACATTGGAATTACAATTGATGGTTGGAAGAAGTTTCTTCCAGAAGTGAAGAAAAACAACAAGTTAATCTTCTAAATATAGCAGCAAATTGTTACCAATTTTTTGCAATTTTGGTTAAAGGAGAAGAACTATAAGCGTATATATGCTAAATTTTTGAAGAATTGATGATTTTGAACATGTGTTTTGTCACTTTTTTGTAAACGTTTTGGCATATGGAATCCAAGGTTTTTCATTGATGTCAAAGGGGGAGAGAATGTAGTGAAAAGTGCCTTATAAGGGGAGAGAATACCTTATGAATCTCAGGGGGAGAAAGTGCAGCAAGCAATTTGGAAATATACCTATAATGATTCTGACACTTAGTCATTTTTCAATAAGTGTTGCCATTAATTCCAAAGGGAGAGATTTTTGGCATATGGCTAAGGAGTTTGTCTTGTAGGTATTGTCATTGATGGCAATCCAAGGCATGCAACAAAAGTCTTGCATCTGAATGAGCAACACTATTTTGGCTCCTACTGGTAGAACAGAGTAAAGAAAAAGGGATCTGGTTAAAGGCATAAAAGTTGATCTAGTCATCCCATCTGACATATATTTTGGGTTATGGATCTCTGAGGAAGGTCTATAGAGTCTTTTAGTATCTTGGTTTTGATGTGCACTCACTGGTATGTGATCTAGGAGGTACAATGCACTAATTTAATAATTATATATGTTTGAAGGCCGACCCAACAAAGATGGAATTCACAAATGTATAAGATGGAATTAATTATAAGTCTCAATTTTGGATTAGGTGTTATTTGGGTCCTCTCTTTGTCTTAACCGACTTTGGAGGATGCACATAGATATTTTGTGGTGGATCTGGCCGACAAGTTAAAATAACTTAATACCTTATGAAGTCAATTGTTGGATGAGTAAGTCTTTGATTGCGGATATATATAAGAGATTTTTTTTATCATTTAAGCATATGTGAAAGGTGTATGAATATAAAATAAGTGTCAATTATGAGATCTAGCAAGAGCAGTAAAGAGAAGAACAAGGTAGAGTGAAGTGTAAAGTTAGAGTGTAGATCCAGAATAAGATCCATGAGCTTCATCGAAACTGTTACCTGACATGGTTAGATTCTGTTATCTAAGTTCACCCTTCGAATGGTTTTAATCTAAATTTTGTAGGCAGTAAGACTTTCTCTTTTGAGCAGTGAGCTCTAGGCAATGTTCCTAAATGCAAGTGCATTCCTTTTGTAAACACTATATTTTGAGTACTCAAATTGTGGATTAATCTCCACCGTGGTTTTTCCCCTAATAGGGTTTCCATTCAAAAATCTGTGTGTCGTGATGTTATGGATGTTTACTTTCAATGCATACATCTTCTCTTAATGCAATGATTTCATGTTTTGAATGGATGAAGTTTAATATTTTTAAACACTAATTCACCCCCCCTCTCAGTGTTCCCTTGAGTCCAACACAACTCTGAGTAGAAAATTGTATGGAAATCTTCTTTCATTTATATCTTTCAGCACATTCAACTAAAATCATTGAAAACTTGTTCGTAGATGTATTTAATAGTCTTGAATAACATATTAAAACCACATAGATCAAAATTCTAACATGAGTGATTCCGTACCAAATTACAGAATCAGGGTAACACAAACACTTCTTATCAAATAGAAAAAACTATCACCAAACAATGTTGGCATCAATGAAAACACACCAGAGGGTTTTCTTCTTCATTCTTCGAACACTTTTATATCCTCAAGCCATCATCACAAATTCATCACATACTTTAAGACAAAAAGAAGATGCCATGCAAATTCAGCCCAAACAACATGGAATACTTGGTAAAAATAGGTAATTATTAGTTAAAATATATTTATATACATGTTTTGATTATATATTGATATTACTTGTAAATAAATAGTTAAAATTGATTTATTATCATTTTTTGTATCCTTAAGCCACCATCAACATTGATCTCATACTTTGAAACAAAAAGGAGAGGATGCAGATTCAATCTACACACATGTGTAGAATACTTGTAAATATAGGTACAAGTTGTGTATATAGATGGTTTTATATAAGTTAAAATACATGTTTTGATGATTTCATTGATATTGCTTGTATCATTTTGATATCAGGTGATGTGAAGTCCTACTAAATTCCCCACAAGTTTTAGATTTTCTTGAGATGACATAGCCACATTTTGTAAACATTATTTTGAGTTGGCATATATGTACATACAAAATTACACAATTACACATTTTATACAAATTTTTATACATGTACATACACAACTATATTCTACACTTTTATATATCAAAATCAATTCTATATATTTTGTTTGTTAAATGTGCATGTTTTCATACTTTGAATCTTTAAATTTGATTGTATAATCACTATATATCAAGTATATTATTGTTAAATTTGGTTTTCTTTGGAAACTTCACCAAATTTTGAGAGCTTCTTTCATCCCCTTTAGACATAGTATTAGGACCACTTAAGATATCCTATTACGACATAAATTAAACTAACATTGACACTATTTAAATTGTATAGAATGTGATTGTTATGATGAGTTTGTTGGAACTGTAAAATTTTGGCCATTTTATTCACCCTTCATGATTGTTATCCTCCCAAAAGGTTCATAATACTGACACAAAAGTCCTCTCATAGCATCTTTTCACAAAATCCGACATAAATTTTGTCATAAAACCCCATAAAATTCATCTGGCATTGAAACATTAACATATGAAAATATTGGCATAAGTTGATGTAGGTCTCATCGATGATAATATACATATCTTTAATGTATCAGCAAGACATTAGATGGGTCATGCCAATAAAGTTGTACACTAAGAGAATGCGAGCTTGTATTACTTATCAGCAAGATAAAAGGTATCGGCGTGATGGTGTAAGGTCATATCGAGCTAAGTTACCTTGGGCCGATTGGAGAAAATTGAAGCCTATCGGGGAGACTTTGGTCATCGAAGAGAAATTTCAAAACACTACCCGAGGCGCTACTGGTCTTGCCGATAAAGAAAAAGGAGAACTCACTCGGTGAGACAAATGATATCGGGGAGAGTTCAAAAAGTCTTTCTGAACCCTTGGGTTACAGTGATGAAAACTACGCTTACAAAGATAAAGGATGTCGGGAAAATGATGCAAGTTGTCTTGCCAAAAAGGAGGCGTATCAGAGAGACTTGTCATCGTGGGGAGATCTAAGAGACATCATAGTGAATATTATTTTGTCTGCAGAACAAATTGCTTAGTCTCAGCGACATAAGTAAATAAATAAAACATCTCGGCGAGACAAAATACTTTCGGAGTAAGATAAAGAAACATTGGCACGATTCATTAAGTCTGAGTGATAGTTGTTTCGGTGAAAGTCATGGCGATACAAAGGGAAAAAGGAAAGAGACTATCGAGGAGACTTGTAAAGTCGGGGAAACTGCAAGACATCTTGGCGGATGGGTGAACGTTGAAAAGGCGGATCAGCTAGAGATTTGAAATGTCTTGTCGATATAAGCCCTAATGTGACAGCGAGAATTTTGAAAAAACCTGCAGCATTCATGTCTCAATAAAGACATTAATGGTACCATGAAGCGTAGGAGATTTTGCATATCAAGGAATGATCAATTGAAATCATTGTCTCATAGAATTCAAAGTGAAAGAGAGCAAAGGAACCAGCAGACAAATTAAGGCATTCACTTGGCTTGAGTTTGCAAGAAAGTTATAGTTTCTCTTCCTTTTAGAATTCATAAAATTTGAATTATGGAAGGCACTAGTTCAAGAAAACTAAAGGGAAGAAAACTCGGGCAGGGTAGCCAATCAAAAGAAAAAAAGCAAAAAACTGAATTGCAACTAGAAGGTACTGAAAGGAAGCTGAATCAGGACCTCATAGATCATTTACTTGGTTCTCCCCTACAGCTAGGCGTTCTGCACAACTCAAAGCCGAAGTTGACAAATTGGACAAAAAATTTAAATTTATAGGGGATGTTTGGACTCCGATTAGGGGCTATGAGTTATTCATTTTCCACTATCATAGGAGAAATCGCTTTGAGCCGGTATGCAATCCATGGAAGCTTAATTTAGGGAAATTGGTGTGCCCTAACATTTTTACTGATGTTGAGTTGATAAAGATGCTAACTGGACATTATGACCCAAAAATCAAGGCTATATGTTATTTATCAGGGAACCCGTTGATACATATATCTAAGAATGCAATTGTTGAGGTTTTCAGGATGGAAAGAATATGCAGTGAGAAAGTAGTAAGCAAGGAGCTTGACAGTGAGTTCAGAAGGATGGACACCATCAATGAAGGGTGGAGGTTGCCTCTACATAGAATTAGGTGTCATGGTAAGCCTATTCCAATGGAAGACAGTGAGGGGCCACCCCATCATTACGATCTCTTCAAACCTTACCTCAAATATACTTACTACTCGGTGGGACAGGTATTAGGGATGGAGGTACTTGAGCATATGGTGGTTGTTCCCATGGTAATTGCTGCAAACATGCAACATCACAATTCCAGGTCATTTGACTATGCTCCACACATTTTTAAAGAGTTGGATATAGTTTTGATGGAGATAAAGAGTGGCACTTCCATTCTCCATCTCAGAAATTACTCACTACTGATGCATTTAGTGTTGTACTTCGAAAAAGAGTTGGGTTTATGGCCCCAGGAGCTGAGGATTTCACAATCTAACAAGGAAGGTAGGCCATTACCTGTTCAATTATGGACCGTTGTTTAGGATAGTAGGTTTTCCAATTCAAATTTCCTGCATTTTGAAGAATTCTTTGTAAAACCCTTGTATAGGTTTTTCAACCATCCTTGTGATTTTTCTTTATTTGAAGAAGTGCAAAGGTTTCTTAGGCCTAGAGATTACAATGCACCAATTAACCATAACTGGGGGGATTGGTATTGTTTAGAGAATTCTATAATCATTAGGGTTTATGGCTTTGAGAATGAACCTTTCATTTTGCTTAGAACTGTCCCGGATAGAATTGCATACCTAGAAATTGTTAGGAAAATGGATTACTCCAGTGTTATGAACTTAAGTTCATATGGGAGACAGGCCTTTATGCCCAACACATTGTGTTTTAGTGATTTCACTATATTAGCCAAGGAGGGTTATGATTTGATTTTGGATAAATTGTTGCACTATAACATGAGAAGAGCACTAGTGAGAAAGAACTTTGATCCAGAAGGGTATATCCACTCTTCAAAAAAAAAAAAAAATCGGAGGGTATCATCATGTGCCCTATAAATCTGATGACATAATCAGGAACCTGGAGGCAGAGGAAGCTGAAATTATGATTCAAAAACATAATCAGGAGTTGATGGATGCTGAATTGTTATCCTCCATTAAAGGGATATCAGAAGCAAACAAGCCACAAAGCTCATCTAGGAAAGTTTCAAGAATGAAGACTCGGGACTATACCTATGTTGCCAGAGAAATTGATGTTGAGGAAACCATGGATGTAGATACAAGGCATGAAGACTATAGGTCTTTCATATTAGATAATGAATTTATAAAGACCTCAGAGTTTAAGACATTTTTATATAAGCAAAAAGGAAAAGAGATAAGGGGACAAGTCGATAGTGTCACTCCAAGAAATGAGGATCAATTGTTGAAAAGCTTAAAAGATGAAGTAGACAAAGAGATGATTAAGATGACCCTTGAAAAGGGAAGGGAGCTGCTAGAAAAGGCAGGTGTTATGATTTTTCCAGGTTTGGATATGAACTCTGCATTATTTTTTGACAGTTTCTTAAAAGATAGCAATGCCTCCCACAAGCTAAGCACAGAAAAGGTGATGGACGTATACGTAGGATCAAGATACAACCCTGATGATGAGACATTGATGATTTGGGCCTTGTATCCTCCTCACAAAAAATCAATTATTATTGATATTGAAAAGGCATTTGGACATGTCATGACCCTGAAGGCTGGGGAGGTTGACCCTTTAGCAATTGCTAATATTGGGATAAATATAGCCAAGTTAAATAAAGCTCAAATCCAAGCATTGATAAGGGAAAGGGAGATGTATAAAACAGGTAATGAGAGGATGTTGAGAGAAAATGAACACTTGAAAGACTTGGTAGGTGTTGTAACAGAACCAACAAGGACACTCGCCCAAGGTGAGAGTTCACAGGAAAGGGACCATTGGGAAGGATCGATTACATATTCTCAAGGGAAAATAGATGCACTCGCTGCAATAATCAAAAGAAGGGAGGTCGTTCTAACCACTTGGTTAAATAGGCTCTGGGGAAAACATTCACATCTTGTGGATGCAATAAAGGAACACAGGAGAGTCGATAGTAGAATTCAGGAAAAGATTGAGGAATTGGAGCAGAAAGACACTCCTAGTAATGAAGAGATTGAGAATGCCAACTGTATCATGGATAGACATAGGGATTTCTTTGAGGAGTTGCAAGGAGATATACAAGGATTGATAGAGGTTGCCAAAGATAGATTGACCAAGTTATTCGATGATGAAGGGGAAATGAAAGAAGCGACTACATGGAAAAGTGAGTATGGAACAATACTCCAAGAGATGTTGAAAGCAGCCACTATGGAGGATGTGACATTGGATGAAGCATGTGAGAAGCATGAGTGATGAATTGGGGGATGCTGACACTCATGAGCACTAGGATTATACGGAGCATATGTCTGCAGTCCATTTATGCCTTAAGAAAAATTAGTTAAATGGAGAATTTGCTAAAACTTTTTTATGCTTTAGAATTTTTGAAAAGGCACGTCCTTTTGCAAACTGATGTATAAATAGAAAGGGGAGAAAGATAGAAGAAGATAGGACAGATCGCTGTAAGCATTATTTTTCAGAATGATATTCAAGGAGACTATGTTGCATGTATAAATTTCGAAGAAGATAATGAAAGATAGTTATTTGGTGATTTCATCCTGGTATCAATTGTTTGTTGGTTTCTTGCGATTATTTGTTGTCTCCAATCTGATGTTTCTTGATTGTTTATATTGAAGTATCAAGTATATATTCGATTTATCAATACACATTTGTTGTTTCTGTGTGATTTGGTTTATTGGATTCTTTAAAAAAGAATTAGAATTCCTCTCAATCAATTACAGTAATCTGGGAAAGTCATTTGGATCAATAAGAAGAATCAGATAGTCAAATTTGATATTTTACCTCTAGTAGGATTTATCAATTACGTTTTTGCATGTTTATACCAGTTAGAAACTCATAATTATATGCCAAACAATTACAGGACCTGCTAGATAGAAACCGTTCATTAAAGGCTTTCATTTGACTCTATTTTTCCCAATGAGGCACTGGTCTCCCTTATTTACATTACATTAGTTTTATTCATTTCATTTGACATCTCTTGATTGAACATATTAATTCACACCTTGATATTGCATATACAATTCATACCAAATTAGGATCATATCTTTCCACTACTAAATTTCTATTTGTGGATAGTTAGATCAAGTAGGAAGCATAAATTCAAAATCTGTGTCACTCATATAAGTGCACCCACCTAGGTTTAGCAGATCCTTAAGAGTAGAAGGTTCAACCATATTGGTTGGCCTTGTTAGTTGGCCATTACCATAGTGAGAGTGTGGCAACCTCTCGTGGTTCATTCAAACCAACATTTTTGAGACCCAACAAATTGGCGACTTTGCTGGGGAAAAAACTAGAGAATTGTCTTGTAGGAGATAGCCTTTCCATATAAAGTCACTAAGGAAAACCATAATTGAAATTTGAAAGAAATCAACTCCATTGGGTAAATAACCACAAAATCTTTTCTCACTTTTAGAAAAAGTGGGTGGCGACTCTGAATGAACAAAAACATTGAAACTGATACAATAAGATACAAATCAGAAAGGAATCAACCTAGAGTTTAGACCATCACAGTTTCTCACAACATGCAAGGAAGGAGATCCTTATACAAAGAGGGGGAGGGTCCTGATAATAAAGGAAAGTCAAATTACAAGAATAATCAGAGCAAGAAAGTGTTTAACAAATTGGACACAAGAACAAAAAACAAAGCATCAATGTTGTTGTTGGATACACACAATTCATATGATACACTTGCAAATGAAGAGAGCCCATCTAAAGAGCTCCATACTCCTGAAGGGAGGAGAAATCCTTCCCATCTAGGAGACCTTGGGAAAGCTGATGAGCACATGTCTGAGTTTGAAGCTAGAAAAAGGAAAGAGTATGAGGATGAGCAAAGAGCAACACTCTATGGAGAAGGTTTTGAGTATGATGAGACATCTAAAGAGAACCGTGAACTTATGGCACGAGATGAAGAAGATGCACAATGGGAGAAAATGAGGAAACATGCAGAAAAATTAAGGGTAGAGTATGAGCAACAACTTCAAGCAATGGAAGAATTGAGAAAGATGAAGTTACACAAGGCTCAAAATAAAACATCAGTAACTGAATCACCCAAATATACACCCCCCCATAAAAGCAATAATATGAAGCCACCAAGTTCCCCTCAAGCCCATCGAAATCAGCCTAGAAACCAATATAGGAACACTAATGCTCCACCACAATACCAAAATATTCAACCACCCCCTCATCAACAGTATGCACCCCTACAAGGCTCACAAGGCCCACAATATATGGCAAACAACAACCCACTCTACCAACACCAGCATTTTCAAAATCCTCCCCCACAATGCACAACTATGATTAGACAATTTGATCTTGCTGGGTTTCAAATCTACCCTTACCCCCTGGACAACAACTGGAGGAACTTAGTTCCTAAATTCATAGGAAGTAATGCAGTTATAGCTGAGGAACATCTGAGAAATTTTAAGGCAGTCATTCAGAATTTAGACATGCAGTATGAGGATGTACAAATGAGACTATTCATGATGTCATTAATTGAGGATGCCAAAAATTGGTTTAATAGTCTCCCAACATCATCCATTTATTCCATTCAAGTATTTCATGACCAATTTCTTCAACAATATGGAAATCAATGTGCATCAGATTTTGCATTACATGAGTTAGTGACAATTCAAAAACATCAGAATGAGTCAGCCTTTGATTTTAACCAAAGGTTTGTTAAATTACACAATAAAATTCCTCAGGCATCCAAGTTGGTCGACCCTACTGCCTTGAGTATCTATTTGAAGGCCTTTGACCCCAAGATAGGATATGAATTAAGAAATAGAGGTCCTAGGAATCTAGCTAAGGCCCAAAAGATAGCCTTAACTATTGAAAATAACAAAAAAGCTGCAGGGATGTTTTCTAAAAGGGAAAACCCTAGAGTTCTCCAATATGTTCCCCCAAATAGGCAAGAGAACACATATAGGAATGAGAGACCAAGGCTGCATGACATGCCTTATAATACCAATTGGAAGGATGGGAAGCCGGTAGGTGATAGGCCAAGGAATAAGGAAAAAACGGGTCCACTAAAAAGAAAGGGAGCATATATGGTAGATAGGAGTCCATGGTGTTCAGTCTGTTATGCACCACATTCCCTAGAACATTGTGTAACAACTCAATCAATACTAGAGGAAGATACACATGAAGTTGATGGTGGTGAAGACTAGAATTTTTACCTAACTTCCCACACTCTTAACCCTTTGGAGAAATATTATGCATCTTTAGATGAGGAGGGATATGAATAAAATGTTGATCACCAAAAGTACAATGTTCACATGGAAGAGCAGCATGTTTTCTCCGACCATGAGGAAAATGAAAGTGAGCAAGACCCCCCTATTGCATCAAGTCAGACTAATAGATGCGATATAAGAATACCAAGTGAAGAGGAGATTAAAAGGTTGATGATTGCAGTAGTGGAGGATGCCAGAAGCAAATATCGTTTGAGAAACAGAACGGTGAATAAAGATGAGGGTGTCCCAAGGGGGATATTTATAAAAAATAAAAAGGCATCAGGTGAGACATCAAAAGGAACTGATGATAAACAACCAAATAAAAGAGAACAGAAAGAACCCCCTAAGGAGGAAAGAGAGAAATCTCCCATTGACAAGCAAAAGCCAGATCAAACATCAAAAAGTGAAAAGGAAGAAAACAAAGGAGAATGCACTGAACCTAAAAGGGAAATCAAAGCTGAAGGTACATCCTTTGACTTTATACAAGCTCTATCTCAATTGAAAATGTCTGTGCCATTAATTGAAATGATGAAAATCAAAGAATATAGGGAAAGTGCCATTCAACTAATTTCTAATGGAAATCAAAATATAAGCCCTGGGAACAAAGAGGTCTTAGAGATAAATAATAAAAGGATGGAGGTAAAAATCCTAGAAGCTTTCCTAATGAACACACCACAAATTGACCCATTTTTCACCACTTTACTCATAAGCGGCAAACTAGTAAGAAATTGCATGATAGACTCAGGTGCTTCTATGAATATCATGCTAGTAGGGGTAATGAAGCAACTTGGTTTATGGATAGATGTGGAGGGAGGTAAATTCTACGCCATGGATAGCATGCCTATTTCAGTTGTGGGAATCATGAGAAATGTGGAAGTCAGGTTGGCAACTTACCCACAAGCCTCCTACACTATTGATATAACTATAATTGACAAACCACCCCAGTTTGGGATGCTTCTATTGAGACAGTGGACTGCTGCAGTAGGAGGCAATGTATAGTTTGACTTGTCATATGCCACCATACCAGTGAATGGGGAAGAGGTAAAATTGTATAGAGAGCCTAGAGTGAATCAAATTGTTGAATATGCTCCTCAAGGCCACTAAATTATTTCTGTGATGATGATCTAGGAAGCTTTAGAGTGGAACTATCTCAGCCTAAGTTGGAGAGCAAAGATCCAATTGATCAAAATATCTCTGAAAATCAACAAGGAATATGGAAAATGTATTTTGATGGAGCTTGCAGCGAAGAGGGTAATGGAGCTGGTATAGTTTTTATATCTCCTGATGGTTCAACTTATAAATATTCATTTCTGTTAGCATTTGAATGTACAAACAATGTAGTGAAATATGAAGCTTTGCTGACTGGTCCGAATTTAGTTGTTAAACACAAAATCAAAATCTTAACAGTTTTTGGAGATTCAAAACTAGTTGTATCTCAGATTAGATCAAAATATGTAGCAAAAAATAAAAGACTGAAATAATACAAAAATGCAATATGGGATACAATTCAACTATTTGATGGTTTTTACATTGATTGGGTGGATAGACCAAAGAACATAATGGCAGATTTCTTGGAAAATGTAGCATTAAAACAAGATGATATCACATTAGCAGGAATTTCCCAAGTGGAATTCAAAACAAGACTTGCAATACCTGAAAATGTATATAGTTGGCAGGTTTTCAATGATGACACTGACCTTTTGAAATTCCTTCAATGTATAGACCAGTACGAGGCTCAAGAAATTGATTTCAACGCCTTTGTAGAAGAAATAAATGGAGAAGAGACAGTGTTGGGAAAGAAGGCCTTGCAACTCAAAACTAATAAGCTTCACAAGGGGTTGGTGGTGCAGGAGCACCTACACCTCACCTTCCATTCTTGTTCATTTGATAGAAATTGTGGTCCATGGAGTTAGTATTGGTCTTTTTGAGGATTTTTGCCTCTAATAAGGTCTAGTAAGATCATTAAGTTCATTAGTTTTGGTCTAGGTTGAGTTTGGAGTTTTAAGTCACAATGTGCTCAAACACAATCTTGTATTAAAACAATGTCCTTGTAGCCTTTGAAGAAAAAGCAACATCAATTTGTATGTAGGTGGGAAATTTTTGAGGTCTTTTCAATGTAATAAGGCTACGTTTAAGCCTTTAGTGTGGTTTAGGAGTCATAAGTGCAAAATATTTCAGTACATTTGTAAAGTTAATAAACTGTGTAAAAGGCATAATCTTGACCTCCAACGGTCATTAGGGGTTCAAAATTCAGTTGTAGGGTAGTTGGTCAGGTGTATGAGGCAGTTTGAAGTTGTAAAAATTATATATCTTCATGTAATCCCCGAGGGGAGGTGGTTTTTGAAGCTTTAATAAAGAAAGTTATATTTTGTGAACGCTGATCACTACTTTTTGTTGTTTTCCCTTAACTTATTTTTCTGTTATAGGTTTGTACAGTTCTCATATGCAGTAAAGTATTTGATACTTGTTCCTTTATGTGTTTTTCTTCTCTTGTGTTCGTGTTGGAGGCTTAGAATCACCTTTTGAGGGAGTAGGGACAAAAAACACAGTTGTACCCCAATTTTCTGTGTTGGGGTTTTGAGGGCTTTAATATGACATGTTAACCAATCCACCTACTGTTCCAAGTCTATGGCTCGGTGGATTGGTCTGAAACATGCTTAGTTAGGTGTGATGATACCTTGGGAGTAGAAGGAACAAAGAGCCTGGCCATGGCGGAATGTTTAGTGCTGATCAGGGGCAATGAGACCATGAAAATAGGGAACCTAAGGAGTGATTCTGAGAAACAGTGAAAGAAGTGAGATTGTGAGGGTTCCTTGGGTTAGGGTAGAGGTAATGTGATGTGTTTGTAGGGCCTTGGTGAAGGTTTGTTGTTAAATTGCAAGATTCAAGGTTTGAAAACCTTGATGGTGAGTTGATGTCCAATAAATGATTGAATAGGGAAGAGGGATTCTTAGAGTAGATTGGAAGTTTCCTTTGTTGTGATTGACCTTCACTTTGGCTCTACATCAGTTGGTAGAATTGGAAAGAGTATATGATGGAAGTGACCGATCCCTTATAAAAAAAACACCAGTCAGAAGGGAAGATATTGAAGAAGTAAACTTGGAGATCGAGCTATCACTAAGGAAGGTATATATTGGAAAAAAGATAAGCCCTACTGTCCAAGAATGCTGATTTCATTGTTAAGAAAATATAAACATGTGTTTGCATGGTCTTATGAAGACCTCAAGGCATATAGGGAGGATTTATTTCAGCATGAAATTCCATTGAAAGCATATGCAAAGCCATTTAGACAGAAACAAAGGCCCATTAACCCCACTCTGGAACCAAAAATATAGGAAGAATTGACCAAGCTTAGAGATGGAGGTATTATCAAACCTATGAGGCACTCAACATGGGTATCAAACCTTTTTCCTGTTAGAAAGAAAAATGAAGATATAAGACTGTGTGTAGATTTCAGAAATTTAAATGTAGCATCTCTTAAAGATAACTACCCACTGCTTAACATGGAAGCCATTTTGCATAAGGTAAGTGGATGTGAGTTGCTATCTATGATGGATGGTTTTTCTGGTTATAACCAGGTTAAGGTCAAGGAATGTGAGCAATATAAAACAGATTTCACAACCCCATGGGGAACCTATGTATATGTGAGAATGCCTTTTGGTCTCACCAATGCAGGAGCAACATTTCAAAGGGCTATGGACTTAGCATTTGCTGATTTGATCAATGCTATAATGGTGGTGTATCAAGATGACCTCATGGCTTACTCAAAAAGGGCTGAAGATCATATAGGGCACCTTGAAAAAATATTCATTAAAGCTTTAGAATATGGCATTAGTTTGAACCCTAAGAAATGTCATTTTGCTGTTATAGAGGGGAAGCTCCTAGGAAACATAGTATCAAAAGAGGGAGTTAGGATAGATCCTGAGAGATTTGAGGCTATAGATAAAGTTCCTATCCCTAAAAATGTGAAAGCCATCCAGTCATTCTTTGGATAGATTAATTTTGTTAGGAGGTTTGTATCTTACTTTGCTGAGATTATCAAACTTATATATACAATGTTAAAGAAAGGGAAAAATATTGAATGGACCCCAGAAGCATTAGAAGCCTTTGTATCCATTAAAAGAGCCATTAAGGAAGCCCCTGTCCTCAAATCTCCTGATTTCACAAAACCTTTTCAGATATTTTCATTTGCTTCCCTACATACAATAGCTGCTGTCATGCTACAGAAAAATGAGGATGGTCATCAGCAACCAGTATCTTTCTTTAGTAAATCTTTATAGGGATCAGAATTGAAGTATTACATAATGGAAAAATAAGACTTTGCACTAGTAAAGGCCACAAAAGCTTTCAGGTCGTATCTTGTTGGAGCCAAATTAATCGCATATGTCCCTCATGCAGCAGTTAAAGAAATATTGACACAATCAGAAGTGATGGGGAAAAGGTGCAAGTGGATTATCAAAATTCAGGAATTTAATATGGAAATATAGATTACTAAATTGGTAAGAGGCCAAGGATTGGCCAAATTGATGGTAGAGACAAACATTGAGGCAAACCAAATCTGCAATGTACAAGGACAAGGAAATGCAATTGCAAGTATTGAACGTACACCCTAGTACACAGACATCATGCATTACCTTAGGAACACAAAATGCCTAGGAGGACTCAGTGATAACCAAAAAAGAAATTTAAAACTTCAGGCTTCTAAATATGTATTTATAGAAGGATATCTATTCTGGAAAAATAGAGATGGATTGCCACTGTTATGTTTGGATAAATCACAGGCTGATCATGTTATAAAAGAAATGCATGAAGGAGTCTATGGAGGACATTATTCAGCAAAGACAACTGCACATAAAATCCTCCAGGTAGGTTATTACTGGCCAAAAGTCTTCAATGATTCATTTTCATATGTCAGAAAGTGTGAGGCATGCCAAAAGTTCTTGGGGAAAATGAAGTATGAGGGATCTCTACCACTTAGACCTATGCAAATTGAAGCCCCTTTTCACCAATGGGGGATTGATTTCATTGGAGAAATACAAGAGAAGTCAAGTGGAGGACATAGGTGGATACTAGTGGCCACTGATTACTTCACCAAATGGGTAGAGGCAATCCCAACCAAGCAAGCAACAAGTAAAGTTGTGATCAACTTTCTAATGGATAACATTATTACTAGATTCGGTACACCATTGAGTGTGATTATAGATAATGGCATGTGTTTCACGTCCGATGAGTTCAAAGAGTTTTGTAAGACATATGGTATCAATGTTTCTTATTCTGCCTCATATCATCCACAAGCTAATGGTCAAGCAGAATCTAACAACAAGAGTCTTTTAAAAATCATAAAAAGGATGCTCGGTAAGAACAAAAAAGCTTGGGATTCAAAGTTAAGGTTGGCTATATGGGCAGATAGAATCACCATCAAAAAGGTAGTTGGGAAGTCCCCATATGAATTAGTCTATGGAACGCAAGCTAGGATGCCTCTGCAAAATTTATTGCTAGTGTACAAATTTATCCTTCAAGAGGATATAGATGTTCCTAAACCAATGGAGGAGAGAATGGAGAAAATTGCAGAACTTGATGAAATAAGGAGAATAGCTCAAAACTAGAACACAAAACTACAAGCACAAATGAAATATTTGTTTGAAAAAAAAGCAAAAAATAGAAAATTTTAAAAGGATGATCTGGTACTGATGTGGAATGCTAGGTGCCAAGAGAAGGGAAAACCTGGAAAATTTGAGGCATTGTGGCTAGGACCTTTTGTTATTATTGGCAAGCAAGGAGAGGATTCATAATATTTGCAAAATATGAGTGGTGAAGAACAGGATTTTCCTGTACATGGGCAATTTCTAAAAAACTTTTTCTCTTAAAAGTCAAGAAGGATCAAGGGTTGCCAGTGCATGGACAACTTTTGAAGAAAAATTTCTCATAAAACTTTCCATGCATAGTAGTATAGGAAGTAAAGGATACAGGAAATTGCTAGTACATGGAAAATCCTGGAAATCCTTATTTGGTCTTTTTCCATGTACAGTAGTTTAGGATCATTTTTTCACCTCGAATTGCTCTTATCCATAATGTTTCGTCTACTCACCCAGAGATCTAGATCCTTGTAATGATCTCACAATCATTCATCCCCAGACAGAGCCACTGTTGGAACTATAAAATTTTGGCCATTTTATTCACCCTTCATGATTGTTAGCCTCCCAAAAGGTTCATAATAATGACACAAAAGTCCTCACATAGCATCTTTTCACAAAATTCGGCTTAAATTTTGTCATAAAACCCCATAAAATTCATTTGGCATTGAAACATTAACATATGAAAATATCGGCCTTAGTTGATGCAGGTCTCATCGATGATAATATACATATCTTCAATGTATCGGCAAGACATCAGACAGATCATTCCAATAAAGTTGTACACTAGGAGAATACGGGCTTGTACTACTTATTGAAAAGACAAAAGGTATCGATGTGACAATGTAAGGTCATATCAAGCTAAGTTACCTTGGACAGATTGGAGAAAAGTGAAGCCTATCGGGGAGACTTTGGTCATCAGAGAGAAATTTCAAAACACTGCATGAGGTGCTACTGGTCTTGCCGATAAAGCAAAAGGAGAACTCGCTCAGCGAGATAAATGATGTCGGGGAGAGTTCAAAAAGTCTTATCGACCCCTGAGGTTACACCGATGAAAACTAAGGTTACAAAGATAAAGGATGTTGGGAAAATGATGCGCATTGTCTTGCTGAAAAGGAGGCATATCAGAGAGACTTGTCATCACAGGGAGATCTAAGAGACATCACAATGAATATTATTTTGTCCACAAAACAAATTGCTTAGTCTCGATGACATAAGTAAATAAAGAAAACATCTCGGCAAGACAAAATACTTTTGGAGTAAGATAAAGAACCGTTGGCCCAATTCATTAAGTCTAAGTGATAGTTGTTTCGGTGAAATTCATGGCGATACAAAGGGCAAAAGGAAAGAGACTATCGGGGAGACTTGTGAAGTCAGGGAGACTACAAGACATCTTGGCAGATGGGTGAACATTGAAAAGGCGGATCGGCCAGAGATTTGAAATGTCTTGCCTATATGAGCCCTGATGTGACAGCGAGAATTTTGAAAAAACCTACAGCATTCATGTCCCAATAAAGACATTAATGACACTACAAAGCATAGGAGATTTTGCATATCAGGGAATGATCAATTGAAATCATTGTCTCACAGAATTCAAAGCGAAAGAGAGCAAAGGAACCAGTAGAGCAATTAAGGCATTCACTTGGCTTGAGTCTACAAGAAAGTTACAGTAAGTTTCTCTTCCTTTCAGAATTCATAAAATTTGAATTATGGAAGGCACTGGTTCAAGAAAACTAAAGGGAAGAAAACTCAGGGAGGGTAGCCAATCAAAAGCAAAAAAGCAAAAAACTGAATTGCAACCGGAAGCTACTGAAAGGAAGCTGAATCAGGACCTCATAGATCAGTTACCTGGTTTTGGACCTAGAGCTAGGCGTTCTACACAACTCAGAGTGGAAGTTGACAAATTGGACGACAAATGCAAATTTATAGGGGATGTTTGGACTCCAATTAGGGGCTATGAGTTATTCATTTTCCACTATCATAGGAGAAATCACTTTGAGCCGGTATGCAATCCATGGAAGCTTAATTTAGGGAAATTGGTGTGCCCTAGTGTTTTTACTGATGTTGAGTTGATAAAGATGCTAGCTGGACATTATGACCCAAAAAGCAAGGCTATATGTGATTTATCAGGGAACTCGTTGATACATATATCTGAGAACGCAATTGCTGAATTTTTCAGGATGGAAGGAACATGCAATAAGAAAGTAGTAAGCAAGGAGCTTGACAGTGAGTTCAGAAGGATGGGCACCATCTATAAAGGGTGGAGGTTGCCTCTACACATAATTAGGTTTCATGGAAAGCTTATTCCAATGGAAGACAGTGAAGGGCCACCCTATCATGTCAATCTCTTTGAACTTTACCTCATATATACTTACTACTCGGTGGGTCAGGTATTAGGGATTGAGGTACCTGAGCATATGGCGGTTGTGCCCATGGTAATTGCTGCAGACACTCAGTATCATAATTCCAGATCATTTGACTATGCTGCACACATTTTTAAAGAGTTGGATATAGGTTTAATGGCAATAAAGAGTGGTGCTTCTGTTCTCCATCTCAAAAATTACTCAATACTGATGCATTTAGTGTTGTACTTCGGACAAGAGTTGGGTTTATGGCCCCAAGAGCTGAGGATTTCACAATCTGACATGGAAGGTAGGCCATTACCTATTCAATTATGGGTTGTTGTTTGGGATAGAAAGTTTTTCATTTCAAATTTCCTGCATTTTAAAGAATTCTTTATAAAACCCTTGTATAGGTTTTTCAACCATCCTTGTGATTTTTCATTATCTGAAGAAGTGAAAAGGTTTCTTAGGCCTAGAGATTACAATTGACCAATTAACCATAACTGGGGGGATTGGTATTGTTTAGAGAATGTCACAATGATTAGGGTTTATGGCTTTGAGAATGCACCTTTTATTTTGCCTAGAACTGTCCTGGATAGAATTGCATACCTAGAAATTGTTAGGAAAATGGATTACTCCAATGTTATGAACTTAAGTTCATGTGGGAAATAGGCCTTTATGCCTAGCACATTGTGTTTTAGTGATTTCACTATATTAGCCAAGGAGGGTTATGATTTGATTTTGGATAAATTTTTGCACTATAACATGAGAAGAGCACCAGTGAGAAAGAACTTTGATCCCTTTTGGGTATATCCACTCTTCGAAAAAAAATACAAAATCGGAGGGTATCATCATGTGCCCTATAAATCTGATGACATAATCAGGAACCTGGAGGCAGAGGAAGTTGAAATTGTGATTCAAAAACATAATCAGGAGGTAATGGATGTTGAATTGTTATCCTCCATTAAAGGGATATCAGAAGCAAACAGGCCACAAAGCTCATCTAGGAAAGTTTCAAGAATGAAGACTCGGGACTATACCTATGTTGCCAGAGAAACTGATGTTGAGGAAACCATGGATGTAGGTACAAGGCATGAAGACTATAGGTCTTTCATATCAAATAATGAATTTATAAAGACCTTGGAGTTTAAGACATTTTTATATAAGCAAAAAGGAAAAGAGATAAGGGGACAAGTCGACAATGTCACTCCAAGAAATGAGGATCAATTGTTGAAAAGCTTAAAAGATGAACTAGACAAAGAGATGATTAACATGACCCCTGAAAAGGGAAGGGAGCTGCTACAAGAGGTAGGTGTTATTATTTTTCTAGGTTTGGATAGTTTCTTAAAATATAGCAATGCCACCCACAAGCTAAGCATAGAAAAGGTGATGAAGGTATACGTAGGATCAAGATACAACCCTGATGATGAGACATTTATGATTTGGGCCTTGTATCCTCCTCACAAAAAATCAATTATTATTGATACTGAAAAGGCATTTGGACATGTCATGAACCTGAAGGCTGGGGAGGTTGACCCTTTAGCAACTGCTGATATTGGGATAAATATAGCCAAGTTAAATAAAGCTCAAATCCAAGCATTGATATGGGAAAGGGAGATGTATAAAACAGTTAATAAGAGGATGTTGAGAGAAAATTAATGCTTGAAAGACTTGGTAGGCGCTATAGCAGAACCAACAAGGACGCTCACCCAGGGTGAGAGTTCACAGAAAAGGGACCATTGGGAAGGATCGACTACATATTCTCAAGGGAAAATAGATGCACTCGCTGCAATAATCAAAAGAAGGGAGGTCGTTCTAACCACTTGGTTAAATAGGCTCTGGGGAAAACATTCACAACTTGTGGATGCAATAAAGGAACAGAGTAGAGTCGATAGTAGAATTCAGGAAAAGATTGAGGAATTGGAGCAGAAAGACACTCCTAGTAATGAAGAGATTGAGAATGCCAACTGTATCATGGACAAACGCAGGGATTTCTTTGAGGAGTTGCAAGGAGATATGCAGGGATGATAGAGGTTGCCAAAGATAGATTGACCAAGTTATTCAATGATGAAGGGGAAATGAAAGAAGCGACTACATGGAAAAGTGAGTACGGAACAATACTCCAAGAGATGTTGAAAGCAACCACTATGGAGGATGTGACATTGGATGAAGCATGTGAGTAGCATGAGTGAATTATAATGATGGATATCATGATCCATGATGCGTTGGGGGATGCTGACACTCATGAGCACTAGGAGTATACGGAGCATATATCTGCAATCCATTTATGGCTTAACAAAAATTAGTTAAATGGAGAATTTGTTAAAACTTTTTTATGCTTTAGAATTTTTGAAAAGGCACGTCCTTTTGCAAACTGATGTATAAATATCCGTTATTGGATAAATAGAAAGGGAAGAAAGATAGAAGAAGATAGGACAGATCGATTTAAGCATTATTTTTCAGAATGATATTCAAGGAGACTATGTTGCATGTATAAATTTTGAAGAAGATAACGAAAGATAGTTATTTGGTGATTTCATCCTAGTATCAATTGTTTGTTGGTTTCTTGCAATTATTTGATCATCTCCAATCTGATGTTTCTTGATTGTTTATATTGAAGTATCAAGTATATATTCGATTTATCAATACACATTTTTTGTTTCTGTGTGATTTGGTTTATGGGATTCTTTGAAAAAGAATTAAAATTCCTCTCAATCAATTGCAGTAATTTGGGAAAGTCATTTGGATCAGTAAGAAGAATCAGATAGTCAAATTTTATATTTTACCTCAAGTAGGGTTTATGACTTACGTTTTTGCATGTTTATACCAGTTATAAACTCGTAATTATATGCCAAACAATTAGAGGACCTGCTAGATAGAAACCATTCATTAAAGGCTTTCATTTGACTCCATTTTACCCAATAAGGCATTGGTCTCCCTTATTTACATTACATTAGTTTTATTCATTTCATTTGACATCTCTTGAATGAACATATTAATTCACACCTTGATGTTGCATATACAATTCATACCAAATTAGGATCATATCTTTCCACTTTTAAATTGCCATTTGTGGATAGTTAGATCAAGTAGGAAGCATAAATTCAAAATCTGTGTCACTCATATAGGTGCACCCGCCTAGGTTTAGTAGAGCCTTAAGAATAGAGGGTTCAACCATATTGGTTGGCCTTGTTAGTTGGCCATTACCATAGTGAGAGTGTGGCAACCTCTCATGGTTCATTCAAACCAGCGTTTTTGAGACCCAACAGAGTCATCCTAAATTTTAATACTTAATTATATCAATTATGTTTAAATATGAGACATTTAATTTGAAGTATTTGATCCCATTAAGACATCCTATTAGGACATATCCTAAATATTTATACTTAATTATATAATTTGTTATGATGAGTCACCCTAAAGTCTAATACTTAATTATATCAATTGTGATCCAACTTGAGACCGAAGGCAACCAAATTTCATTAAGTTATATATATATATATATATATATATATATATATATATATATATATATATATGTATTAATGTACATTTAAAGGATATAATTAATAATATATGATGTATTTTAAGGGGTCCTAAATATAGTTTTAAGGGGATCTATGGCTTAACTCTCCTAGGACAAAATGATGGATTTAGGTTTTAGGGTTTAATCCCCTTAAACCATTTTCCTAAAGATCCCCTTTTAAACCATATTTAAATATATAAAATAAGTTAAATATATAAAGGAGTTGTTTTGATTAAAATATCTATATAAAAATTAATTATCATAACATTGTGATAGTAGTTTTTTATGTTTATGATCATGTTATCATCGATATTGAAGCCAAATAAATTCAAAACAAACTAAGTATATCAAAACAATTCTAAAAAAGTTTAAAATGTGTGAATGTAATCCATCATAGATATGTACCTATAAAAATTAGAATTTAAAAAAACACCAATTAAAAAGTCAATACAATATTAATTAATAGATTATTTAATATTTCTTACTAAATTTTTGTCTCATCATTATACTATTATATTCTTAAATTCAACACTAAAAATATCCATCCAACCAAATTCTTTATAAAATATCCATCCAAGGTCATTTTTTTTATAAAAATAAGATCATTATCAACGTGAACTACAAAATTCAATAAGATCATTTTCTTATTAAAGTGTTGTGACTCTCTATTGCATCTCTTCATTTCTTTGTGTTTTCCTTTTCATAATAGGATTGTCTCCTCTCCTCTAGCCATTGTTGATGTTCGTCTAAGTCCACATCAATGGACCTAATGACATCAATAACATTTTTCATCATGGATTCAAAATGCCTCAAATGTGATGGAATATATTCTTCATTCTAAATAGCATTGATTTGATCCTAAATGGATCTAACATTCACATTGATCTATGCTCACAAGCAAGCACCATCGAATGCAAGTGGTGGAGGTGGAGAGGGTGGAGATTGAGGGAATGGAGGTGGATTTCGAATATCGTCAATATTGAATTGATTCATTATATAGATATAAGTGAACCTACATTAAATTTGTAATTTCAAAATGTAAGAGACATGTTTAAAAATCCCCTCAAACCATTCAATATAAATGTCCTAATTAAATACAAATGAAAAAATGTGTAAGGCTCATTTATGTCTAAGGCATGTAAATGAAAAATAAATATTTGTTAATGTGATGTGAAATCTCATTAAAAATTACATTAAATTAGGAGAAATTATGATGGAATAAGAGGTTGTCATAGGATGGCTTCAGGGGGTTTATGAATTAAGGTCCTAGGACAAAATGATGGCTTTAGGGTCTAGGGTATATATTTTAGGGTTTAGGGTAATAAGATGGATTAAGGGGGTCTATGAATTAAGGTCTTAGGGAAAAATGATGGATTTAGGGTTAAGGGTTTAAGGTTTAGGGTTTAGGGTAATATGATGTCTTAAGGGGATCTATCAATTAAGGTCCACAGAAAAAATGATGGCTTTAGGGTTTATGATTTAGGGTAATAGGATGGCTTAAGGGGATCTTTAAATTAAGGTCCTAGGAAAAAATGATGGATTTATGGTTTATGTTTTATGGTTTATGGTTTAGAGTAATAACATGGCTTAAGGGGGTCTATGAAGTAAGGTCCTAGAAAAAACATTTGATGACTTAAGGGGATAAAATTTGGTGAAGTTCAAGATAGTGTTTCTAGCTTTAACTATTTTGTTTACATAAATGTCAAACTAAATACACAATAAATCATGAAGCACTATCTTTCCTAACTCTATATGTTTATTATAAGTTAATATTTTAAAGGGTTATCAAAAGGTTGCAATATTTTATAAAATTATTATTGGTTGAGCTACTCATGATATCTACAATGTTAGTTGCATTTTGAAACATAAAAGACATCCAAAATGAGTTCCTTCCAAAGCTAGAACCTAAAAATATTGAAGCTTGGGTGGCCCTTGGAATAATGGACTTACAAGTTAATGAAAAAGGTAGATTTCATGAATGAATGGAAAAGATATGCAAAGCCTTTGAATTATACCCATACTGTGCAATGACATTGAATCATTTAGCAAACCATTTTTTCTTTACAGATTTTTTTTTCCTTGTGGAATAGTTGATTGAGATATCTCTTGTTTCAAATAACCACCCTATTGAAGTGAGAAACCCAAGATCTTCAATTTGCAACACCAAATAACCTCCTCAAGAAATAGAGAGAAGCAACAATGGAAGATGCTATTCCACCAAACAAGAATTTCAATATGCTAGAGATGCCTTGCTTATAAAGGAAAGGATGAGAGATAGGGTTAGACAAGATCATGAAAAGTGTCTTAATCCTATCACATGAGAAAAATAACTCATAACTACCTAGGAAAATATAACTTCTAGATGAGATAAGTAATGCTTATCTAGATAAGACAACTAATATCCTAAGTAAACTTAACATGTGAATTAAGTCCCCTAAGTCCCTAGTAAAGGAATAAACTAGGTACAAGAATTATTCACACCAACACCCCCCCTTAAGTACAACATAGGGAGGAATAAACCAATGCAAAACATGGATCTCAGCAACAAGGCCTGATGAGGTACCCATGTACAACACAAAAAACTCTCACAAGTGGAGAAAAGGAGAAAAACCATGTGGGAGAAAACTCCTCTCCAAAAGAGAGAAAAAGATGCAAAGAAAAATTGAAAATTGAAGAAGGAAGGAGGAATCCTCAAGACCCCCCAAGGACAACTTCCTTGAAGTGCATGTGGATCTCAATATGCTTAGTACGTTGATGCTCCACTAGTTTGTGAGAGATATGTATGGCACTCTAGTTGTCACACCAAAGAGTAGTGGGATGACTAGAAAGGAATCTGAACGCAGTCGTCAACTAACGAAGCCACAAAACCTCCTGACTAGCTAAAACTGCACCTCGATACTCAGCCTTTTTCGATGATAATGCAATAGCAGTCTACTTCTTGCATGACCATGCAATTGGACCAGAACCAAGGAAAAAGACAAAACCAAAAGTAGACTTCCAATCATTGACATCACTAGCCAATTTTGAGTTAGTGAAGCCCACTATATGAGATGCACCTAAAGTGTAATGAATTTTGAAATGAGTAGTGCCCTAAATGTATCTCAAGATACGTTCGGTGACCTTCCAATGACTCTCATGAGGCTCCTATGAGAATCGAGAGACAATTCCAACCACAAAGGAAATATCAGGACGACTATGTGTCAAGTACAAAAGATTTCCAACCAACTATAGGAGTAGTGTAACTGGTAGATAGTACAACACCTGACTGGAATGGAGTAGGGGAAATTTTGCAATCATCCATACCAAATCTCTAAAGAAAATCAAAATCATAATTCTGTTGGAAGATGAAGATGCCCTCAAAAGTTTGATGAACCTGAAGACCAAGGAAGTAATGCAAAAGACCAAGGTTGGTCATATCAAACTACTCCATCAATGCTCCTTGTGTACTCTAAATCATGGAAGTAGAACTCCCTACGAGAATCAAGTCATCCACATAGAGTACAAGTATGAGTAGATCCTCTCCATGTCTTTGAGTATAAACTTTGGGATTGAAATGGCAACAACTATAGCTAGAAACAAGAAAGAAACTATCCATGTTCTCATACCAAGCCTGAGGGGCATGTTTGAGACCATACAATGAATGTTGAAGCCTGAAAGCAAGTGAAGAATCCTACACAAAACCTAGAGGCTACTCCATATAGATCTCCTCATGAAGATACCCATGCAAGAAAGAACTCCTCACATCCATCTGATACACTGACCATCCCTATGATGCAGCTATAGCAAGGACAAGGTGAATAGAATCCATCTTGGAAACATGAGCAAAGGTCTTAGAATAGTCAATTCCTTCAACCTGAGAAAATTCCTTTGCAGCAAGACAAGCCTTGTACTTGTCAATGGAACCATCTGCTGCATAATTGGTACGATACACCCACTTGCACTGAACCAACTTTCTTCCCTTAAGAAGAGGCACAAGATCCAAAGTATGATTCTTCATCAAAGAAGAATACTCATTATCCATAGCACTATCCCACTCTAGAATACTTGAAGCATCTGAAAACTTTGAAGGATCATCTGAAACTGCATGACTCAAAAGACTGATTCTTGAAGTATGAGAATGAGTGCGGTGAGTGTCTTTGGGATCACCAACAAGAGGACCAACCTCCTCAAGAGTAACTTGATCCCATCATGGCGTAGTGGGTGAATGAGGAGGAGGTGAATCAAGACCATCATCAAAATCTTCCTCAAGTAGCAAAATATCATCAGCTGAAGAAGATTGAGTAGGTTGTGATGAAGAAGAAGTCGAAGGAGGATATGTCCAGGTGAAGGACTCAGCAAATTGAACATCACATCATAAATGAACCTCTTCTGTGTTAGGATCAAAAAATCTATATGCCTTCACATCCTCACAATAGCCAACAAAGATGTACCATTGACTCTTCTTCTCCATGGATTTAAGTTGATCATCTAAAATGAATGCCCAAGCCTCACTACCAAATACTCTAAATAAGAATACATTAGGCTTGTGATGAGACCAAGCCTTGTCAGAAGTTATATTTCACACTGCCTCGTGGGGCATATGATTTTGAATATATTTTGCACAATTGATAGCTTCAAGCCAAAATGGTGGAGCCATGGACCTAGACTAAATCATGCAATTGGTCATTTCCTTGAGATTACTATTATTTCTCTCCACCACACCATTATGTTGAGGAGTGTAAGGAACTGTATGCTGATGAAGAATACCATGCTCACTGCAAAAATCTTGAAATTTCTAATTAACATACTCCCCCCCATTATCGGTCTATATTTTTTGAAGAGAAAAACCTGACTACTTCTCCACAAATGTTTTGAAGGTCTTGAAGTTGGTGAGAAATTCACTCTTGAGCTTTAGAAAATAGACCCATGTCCATTGGGAAAAAATTTCAATGAATGTAAGCACATACTTAGCCCCTGAAAAAGGAGTTGGGAATGACATGAGGTCACTATGAACCAACTCAAGGGGTGTCGTTGCACATGTAGCTTGACGCTTAGGAAAAGGATCCTGATGTTTCTTGCTAAGAACACAACCTTGACAAACACCATCTATGCAAGAGATCTTTGGAAGACCAACCACTAAGTTATGTGCTTGTATCTACTGAAGATATCTATAATTCAAGTTCCCAAATATTTCATGCCATTTTTTTCTCATTGAATCAACATGAGCAACAAAACAAGAACCCAATGAAGAATCAAAGCCATCAAATCAATACAAATGGTTCTCAGGATCAACTATCCCTGTAGCAACAGCCTTCTCAAGATCCTGCAACTATCTGATAGTCACATTCTGTGGAGTAAACTCAACTAACTTCCCATCTCCAAAATGAAAAATCTGATATATGGAAAGTAGATTTGTTGAAATATCAGGAACAAGAACATCCTCAAAACACCCATCTAGCATCTTAATGGAGCCTATCCCCAAAACTGGAATCTGCGAAGAGTTCCCAACTACAATTTGAGAAGTAGAAGTATGAACAATGGAATCAAGAAGATCACATGAATTGGTCATGTGATGTGAAGCACCTGAATCTAGAATCCAACTGTCTAAAGATGAATGAATGGAATGTACTGAAAGAGCTTGTCCTTTTCCCATGGAAGAAGGCTTAGACACTAAAATGTTGTGCTTCTTCATAGCTTCCTCCAAGGCCTCTAATCTCTTAAAGAAATGAGTTGCATCATGTCCAGTTTTGCCACAAAATGAACAAGGATCTCCTTTACTTTTCTTGGACTTGGAAGAAGAATCTCCAGAGGTAGAAGAAGGAAATGGAGTGGACTTTTTATTGTTCTTCGGCTTCGGTTTGGAGGGAGTCTCACTACTTGAAGATAATTTTATCTTCGGATTCTTCTTATTCTTTTCTTTACCCTTGGATGATTGAGCCATTAAAGCATGATTTTTTAGAATTAGGTAGGGCATCCGGCTCAATTAACTTGGCCTCCTCCTTAGTAAGATGCTCACAAAACACCTCAAATGGAGGCATTTTGTAATCTTTCCCTATGGAATCCATAGTTGAATAGAAAGTAGAAGAAAATTTTTTATAAGGGCCTCTCAACTTAGACAAAATCAAGAAGATGCATTCATCATTAGATATATCATGCCCACATCCTTTCAATTGTGACAAAATCAACTTGAATTGTGTAAGGAAATCCTGAATTGAAGGAAATGCATCTAGAGAGAGTGATTGTAGATCTACTTGAAGTTGCAAGACTTTGAACTGATTTTTTTTACCATATAATTCTTGAAGTTTATCCTAAGCATTCTTAGGTGTTTTACACTTTGAAATATGAAACAACAAATTATCAGATACATGTAAGCCAATAAGTCCTTTTGCTTCATCCATTTTACATCTATGGACAAATTTTTCCTAATCCCTTGTGAATTCAACTTGTTTTGCATCTAACATTGGCCATAGACCCTTAGATTGTAACAATTGAGTCATTTTTAGCTTCCAAGTATGATAGTTATGTGGAGTGAGTGGTTTAATTTTCCTTACATCTGCCATCAAACCAAAAGAAAGAAGATAATGTGGCACTTAAATTGTGTCTTTTACACCCCATAATGTATTGAGACTCAATTTGCAAACCCCCCCCCAACAAATTACAATGAAGAAATTTTGTAATTTGTACAAGTGACAAGCTCAAATCAACCGTTTATATAACACGGTGATTTTTACAATTTTCAAAAAAAGCAGCTTGTCAAAACTAAAAAAGAAGGTTACAAACAGATTCCTTGCAATTTTTGAGCTATGCAAAAGTTATTCCAATTACAAATAATAAATGCACTTGTCTTCGAACTAAAAATATGGCAAAAAATGTCAAAATCTAGAAAAAACACCTGCACCACTACGAATTTTTTCAAACTAGATTTCTGATGATATCTTGTTTGCAGAAATCCAACACCGTGGCCAAAAGTTATGATTTTTTAATTTTAAATGTGTAATTTAGTCTGCAAGCAAATGGGTTTTCTAGGAAAAAAGGTTTACTTCTAATTTGATTTCTAAAAAGTATATTAGTCAATAATAAAAACCCAAAAATATTTTGATGCTAGAAATAAAACTGAGAAATTGTTTTTTGATCCAACAAGGAGAAGATGAAAAAAAATTTAAAAAAATTAACCTTCAATTGGTGAAAAATGACGCGTGGCGTTTTTTGGACAGCAATTTTCTTCAGGTCTATGCAAGATTTGTAAAATCTAAAAGATACCCGATTTAGATTTCAACCCTAGCTACAAAACTCAAAAATCATTTTTCCTACAAATGAGTGAAAGCTAGATTTCTGAAGCAAAAATGATGGCAACTCCAATAAAAAATGGCTTGCAACAAACCCTTGTTTGCCAAAAATGCAAATGGTGACCAAATTGAGTGAAACAAAAGCCCAATCTGACTTTCTAAAGCCTCCTGGACGCAATGGGATAGCCAAAAACACTGCCACTATAGCCAAAAGTGTTGCAATCACCATATCTCAACAAAATGCATACATGCAATATAGGATACAAGCAATTCAAATCACAATAGAAATTGATGGAAAATATCTAATAAAAAAATGGAAGGGGCTTGCCAGATTCAAAGGTCTGATACCATGTTGAAGTGAGCAACCCAAGATCTTCAATCTACAACAACAAGTAACCTCCACAAGAAATAGAGAGAAGCAACAATGGAAGATGCTATTCCACCAAACAAGAATTGCAATATGATACAATGATCAATATGTTATGCAATAGAATACAATGCAAAATATGCTAGAGATGCCTTACTTATAAAGGCAAGGATGAGAGATAGGGTTAGACAAGATCATGACAAGTGTCTTAATCTTATCACATAAGACAACTAACTCATAACTACCTAAGAAAGTGTAACTTCTAGATGAGACAACTAATGCTTATCTAGATAAGACAACTAATATCCTAAGTAAACTTAACATGTGAATTAAGTCCCCTAAGTCCCTCGTACAAGAATAAACTAGGTACAAGACTTATTCACACCAACACACCCTCTCATGAAATCTCATTCATATTATAATCTTGCACAATCTTATCATGAGAAGCCTTCATCCTCCCCTTCCATGAGAATCCTCTCTTGAAATGTTTGAGGCTTTATCACCCCTAACAAGAGGAAGGTGGGAAGGCTCTAGTCTATAGTTTAATCACTAAATATTGAATGTATATTATTGTTAAATTTCATTTCCTTTGGAAACTTCACAAAATTTTGAGAACTTATTTGATCCCCTTAATACATGTCATATTAGGACCCCTTAAGACATTGGTTTAGGGTTTAGGGTAATAGGATGGCTTAAGGGGGTCAATGTTTTTGACTCATCACATATGTAGAACATTAATTTATGAATGTTTATGAATTTATGAATATATTTTCTATTTCCTTATATACTTCTATGATCGAGGAATTAAGCACACAATTATAAATTAGCCCACTTTTGACAATTTAGGATCTAGTCTCTATGGTCTACCCTTGAATTTATAGAAATGTGTGTATTTAGAGAAAATTAAAATGTGTCTAAAAAAGTTGTTGGAGCTAGATCTTAAAATGGTTATTGAATCCTTGATTAGAATTGGTAATTTCTATTCCTCCCCTAATCATCTTCAAATTATATGAATAAAAGGAGTGGAAAGATAACCTATGACCATAGTTGGATTGATTTTCTATAGATCAAGGCAATCATCCATAGTAAATTTGAGGGTTTTAAGAATGAGTGTAGAAAAAAATGATTCATTGATCCTAAACTAGTTACACTATTCTTGGGAACAAGGTCAAATAAACCCTTGAGAGGTGAGAAATGTAGGCGTAGGAATTACAAGAGTGATACTAGGCACCACTTAAAATTTTAAGAATATTTGTAATGCAATCACCTTTGGAAGGAGAAAGGTATTTCTTTATGGGGGAGAAAGTGGTTGAGTTAACCTCAACATAATCATATGAAGAGGTGAAACACAATTCATTTCAAATAGATTAAATATTTTATTTAGATATGTTATATTTATCACACACACTCATGGGCATATAAATTATAAAATTTATTTCAAATCTTTTTATTTTCTCTACACTTTTTAATTTAATTTTTTCTTTTATATCTATTTAAGATAACACTTGGATGAAATCAATCTAGCCTAAGATAAATCAATCCTCTATATCCCTTCTCCTAGAGGGTTTCCTTCTCATTGGTCTTCTTTTAGCTTCAACTCATGAATTTATTTAGAATAATGGATCCCAGTTTCATGGTAGATATGGATTAATTTTAAGTTATTGGAAACCATTCTTAAATTTTTGATTTACTCTAGATCACTAATGTCACCATTTACATTTAGTTTTGAAACATTCCTTGAATATGCCAATAGACAAAATGGTTCAATTTTTGGCTAAGATGGTGGGAAGTTTTTGTCTAAATTCAACTTGTATCTTCAACAAGTTATATTGATTGGTTTGATTCCAAATTGATTGATTTCATCAAATCTTAGGTAAACCTTGTGATTTTTTTAAACCTAAATCATAAACCCGAGGTTCAAGGATTACTCTAGTAGAAAAATGTATGTATGTTAATATGTTAGAGACTAGGTGCTTGTTAATATGAAAATGAAATATAATTTCCATAAATTGAAATATTAAAGCATACATATTTAAAACATATTGAAAATGCAGATTAATTTTTTCTATTTTGAAATTTTCAAGAAATTATATTTAAAACATAAAGTGATATAAATGAATTTTTTCCATTTTTAAATATTCAAACAATTAGACTTAAAACATGTAAAGCAATGCAAATTACAGCCTAAAAATTTCTTGGTTTTCAAATGCAATATTTTTTGTTTAATTTCAATATACGGCTGAAAGGTAAGTCTTTTGGTTTTGAAAGGTAAATTTTTTTGTTTGATTACAATTGAAGGTTAATTTTAATGTTGGATTTCAATTTAAGGTTGATTTTTTATTTCATTTCAACATGTGAGGTTTTGTTTCATGTTTTCTATTTGATTTCTACAAATGAGGGTTTATTTTACCATAGGTAAATAGAAATGAAAAAAACTCAATAAAAATTTGAATAATACTGTAAGAACTTATGAAAATAAATAATAGGATCTAGACATAAAAGATAGCACAAAAGAGAGAGAGAGAGAGAGAGAGAGAGAGAGAGAGAGAGAGAGAGAGAGAGAGAGATAATATGATGATAGTATTCTCAATATGCATGAAGATAGTACTCAAAGCATGTATGTACAAGGATTTATTATAAAGGTAAGCTAGGACACAATGAAGGGACATGAATGAGACAAGTGGCACAATCATGTGTAGGGTAGGTGGAGAGAAATAATAGATAATTCCATGAAAGGTGGATCACCCACCTAAAGTGGAATTATCATGCCACAAAAGGTGGAGATAAAAAGGTGATAACTAAATCACACCACAAAGATTGGAATTTCTCCAACACACACTTCCCTAGGTGTCCAACTCATATCTCTCTATGAATGCACAAACCTAGATGCATGATGCAAATAACTAGGTGTCACAAGTGCAAAATACAATGAAATGCATTCCCTGAGTAAGCTTAGGTAAAGTGTAATAAGTAAAATACTTATTTACACCAACACCCCCCCTTAAATGCAATTGGGAGAATGAAGAATCAAGCAAACCATGCAAGATGGGTCCCGAAAACTAGGCCATATTGGGCACCGATGTACAAATGCAATGCAATATCTCACAAGTGAGGAAAGGGAGAAAACCTCATGGGAAAAACTCCCCCTCAAAAGAGAAGAAAACAAATGAATGTACAAATGAAGAAGGACAAAACCCCAAGATGAGGAAAAAGTCCCTCCCATGAAAGAGAATGAAGAAGTCAAGTGACTCCCCTTGTCACATATCGCACCCCCAAGAGATCTCACAATTGATGGTACTTACTCTTAGTGAAGGGTTTGGTGAATATGTCGGATACCTGCTCTACTGTTGGAAAATAGCACAAGTCAATGACCTAATCCTGAATCAACTCCCTGATGAAGTGCATATGAATCTCAATGTGTGTGGTCCTCTGATTCTGGACCGGATTCTTGGAGATTGCAATATCACTTTGATTTCTGCACCAAATGATTGTCAGATGTGGAATTAAAAAACCAAACTTAGAAAGAATGTGTTGAAGCCAAATGGCCTCATTGGTGTCATTAACAACCCCCCTATACTTAGCCTTTGTCAATGAAAGAGAAATGACATGTTGCTTCTTTCTCTACCATGAAATAGGTCTTGACCCAAGATGGAAGATGTAGCTAGAGGTGGACTTGTGATCATCAGAATCACCAGCCCAATTTGAGATAGTATATCCTACTAAGTAAAGTTGTGCACCTATTACATAATGAATCCCATGCTGATGAGTACCTTGGATGTAGTGCAAGATGTGTTTGGTGGCTTTCCAATGAAGCCCATGTGGTTTTTGCATATAGCGGGAGACCATGCTAACCACATAAGAGATGTCAGGGTGTGTATGATTTAAATAGATGACTTGTAAAGAAGTTTTGACACTACCAATGATGGATGAGGTGCTCCCTATAATGATCAAGTCATCAACATAGAGCACAAGTATCAAATGTGCATCATCCTACCTCAAGATGTAGACATTCTTATAAAAATGACACCTAGTGAGTCTTGTGGAGAGAAGGAAGGAATCCATCTTGGCATACCAAGCCTGAGGGGATTGCTTAAGGCCATAGAGGGACTTCCTCAACTTGCAAACCAAAGAAATATCCTGGATGAAACCCTGTGTCTGCTCCATATAGATCTCCTCATCAAGATCCCCATGTAGAAAACACTCTTGACATCCATCTGATGTGTTGCCCAACCATGTGAAGTAGCAATGGCAAGTGTCAGGTGAATGGAAGTCATCTTTGCAACAAGGAAAAATGTCTTAGTGTAGTCAATTCCTGCAAGCTATGAGAAACCATTTGCAAAAAGTCATGCCTTATACTTATCAACACTCCCATCCACTGCATATTTGGTCTGATAGATCCACTTCCATCGAACCATATTTCTCCCCTTAGGTAGAGGGACTAATTCCCAAGTGTTGTTTGTCATCAAAGAACTATACTCTTCCTCCATAGTTGTGTTCCATTTAGGAACCCCAGAGGCTTCCTTAAAGGATTGTGGATCTGAAGCTGACACAATGAGAGCATGAAGAGGCTCATGCTCATTTTGTGACCTAGTCCTTCAAGTATCCAAAGGGTCCCCAACAAGTGGACCTACTACCTCAAGATTCCGACGAGCCCAACGAGGTATAGTAGGGGTAGAAGGATGAGGCTCCTGAACTTGAATTCGACCCTACAAAGGTTGTACCTTGCAGGTCGATGAGGAAGAAGAGCCATCATCATCTGAATCACTATAATCACTTTCAACTATGGAGGAAGGAGGAGTAGAAGAGTCAAGGCTAGGTGAGATTTCCTCAACATGTACACTCCTCTCATAGAAAATATCATGAGTCTTAGGATCCATTAGTTTGTATGCCTTAACACCATCTACATATCCCACAAAGATACGAGGCCTACTATATGGCTCCGATGCCCTGCATTTTTGTTGAGGAATATGAGCCCATGCTGGACTCCCAAATACTCTGAAGTGTTTCAAAATGTTTTTCCTAGAAAACTAAGCTTCAAAAGTAGTGATACCCTTCAAATCTTTATGACAAACCCAATTTCAGATGTAGGTGGCACAAGTGATTTCTTCTGCCCAAAAATCTGGACCAAGAGACTAGGCATGTATCATGCAGCTTTCCATTTCCTTGAGGGTTCTATTTTTCCATTCTGCCACACAATTCTATTGGGGTGTGTAGGCAACATAATGTTGTAAGTCAATTCCCTCAAGTGTGCAAAATTCCTCAAGTATATTATTCACATACTCTCTGCCGTTGTTTGTATGAAGGATCTTGACTTTCTTCCTAGATCTCTTCTTAACATATGATTTTAAGTTGAGCAACTTATCAAATACTTCACTTTTGTGACAAAGGAAGTAGACCCAAGTGTATCATGAAAAATCATCATGAAAGTGCGGACATAATGAGGTTTGCCAAAGGATGGCACTAGAAATGGGCCCACTACATCACTATGAACAAGTTGAAGAACATCCAAGGCTCTCCAAGAGTTCCCTCTACCAAACTTCTCTTTGGTATGCTTGCCCATAGAGAATCCTAAACATACATCCTTGGAAATATTTAGTTGAGGAAGCCCTTTGACCACGTCCTAGGTGTGAAGTTGTTGTAGATAGCAGTATTTGAGATGACCAAACCGCTCATGCCATATCTTACTCTATGAGTTTGAATGAGTGATCAATGTTGTAGAAGGAGCACGAGGTACCAAATGTGAGAATGAATAAAGCCTTGCATTGTGATTAGCTCGACCCATTGCAACCAAAGCATCAATTTCAAGTTCCTTTACCACAACTATGTCGGGAGTGAATTCAACTTTCTTACCATCTCCATGATGTGTGATTTGGTAGATGGAGAGAAGATTTGTGCTCAAGTTTGGAACATAGAGCACATCCTCAAATGTAACATCACCCATCTCAATTACACCTTTCCCTTCAACTTCCACTTGTGTATTATTACCAATGAAGATGTGAGGCACTGAAGAGGACTCCAAGGAGGAAAAATGCCCCTTTGAAGAACACCTATGTTGAGTAGCCCCGGAATCAATAATCCACTATTGTGATGAACCTATTGTTTTCATGAAAGCTTACCCTTTTCCCTTAGACTAATATGAAGTAGAAGTGGAAGAACATGAGTCCTTATTTTTATACGCATTAGAAAAATTTATTTTCTTCTTCTTGATGATGTTGGTCAACTCATCAATTTTATTGGCATGACAAGAATGCTTCTCATGTCCAATATTTTTACAATATGTACAAGTTGGTTTCTCCTTCATGCTAGAATTTTTATTCTTTGAAGAACATGATGATGATATTGGATGTTGTGGTTGTGTTGCTGATATGTGGTTGTCATTAATGTCAACACTATTAGAAATTTAATCTACTTAAGTTTGTATATATCAAGGAGATTGAGAAAATTGTAAAAATATAGTACAGGTAGCCAGTGGAGCTGAGAAGGTAAGAATGTTGGAAAGATCTACGTGATGAGTTCCTCTGAAAGAAGCTTAACAACTTGAGGTGATACGAGATGGCATCATTTAAGAAGGATAGTCCTAGATTCAATGGTACAAACTACTCTCTATGGAAAGTCGGGATGGAATGTCATTTGAGGTGCATTGGTGAACCTTTCTGGCAGATGAAACAAATTGCATATACTATTCCTCAGAATGGTCCCTCCTCTGCAGATGAGATCAAGCAAGTACAAATTAATACCAAGGTAGTAGAAACACTGGTGAGTGCTTTGACAGATTCAAAAATGACAAATGTGATGGGGTTGAAGACTGCATACAAGATTTGGAAAAAGATAGAAACATTGTATGAAGGAGATTCACTAGTGAAAAGTACTAAGCTACAAAGTCTAAAAGGCAAATGGGAGAGCTTGAAGATGAGTGAAGATGAGAACATATTTTCTTTCTCGCATAAGATAAATAAATTGGTGATGGACATTAGATGTGTGACTGGAACTATGGATGATGATGAAATTGTGGCTAAGATACTTAGATCTATGCCCCCTTCCTACAAGAAAAAAGCTCATGCTATTGATGAACTCATAATAGTGACAAATATTACAAAATACATATTGATTGGAAAACTTGCTGCATTTGAATTAAGTGAATTCAGTGAGTATGCTCCTAAGACTGAATCTTCTTTCAAGCCTATTGTATCCAGGAAAAAGAGATATGATTCAGGAGAGAGTTCCCATAGAACATTCAGATATGAATATGAGATGAAGTGGATTGAAGATGAAGAAAGAGAATTGGAAGAACTAGAAGCATTGATTGTGAAAAGAGAATCAAGAGATCATGGTAAGTACAAAGAAAAGCTACCTATTAAATGTTTTTCTTGTAGTAAGATAGGTCATTTTTCTTCTAGATGTCCTGAAACAGTTTCAAAGTATAAACCTGAGAAAACTAGATTTCAAAGAAAGTGTTATTATGCTAAAGAAGGTGTAACTAATGAAGAATCTAATAAATAAACAAGAAATGAAGATGAATGGGTATTTATTGCTATCAAATAAAATGGCTAGGTGTCCACTGAATCTGCTAGTAATGTGAATGTTGAGAAAGCTCTTGCAGCCAAAGTTGAAGAGAAAGATGAGTGCATGATTGATAGTAGATGCTCACATCATATGACTAGTGAAAAAAGAAAAAATTTAAGCTTGGAAAACTATGATGGTGGTTTTTTAAGGTTCGATGACAACACTTCTGGTGTGATTCATGGCAGAGGCACTATTTATCTTGGTAGTAAGCACAATAATGATGATGTTCTTTATGTAGAAGGCTTAAATCATAACTTGTTGAGTGTTCGAAAAATGGTAGACAAAGGCTACAATCTATAGTTCAAGAATGGTAAGTGTGGAATAATGGGAAGTTCAGGAAATATGATTGCTTCAGGAACAAAAACAAAAGGTAATATCTTTCACCTAAGTGTTACTAGTGAAAGTTGTCTAATTGCTTAAATTGATGTAAGTTGGTTATGGCATAGGATATTATGTCATGTGAAATTTGATAACATTGTCAAGATAATCTCTACTCAAGCAGTTAGAGATCTACCTAAGTTAGTGAAGCCTACTAACACTATGTGCAAGGAATGTGAAATGGGAAAACAAACAAGAAATTCCTTTCAGAGCAAATAGTACAGCTCTAATGGAGTACTGGATTTGATACATACTGATCTATGTGGTCCTTCTAGAATCAGAAGCCTACAAGGTGAAAGGTATTTTATGTTACTCATTGATGATTATTCTAGAATGATATGGGTCACTTTCTTAAGAGAAAAACATGAAGCATTAGAAAATTTCAAAAGTTTTAAAGCTATGGTAGAGAATGAGACAAGTCAAAGGATCAAATTTCTAAGGTCAGACAGAGGTGGTGAATTTACTTCACAAGAATTCAATTCTTTTTGTGAAGAGCATGGAATTCAAAGATAGTTATCTGCTCCTTGGACCCTATTGTGCAATTTTTGCACACACGCCCCACTGAAAGTAGGGACCCTCTTTTTCACTCTTTTGGCTTTCGCTTTTGGTGTCTTGGCCTTTCTTTTTTGCAGTTTTGCTTGCTTGAATTTGTGCTTTGATGTTCATTTTTCCAGTTGGAATGGCCCATTTGTAATTTATATTGAAAACCTTAAGTTTTGGGTTCATTCTAGGGTTTTCACTGTTTTCGGGAAAATCTGACCTGGGCGAACTTTCCCGGTTTCCTTTCGGACCCTGGTAACAGTTGCTTTTTGTTGGATTCCAGGTAAATCCGTCATGTCTGGACTTTTTCGAAGTTCGTTGCTCTGTCGGATTCCCATGTTTGGTCTAGGCTATCTTGTCGATTGCATTAATGGTGATTGCACAACCTTTTGGGTGGTGTTACATTGAGTTATGGGAAGTGATTTTCCATTTGAGTTTGATTGTTTTCTTGTCATTTTAGTTTTGAGTGCTTGAGCTTGAGGTGTGTTGTTGGATTGTGCATTTAGAAGGGGCTTCAAGTATTGCGTGTGAATTTCCTAAGCGCCATTCATGTTCTGCTTGTGCTTGAGGTTTATTGTTAGCATCCTTGGTTTCGATTTCCTCTATTCTCATGGTATATGAATGCTCTCTCTCTCTTTTTGGTTTGGATTACTTTGATGTATGCACTTTCATGCTATTCATTGTTGCACTCTTGCTGAATGTGTGTGCCATTCCTGGGTGTTTTCGGGGGTTCATGTCTTGCCATCGCGTTTGGGTACCATTCCTAGGTGTTTGCTTTGGGCTTATCTTTCATTGTTGTCTTGGGTAGCTTGCTTGCATTTGCCATAAATTTTCTATCCTTGTGGGAAAGCAAGTTGTGCCTAAGTTGTTTCATGCTTTCATGGTGGAAGGTTTAGGTTTCTTGACCTAGGGCATAGCCAATCCCCCTCAATTTGTTGAGAGGTAAGTTATGAATTCAAGATTGATCCATTGGAGGTTTAGGTCAAGTCATTGTCGAGCTCCAGGTGCATAAATCGGTGATCATTCGATTCATTTGGGTGAGGGCGAGAGAAATGTAGGTGTTCGAGTTTTTGGTGTCTTCGTGGAATTCCATCTCTATCAGATTTCCCCAAGTTTTCCCATTTCCTCTTTGTTCTTCATAATTTTCTTTTATTGGGACTTTTACTTGTCTTGTGAATTTCCGCTTCCTTTGGATTTTCTTGTGTCTATTGCTTGGTCGTTCTACTGAATTTGTGCTTTGGTGGAAAAATTGTATTAATTTCACTAGAATCCGCACCCTCGGGATTTTCCCGAATGTGTTGTTCCTTCTTCATTTTCCTAGTTTGTTGAAACTATTGCCATTTTCGGGGGTTTCCATCTAAGGCGGATTTTTTCGAGTTTTTGTGGGAATGAAGAATTTGATGATTATATAAGAATTTTCTTTATGATTGTGCTTTTAAATGATCAAATGAACTTATGCTAAGTTCTGTCAAATCATTCCTTGGTTATATTGATTGCTTGAAATGATTATATGGATGTTTGTATGCCTATTTCGCTAGATTCCACCTGGCCCGGATTTCCTCAGAATTCCTCTCCAGTCTGGATTTTGTGAGGGAGAATAAATCCCAAACTTTGGGATAATTGATTTTTGACACTTATTGTTTATCTTGGACCTTATTTTGTTGTCTTTACTTGTTTGCAGGCATGATCAGGATAAGTTGTTGCTCGGCATGGCAAGGGAAAGGCAATGGATCCAAGTGTTGAAGGTTCTGCTATCACTGAGGAGGGAGAGTAAAAATGGATATAAAGAGGAAGATTACTAAGAGAAGATTGACTTCCCTCTGGTTAGGGATTACTGATACCAATGTGGGTATGTGGGACTATGAGGAGTTCAAGGCTGGAATTGCAGCACAAAACCTCTCTTTGTTGGCCAGAAGAACATTGGAATCTGGGTTAGCACATGTGGCTGGATTTCCCAATACATTATAGTGTTATGAGTTGGTACTTGAGTGTGCCAAGAATTATGATAGAGGAACACAAAGAATAATTGATCCTCAGGGAAGAGTTGTTGCAAACTTCGACCCTACTTCCATTGCTCGAACTTTTGATATGCCTGATAGGTCACATGTGGTGGCCTTCGATAAGGATTCAACCAAGAAGTACTATGAAGAGAATGTTGTTAAGTCTCAATAGGTAATCAACTCTTGGTTGGAGAAACCCAAGTCTCACTTCTCCAAGCTACCTAAATAGCTAGTTAGACTCAAATTCAAGAGAGAGTACTATGATGCTATCACACTCCTCAACAGGTTGGTAGGACTAAAGAATGCAAGGGTATTTGAGAGCTCGATGTTCAATGTTATTACTAAAATGGAGAGAGGTATAGATTACCACTGAGTAGGTGCTATAAGCGTAATGATATATGAGAAAATGTGCAATGTCTTGCAGACGAAGACCTTCACCATGAATTCTTACTTGGTGTATGCACTTGCAAGATTTCACCCATACAATGCGTTGAGTACTAGAGGTATATTTTGGCAAGATGCAATCTATGAGGTGTATCTACAACTGCACCTAGGAGGAGGAAGCTATAGAAGGGTGAATGATGCATTCACCATGTATATTACCAGGTTGCTACAGAGTGTTGAACATGTTAGAATTTCAAACAAGTCTAAAGAGTTGATCAAAAGGTTTGGGGCTTAGTTCATTCAGTTCCCTACTTTCTCTTACATAAGAATTGATGGTTTTCAAAGGGCTCCCTATAGACTTTCAAGGTACCCAACAGACCATATTATACTATTGGAGGTCACAACGCAAATTTGTGACTTTGATGTGATTGTAAAGGGAGAGAAACATAAAATAGGGTTTGGAAAATGGCTTCCCATTGAAGATAGGCACCAATAAGGTATGCCCTTCCATCCAGTCAACCCATGCTTCTGAGGAGGATATGAGCACTTTTGGTCTTTCCTTCCATTCCAAAAGAGAAAGGTTTGATATCACTGGTGAGGCACAAAAGAAGGCCACCAGAGAGTATAGTCACAAGGACAACATTGAGGACTATCGGGCTAACCTTCGTGACGAGTTTGATGTTAGAAATAAAAAATTCTCTAGGCTTCCAATGGACCTAGTGAGGTTATATAACATAAAGGAAATTCCTAATCAAGTTGAAGAGGATGGGAATCTGATTCAGGGCCACATCTTTGAGGTTGTGAAGGACAAGCCAGTTGGGGAGATTGAATGGTTGGAAGAGGAAAAGATAGATTTGGAGCAGATTATGACTCCAGTGATCAAATATACCAAAATTTGGGTTAAGCACAAAATGCTAGAGTTGAAAAGTGAAGGTGTGCAATGCACCTATGATTTAATGGGAGACTTGGAGTCTTATTCTGCTTCTGAGGAATCACATGAGCAGGATCCTAAAGGTAAGGCCAAGGTGGACTCTCCCTTCAAGATCAAGGTTAGGGATGTCCAAACTCAAGAGGTAGCGGAGGCAAGTAAACAAAGGAATCCCATTTCCAAGAAGAGAAGGCATGTTTCAAAGAGAAAGGGGGCCGAGAAAGATGAATTGGAAAAGGAAGAAGTGGATGTCACTGTTCCTTTGACCAAAAGAAGAAGACTTGTGAAACTATCACAGAAGGAAAAAGAAACTTCCAAGATGGACAAGGAAGTTGAGCCACCTGCGGTGGAGGTAGAGAGTTCAAGGGAGAAAACATAGGTATACATGAGGAGGTCGAGGACTCCTTCCCCAAAGGCTGCTACAACAAAAGGAGGTGCTCATGTGACCACTCCTATCATTGAACAAGAGGAAATTCCCCTTCCTCAAGAGATTGGCAGTGTGTTGAAGAAACCAAAGAAGGATGAAGATCCTAAGGACTTGGGTGAAGAGCGATTCAAGGAGGGAGACCTCTACAATGCAGAGGTAGAAATTGACAAAGTAATTCAGTCCCCTTTGGTAGCTTATGCCGATTCACCTACAGAGGATCAAGAGGGAAAATACCCTCAAAAGGAAGAGATATCAACTAAGATTCCTTCATTAGCATAGGAAAAAGTAGGTGAGCAATCTCAGGATAAGGAGGATTCAGCTAGGGAGATCCCTAATGAACCAAGTATTATGAAGGATGCACCTAGTATTCAGTAGGAATAAGACAGTTAGGAAAAAGTTTAGATAGAGTCCATTGTTCCAGGATGGTTGGATAGGGAACTAAAGAGAAAATTGGTAATAGTGGAGGACACTCCTCCCAATTGGGATGACCTAATGGCTAACATTGGGAAAGGAAAGACAAAGAAGAAAGCTAGGGTCATCTCCTCGATTGAAAGAGATGGATTGGGCAACAGGGTGGCCCATATTGCTACTCCTTCTCTTGATAAGGATAGAGATGGGGTGACTGCAAAGGATTATCATGTGCAGACCATTGATTTGGGGCATGCCTCCATGGAACATGATATTGAGGAGTATGAAGGCTCCAGTGCTGTAATTGTTGGTAGATTGAGGAAGGAGGTACAAACCAAGCATGAGTTGGAGAAGGAGAATGAGAAATTAAAGAGGTACTTGCAGGAGTTGATGAAACCCTTGCAGTCCATTAGCTCTTCCTCCTCTCTTGCAGAATTCTTGCCTCAAGAGACAATCTCCAAGATTGAAAAGATGAAAGGCAGTACACATGCCACAGTCGGTTGGTTGTAGGGAGTTCAGACCAAAGGAAATGGTGCCATCAAGGACATCTTATCAACTATAGGGGATTCCATGAGATCAATTGATAGGTTGAAGACTGTGCTAGTCTAGGACAAGGAGGACATTCATCTCTTGCTGCAGAAAATAAAGACCATCATGGAATACACTAAGGATCAACTGGTAAAGAGTGGGATTCTTCCTTTCTCAGGGATTTCAAAGCCTTGGGAATGGTTTGAGATCTTACAGATGAGGCAAAGAGCCTTAAAGAAGATACACAAATAGTGGAAGCAGATTGAGGAAACCTTGACTAGAATTTATGATAGGCGTATCTCATTTGTTTGAAATCATGACAGGGAGGAAGAAGTTCGCTCCAAATCATCTCAGTTTGGAACAAATAAGGAAATGGTGGAGAGATGTCTACTCTCCAATGAGTGAATTTCCAGTCACTGAACATCAGCTAGATGATGATGCAACCTATATTACAGTTATTGACAGGTATCTAATAAATAGGGCTGATTGGGATGGTATAGTAAGGAAAGCAAGAGATGACATAAAGTCTCTTGAGAGAAAAGTTAGGGTTTTTCCTATGCCACATATTGCCAAATTGGACAGAGTATTGTTGGCAGTGCATGGTGAAGTGGAGCATGCCAAAGACAAGGATGGGAAGTAGTTATATAGGTCTACATCAAAGTTTGTGTTTCTTGTTATTCACATGCATTGGACCGAGTTTTTGAGACCACAGGCCGACTTGGATGAAATTGGTGCAAATTGCACATTTCATGTTGTATTCGAATATCTTTTGGGCTGACCTATTGTATGGAATTTATTATTGTAAGCCCTTATTTGGGCCGACCTACCTTGGGGGATTCTCTATAAATTGGGCATGATCCCTCATTTGTAATATAGATAGAGTAGCATATAGAATAAGATAGTAGAGAAGTTAGAAGATTTCACATTTGAGCAAATTGTAATTAGGGTATCTTCAAGCAAGTGTTGTAATAGAAGACTAGAATTGTTGCCATTTTGGATGATTTAATATTAGAAAGGATATTGTGATTTGGTATCTCTCTTGTGTTGAGTTTTATCTGGCATGGTTCTTGTTATTATATCTTTAAAATTGCTTAAGTTTATTGTTAGATGGTTTTGTAATGCTTAGGGTTTCATGTTTGAAATGTTTGCAGTGATCTCTAGTCCATACTTTTTTCAGTTAGTTGATTGTTAGCTGCTTTGCAAAGTTAGCCTAGACTTAAAATTGTGCTTAGTTCAATTATGAATGTTTGTTCATCTCAATTGCAATAGGGTTGTTTTGAATGAATATGCATGATTTGAAAATATTTAACACCTTAGAAGATTGCACTATTCCTGCAAGATTATGGATTTATCTGGGTCAAAGAGAAAGTAGTTTATGAGAGATCGGTTCATTTTTGAGCATCTTATCTTTTGCATTCTCAATCTTAGGGTTAGAACTAGTCTTAGAATTATCTCTAAAACCTTTATATTTTGTTTTTTTTTTATTATCTATATTAAATTTAGGGTTTGAAGTATCAACTTATTGCTAGATCTAATAAATTCGAGTCTAGTGTTTTCTTGTAGTAAGCTCCCTTTGTGATTAACAACATTTTCACATTATCTCCGAGTTGTTTTATTTGCATTGTCTAGACCTAACATTAGAGACCTTAGGGTTATCTCTTTTCCCATAGAGATTTACCTTTCAAGAGACATAGGATATCATATTCTATCTGAGTTGTTGTGCAAAAAACACCATCAACAGATTGGTGCTAGAAGGAGGGCCTTGGATAAGCAAGCTGGAGCATTTTCTAAATGCCATTTCTCCTGAGAGGCTCAGAAGAAGAACTAGATCTACTCTAGGAGAAGAGGAATTTCAAGAATTGCAAGCCCCTACTATGTCAAGAAGGACCAGAAGAGGGGAACAATCATTATCTACTCAGCCACTTCCATCATCTCCGTCATCCTCATCCTCATTCTCATCTAATTCTGAAGGAATTCCAATTTCGCAACCACAACCAGCCATAAATTAGCCATTACCACCCCCACCTCCACCAATGGCTTTCCTTGCCAACAACCCATCTCCATTGATTTTCAGTAATTACAACGTCATTCCCAAGAACCCCAAGTAGTTTTGCTCTAATTTCCATACTCATGATCCCAATAGGACAGCAGAAGAGCATATCCATGTTTTCCAGACCTATCTGAGAGATAGAGGAATTAACCATGAGGATGTTGCATGCAGGCTTTTCCCTTATTCCCTTGGGGAAGAGGCTTTTTATTGGTATAATCACCTACCTGCTACTTCCATCCATAATTGGACCGAACTAGAGACTACATTTTTGTATAAGTTTAAGATTCCCATTAGTGCTAATGAGCTATACCTACAGTTAGGATCATTCAACAATAGGTTCCACCGAGCATACACCAAACTCTAGGAACCTTATGCTGGAAATGAAGACACTGCCCTAGAGGTTTACCTTGAAGCCCTGGATAGCCTTATAGCCACTTTCCTTAAGCAAAGGACTAATCCCCCAACTAATTTACTAACTGCATATGCAGAGGCTGCTAAGGTCAGCATGGATTTGAGGCAACATTTATCAGGACCAACTGCTCACCCTGGACAAGTCCAAGCTCTTAACCAGGCTTTGACTAATCATGCTCCTATCATGAATCCAATACCCTCATTGCCTTTGGTACCACATCCAGGTCCTCCAATAAATCAAGCTCACCCTATGACCTCTTATCCTCAACAAAGGGCCAATAAACCCCTTCATCCACAACAACAGGCTGGCTTTCCTACATACTTACAAAATTCAAAAGTTTTGAATCAGGATGTTGGTTCTGGAGGTGTACCTAGATATCCTCCTAGTAATATGAATTCAACACCACCTAATGGTCTAGATAAGGAGCAACTAGATGATTTATTTGAGAAAGTGAAGAAACTGAATATGGAGGTGACTTATTTGAGAAATCAGAATAGCCAACTTCAGGCTACCCAAAAGAACATGCAATCTAATTACAGCAGAGAGAACAAAAAAATTGAAAGAGGGTAGTACTTTGACAGAAATCAAAATTATCACAGAGGACAAGGCTCTAGTCATAATTTTGATAGAAGACAAGGCTCTAGCCAAAAATTTGATAGAAATCAACAAGGTGGACAAGGATTTGATAGAGGGCAACCACCTAGGCAGAATAGGTCATGGAGTACTGAACCTAATAATGGAGGGGTTCCTACTACATTGGATCAGCCTTCTACTCAGGAGAAGCCTCCAAGTGGTGTATATTTGGTAGAGGCAGCTTTGTCTGGATGGTGTAGACCCCATAAGACAAGTCAGCATTCTGAGTTAGATTGCACTGAGTTTCAGACTGCTACTTCTATTTTTCAGTATGAAGTTGAGAACAATTCCAGCGATCAGGAAATTGTGCCCTCAAATCCCTATGATTCTCCAGTGCTGGTACTTAATCATGCACCATTCCCAAAAGGTGAGGAAAATGAACCAAAAGAGGAGTCCAGTGACCTGGATAATGAGGCAGAGCAGATGTTAAATGAAGATGATATCTCTTAGTTGTTTAGTGAGGAAAATGAGAATGATAATGATCCTGTGGATGAGGAAGAAGTTGGCATTGAAGAAGTTCAGATGTTTTAGCAACCAACAAAGAAATATGATTTGAGGAATAGGCCTAACAGGAGTCCACAGGCTAGAGGTCCTTTCACTACTTCCATCCCTCCTAACAATTTTACTACTCCACCAGATCCACAAGCTAGTAATAATCCACCTTATCCTCATGTGCCAGCGCAATACTTGTCAAAGGGAAACAATGCTAAAGTTTCAAAAGACAGATAGGCTAGTGGCTATAAGGAAACCCATGGTGATATGAATGTGGAGCAATTGGGAAAATATGTGACTGAAGAATTCAAGAAAGTAAAGGTAAGTCTTTTGGCTTTTGAGTTATTAAGAGTTCCTTCTATTAGAAATGCAGTCTTTAAATCATTCAATTCGAACATAGCACCACAAGGAGTAACTGCCAGTGAGGCTGCTGTCAGATCTTCTAGTTCATAGGCATCTAGAGGTCAGGTCCCACCTCTAGACAAAGGGAGAGATAAAGATAAGGGTAAAGCTACACAATCTAACACCCAGTTGAGTTTATTTCAAGGCAAGATGGAAACCCCTCCTTTCTTGATTTTTGTTTGTATCTTTAGGAAGAACCTGCATAATTGTCTTCAGGATTCAGGGGCATCTACAAACGTTATGCCTTTTTTTGTTTGTAAAGAATTAGGTATTACCCCTATAGCCTCCCAAAAGAAGGTCACTCAATTGGAAAAAATAGAGGTAAGTGTAGTAGGAGAATTGAACATGATTCCCACACAGCTTGCATCAAATCCTAGGGTGTAGCAGGTGATCAATATTCAAGTTGCTGACATTCTTGATACTTATGCTTTAATTTTGGGTCGGGATTTCACCAAGGCATTGAATAGATATACATCTACAGACCATTCTCACATGTGGCTACCATGGACAGGAGTTCCAAATCAGATCCGTATTGAAAGAGAACCCAAAATGAAGTATGTAATCACTGAATACCAAAATATTTCAAATGAGGTATTGGTGTTAGAGGTCAACATGGGGAATTATGTGTTGGCTACATCAACCTCAGAGAATGAAGAGGTCTTTATGTTGCAGGGCCCCTTAGATGAATTCACATTAGAGATCAGTGGTGTTGAAACACTAACTAAACAAGCAGATGAAATGGATAACCAAGAGGACATCAACTTAGTTTGCTAGATAACTTTCAGGAATTCATCCAAACATGTATGGAGAATCAGATTCAACTAGGAGGAATTATGAATTTTGAAGAGCTATTTCTCCCCAATTGGTGCAGGGTCCATGATGCTCATCACTCTGAGCTAGAATGTGACTTATGTCAAACTATTGTGGAGTAGATACAGAGATGCATTAACCAAGTCCCAATTGTTAGACTCAATATACAAAATGAGTTAGATAATGATAAGGGTAAAATCCCAATGCTTCCTAAGAAGCCCCCTATTTGTAGTAAAATGAAAGATGAATTAAAACAACTAGAGCATAATGGTTATTGGAAATTGAGATTCAATGGATCTAAATCTAAGCAGGGTGTTGGAGCAGGATTTGAGTTGATCAATCCTAAAGGTAAGAATTATTTTTCTTCTCACAAAATCCAATTTCAATGCACTAATAATGTTGTTGAATATGAAGCCTTGATCCATGGGTTGTTAATGGCATCAAGGAAGAAAGTTAAGATATTACAAGTTTTCAGAAACTCTGAATTGGTAGTCAAGAAGGCGAGGAAACAGTATTCATGTCGTGGTAGGAGAATGATAAATTATAGGCATAGAGTGTGGGATCTTATTAAAGGATTCAATGCTTTCAATATCCGGTTGATCCCTCGAAGTAGGAATCAAGTTGCAGATTATTTGGCATAGGCTACTAGTACATTGCAACCTTTATCACTTTCAGGATTGAAGAGGTTTACAATTGAACTCACTCCAATACCTTCAGTACCTGACAACGTTACTAATTTCTAGGTATTTGAAGATAATAAGCATATTTTGGATTTTATTACAAGTTGTGATGTGTTTGCTTCTCAAGTCATTGATGAGATAGAGCCTCAAGAAGTAGAAATGGACTTGGGAGGAATTATTCACTTGAAGATCAGCACTATCCCAGGAGGTATGGTGCAGCTTGAACAAATTTTTGATTTGGATAAGATAAGAGATTAGGAACAACAAATTAAAAGGGAATCTCTCAGTAGCCAATGTGAAACATATAATATGGGGACACCAGATGACATGAAGAGCATTTTTATTGGTAAAGTATGTACTCCAAAATAAAGAAAAGGGATTATTGATGCCTTGTACACATATCATGATGTAATAGCTTGGAGTTATGAAGATTTAAAGACATATGATACTTCAATCATTGCGCACACCATTCCCTTGAAGTCAAATGTCAAACCATTTAGATAGAGATAGAGACCAATCAATGCTTTGTTAGAACCCATCATTCAGAAGGAAGTGTAGAAGTTGCTTTCAACACGAATTATATTTCCAGTAAGGCATTCAACTTGGGTTGTGAATCTTGTTCCAGTAAGGAAAAATAATGGAGAAATCAGACTATGTGTGGACTTTAGGAATCTGAATAGAGCATTGAAAAATGATAACTATCTAGTTCCTTCATTGGATGAAGTGCTTCAGATTGTCAATGAATATCAAATGATGTCCTTTTTGGATGGGTATTCTGGATACAACCAGATTATGGTACAATATGACGACAGGAACAAGACTGCCTTCACTACAAAATGGGGAGTTTTTTCTTACAAAAGAATTCTTTTTGGGTTGATCAATGTTGGAGCTATGTTCCAGAGAGCTATGGATATTGCTTTTAAGGTCATAATTGGTAAGTTTATCATTATTTATATGGATGACTTGATAGTTTTTTCTAAGAAATGGGATAATCATCTAGAAGATTTATGCAAAGTATTCCAAAGGTGTAGAGAGTTTAGCATTTCACTTAACCCAAGGAAGTGCATTTTTGGAGTCACAGAAGGGAAATTACTAGGACATATTATCTCAAAATAGGGTATTGCTATTGATCCTAAATGAATACAAGCTATCTTGAAGATTCAGCCTCCTACAAGTAAGAAAGAAATGAAGTCATTCTTTGGGAAGATTAACTTTGTTAGAAAATTTATCACTGGATTTGCAAAAATAGTGAAGCCATTGAATGCTATGTTGAAACAAGAGTCCAAAGTAGAGTGGAATGTAGAAGCTAAGGAGGCATTTACAAAAATTAAGAAATCTATTGCTGAGGCTCCAGTGTTGGTGAGTCCAAATTATGCTAAGCCTTTTTACATATATTCCTTCACTTCTGATCACTCTTGTGTTGCAATGTTAACTCAAAAGTCTTATCAAGGCGATGAGCATCCTATAGCCTTCATGAGTACTCCTTTAAAGGATGCAGAATTGAGATATCACAATGTGGAAAATCAGGCTTATGCTTTGGTCAAAGAAGTGAAAAAGTTTAGGCACTATATTTTGAGGAATAAGGTTTTTGCCATAGTGCCTGATCCTGCAGTAAAGTTTCTACTAATGCAGAATGAGCTAGGTGAACAAAGAGCCAAATGGGTGACTATGCTACAGGAATATGATATGGAGATTCAACCCATGAAAATAGTGAGAGGATAGGGACTCACAAAGACAATGGTTGAGACAGGTCCTGATCTCATGGCTCAACACTATTATCTTCAGGAGGTATCTCTGGGAGATTGGTATGATGAAATTATTTATTATTTACCGAATCAGCAATGTCCAGATCACCTTAGTGCAGTTCAGACGTGAGCCTTGTGCCTAAAGAGTGGAATTTTTATGATGAAAGGAGCTATCCTATATAAGAAGAATCATGAGGGTGTATACCTAAGATGTATGGGGAAAGAAGAGGCTATCAGAGTGATGGTTGAATCCCATAAGAGATATGGCATAGGCCATGGTTCTGCATCATCCATTGCAAATCAGATCTTAAGGGAAGGCTATTATTGGCCTACTTTGTTTAAGGATGCACACCAACATGTGAGGACTTGTCATATATGTCAAACTACAACAAGTAAAGAAAAAATTCAGCTCTTCCACTTTAGCTGGTCATAGAGGTAAAACCATTCGTCCAATGGGGAATGGACTTCATAGGTCCAATTAATCCTCCATATTCTACGGGCCACAGGTATATTCTCACCATAACTGATTATTTTACTAGATGGACATAAGCTCTTTCCTCTAAACAATGTACTTCAAATGTGGTAATCAATTTTCTTGAGTCAGGTATTGTTAATCATTTTGGTTGTCCTCTATCTTAGTTTGTGATAATGGTTCTGCATTTGCATCACTAAAACTTTCTAATTGGGCTTTTGATCATGGAATTGTTATTAAATTTGCATCCAATTACTATCCTCAGGGAAATGGTTTAGCTGAGTCTTCCATTAAGAATCTATTGATAGTCATTTGTAAGTTGCTAGAACAAAATCCTAAGGATTGGCACACCCAGCTTCGGTTTGCTCTCTGGGCAGACCGTACTAGACAAAAGGCATGTATAGGAACCTCTCCTTATCACCTAGTATATGGTTTGGAACCTATGTTTCCCATCCAATTGAAGATCCCCACCCTATATTTCATTAATGAATACTACAATGAGAAAGATAAACATGAGGCCTATTTGGCTGAGTTGTTACACCTTGAAGAGAAAAGAGATGAAGCCCTAGAAAACTTTGCTAAACATCAGGGCGTAGTGAAAAGATGGTTTAATAGGAGAGGTAAGGTGAAACACTTTAGAATCTATGGCTTGGTTCTCTAATAGATTAAAGCCCATGACCATAAGGGATGTTATGGTAAATTTGATAAACTTCGGCTTACTCCTTACTAGATTTCAGAAATTCTGGGAGATAATGTTTTTCGCTTGAAAACCCTCACTGGTGAGGATATTCCACTGCTGGTCAATGGGCAGTATCTGAAGCATTACTTCCAGTCTTGAGTTGTTTGTAGCTCATCCTTGTGCGTAGCTAGAATAGGTTTTCTTTTTGCTTTTCTTTGCTTCTTTTCTTTGGTTAGTGTGGGTTTTCTTTGGTCCGTTTTGCTTTTTGTTTTTTGTTTTGGTTTTTGCTTTTGGTTTCTTGCTTTCTTGAGGTTGTTGCATCTATGTAACAGGCTATTCATTTCGAGTTGTTCTGGAAGTTTCTTTTATAAACTCTAATTAGTTTTTCGGATTCAAGTGGTGGAATTCCTTTATCTTCTATCCCTTGTACTTAGAATTAGAGTCATTTGTTTTGGATGAACTCACTAAAATTAAAGATTTTGGAATTGCATATGGTTCTTGTGTAATTTGGCTTGGTGAAAAATCTTATATTCTGCTTTAGTGCCACTATGTTCCTCATTCCTGAGTGTAAGTTTCATTATTTGCAAGGTGAAGAAGGTTTTATAAAATGTTTAAAAAAGAAAAGAGAAAAAGGAAAATATTGAAAATCAAATTAACCTTCACCTTATCAGGGGTATCGTAGTATCTCTATTGGGGCTATAGATGTTTGGCTGGCAGTAGAGCTATGCTTGGGAGGGACACAGCGATAACCTCATTGGGGCTATGGATGCCTAACTAGAAGTGAGGCTCTATCTAGGTTGCTTTTGAAGTTAGAACTTTTATGTAGCTCGATTAGATTTTCTCTGGTTCTTGTTGTACCTAAGGAATGGGAAATGAATGCAAATACACACACTTGGACCTTGGTGTAGGAAAAGGTCTTCTTGCTTGTGGTTTCTAAAACTTTGTTCATAGGTGTCCTAATGTAAGGATTGAAACCAGAGATTTTGGGTTCTTGATTCTAGTTTGTTCTTGAAATGCTTTGGAGCATTTCCCCAGCAGAGTCACCATTTGTTGTGCAATTTTTGCATACACGGCCCAGTGAAAGTAAGGACCCTCTTTTTCACTCTTTTGGATTTCTCTTTTGTTGTCTTGGCATTTGTATTTTGAAGTTTTTCTTGCTTGAATTTGTGCTTTGATGTTCATCCTACTAGTTGGAATGGCCCATTTGTAATTTATATTGAAAACATTAAGTTATTGGTTCATTCCGGGGTTTTCATTATTTTCGGGAAAATCTGACCTAGGCAGACATTCTCAGTTTCCTTTTGTAGCTTGGTAAGAGTTTCTTTTTGTTGGAGTCCAGGGAAATTGATCATGTCTAGACTTTCCCAAAGTTCGTTGCTCTATCGAATTCTCGAGTTTGGTCTAGTCTATCTTGTTGATCGCATTAATGGTGATTGCACGACCTTTTGGGTGGTGTTATATTGAGTTATGGGAAGTGATTTTCCATTTGAGTTTGATTGTTTTCTTGCAATTTTAGTTTGGAGAGCTTGAGATTGAGGTGTGTTGCTGGATTGTGCATTTGGAAGTGGCTTTGAGTGTTGTATTTGTATTTCCTAAGCGCCATTCATGTTTTGCTCGTGCTTGAGGTTTATTGTCAGCATCCTTGGTTTCAATTTCCTCTATTCTCATGGTATGTGAATGCTCTCTCTCTCTCTCTCTTTTGATTGGATTGCTTTTATGTATGCACTTTCATGCTATTCATTGTTGTGCTCTTGTTGAAAGTGCATGCCATTCCTGGGTGTTTTCAGGGGTTCATGTCTTTTCATTCTGTTCGGGTGCCATTTCTTGGTGTTTGCTTTGGGCTTATCTTTCATTGTTGTCTTGGTTAGCTTGCTTGCATTTGCCATAAATTTTCTATCCTTGCAGGCAAGCAAGTTGCGCTTAAGTTGTTCTATGCTTTCATGGCAGAAGCTTTAGGGTTCTTCACCTAGGGCATAGCCAATCTCTCTCTATTTTTTAAGAGGTAAGTTTTGAATTCAAGATTGATCCATTCGAGGTTTAGGTCAAGTCATTGTTGAGCTCCAGGTGCATAAATCTATGATCATCCAATCCATTTGGGTGAGGGTGAGAGAAACGTAGGTGTTCGGGTTTTTGGTGTCTTCACGGAATTCCATCTTTGTCGGATTGCCCCGAGTTTTCCTATTTCCTCTTTGTTCTTCATAATTTTCTTTTATCTAGACTTTTACTTGTCTCACAAATTTCCACTTCCTCCGGATTTTCAGATGTCCGTTGCCTGGTCATTCTACCGAATTTGTGCTTTGGTGGAAAAATTGTATTAATTTCGCTGGAATTTGCACCCTCAGGATTTTCCCGAATGTTCTGCACCTTCTTCATTTTCCCGGTTTGTTGAAACTATTACCATCTTTGGGGATTTCCATCTAAGGTGGATTTTTCCAAGGTTTTGTGGAAATGAAGAATTTGATGATTATATAAGAATTTGCTTTATGATTGTGCATTTGAATGATCAAATGAATTTATGCTAAGTTGTGTCAAATTATTCCTTGGTTATATTGATTTCTTGAAATGATTATAGGGATGTTTGTATGCCTATTTCCCTAGATTCTTCCTGATCCGGATTTTCCCAGAATTCCTCTCCAGTCTGGATTCCATGAGGGAGACTAAATCCCAAACTTTGGGATAATTGATTTTTGACACTTATTTTTTATCTTGGATATTATTTTGTTGTCTTTACTTATTTGCAGGCAGGATCAGGACAAGTTGTTGCTAGGCATGGCAAGGCAAATGCAATAGATCCAAGTGTTGAAGGTTCTACTATCTCTCAAGCAAAGAGCGTAAAAATGGATATAAAGAGTAACATTCCTGAGAGTAGATTGACTCTCGTTTGGTCAAGGAATATTGATACCAATGTGGGTAAGTGGGACTATGAGGAGTTCAAGGCTAGAATGGCAGCACAAAACCTCTCTTTGTTGGCCAGAAGAACATTGGAATCTAGGTTAGCACATGTGGTTAGATTTCCCTCTACATGATAGTGTTATGAGTTAGTACTTGAGTGTGCCAGGAAGTATGATAGGGGAACACAAAGAATAATTGGTCCTTAGGGAAGAGTTGTTGCAAACTTCAACACTATTTCCATTGCTCAAAATTTTGATATGCCTGATAGGTCACATGTGGTGGCCTTCGATATTGATGTAGCCAGGAGGTACTACGAAGAGAATGTTGTTAAGCCCCAGCAGGTAATCAACTCTTGGTTGGAGAAACCCAAGTATCACTTCTCCAACCTACCTAAATAGCTAGTTAGACTCAAATTCAAGAGAGAGTACTATGATGCTATCACACTCCTCAGCAGGTTGGTAGGACTAAAGAATGCAGGGGTATTAATGAGCTGGATGTTCAATGTTATTACTCGAATGGAGAGAGGTATAGATTACCACTGAGTAGGTGCTATAAGTGCAGTGATTCATGAGAAAATGTGTAATGTCTTGTAGACGAAGACCTTCACCATGCTTTCTTACTTGGTGTATGCACTTGCAATATTTCACCCATACAACGGGCTGAGTACTAGAGGTATATTTGGGAAGGATGCAATCTATGAGGTGTCTCCATAGCTTCACCTAGGAGGACGAAGCTATAGAAGGCTGAATGATGCATTCACCATGTATATTACCAAGTTGCTACAGGGTGTTGAACATGTTAGAATTTCAGAGAAGGATAAAGAGTTGATCAAAAGGATTGGGGCCTGGTTCATTCAGTTCCCCACTT
>CM021105.1:11934649-12220156 GCA_007115665.2 Sequoiadendron giganteum | reverse complement strand
TGTTTCATGTTTTCTATTTGATTTCTACAAATGAGGGTTTATTTTACCATAGGTAAATAGAAATGAAAAAAACTCAATAAAAATTTGAATAATACTGTAAGAACTTATGAAAATAAATAATAGGATCTAGACATAAAAGATAGCACAAAAGAGAGAGATAATATGATGATAGTATTCTCAATATGCATGAAGATAGTACTCAAAGCATGTATGTACAAGGATTTATTATAAAGGTAAGCTAGGACACAATGAAGGGACATGAATGAGACAAGTGGCACAATCATGTGTAGGGTAGGTGGAGAGAAATAATAGATAATTCCATGAAAGGTGGATCACCCACCTAAAGTGGAATTATCATGCCACAAAAGGTGGAGATAAAAAGGTGATAACTAAATCACACCACAAAGATTGGAATTTCTCCAACACACACTTCCCTAGGTGTCCAACTCATATCTCTCTATGAATGCACAAACCTAGATGCATGATGCAAATAACTAGGTGTCACAAGTGCAAAATACAATGAAATGCATTCCCTGAGTAAGCTTAGGTAAAGTGTAATAAGTAAAATACTTATTTACACCAACACCCCCCCTTAAATGCAATTGGGAGAATGAAGAATCAAGCAAACCATGCAAGATGGGTCCCGAAAACTAGGCCATATTGGGCACCGATGTACAAATGCAATGCAATATCTCACAAGTGAGGAAAGGGAGAAAACCTCATGGGAAAAACTCCCCCTCAAAAGAGAAGAAAACAAATGAATGTACAAATGAAGAAGGACAAAACCCCAAGATGAGGAAAAAGTCCCTCCCATGAAAGAGAATGAAGAAGTCAAGTGACTCCCCTTGTCACATATCGCACCCCCAAGAGATCTCACAATTGATGGTACTTACTCTTAGTGAAGGGTTTGGTGAATATGTCGGATACCTGCTCTACTGTTGGAAAATAGCACAAGTCAATGACCTAATCCTGAATCAACTCCCTGATGAAGTGCATATGAATCTCAATGTGTGTGGTCCTCTGATTCTGGACCGGATTCTTGGAGATTGCAATATCACTTTGATTTCTGCACCAAATGATTGTCAGATGTGGAATTAAAAAACCAAACTTAGAAAGAATGTGTTGAAGCCAAATGGCCTCATTGGTGTCATTAACAACCCCCCTATACTTAGCCTTTGTCAATGAAAGAGAAATGACATGTTGCTTCTTTCTCTACCATGAAATAGGTCTTGACCCAAGATGGAAGATGTAGCTAGAGGTGGACTTGTGATCATCAGAATCACCAGCCCAATTTGAGATAGTATATCCTACTAAGTAAAGTTGTGCACCTATTACATAATGAATCCCATGCTGATGAGTACCTTGGATGTAGTGCAAGATGTGTTTGGTGGCTTTCCAATGAAGCCCATGTGGTTTTTGCATATAGCGGGAGACCATGCTAACCACATAAGAGATGTCAGGGTGTGTATGATTTAAATAGATGACTTGTAAAGAAGTTTTGACACTACCAATGATGGATGAGGTGCTCCCTATAATGATCAAGTCATCAACATAGAGCACAAGTATCAAATGTGCATCATCCTACCTCAAGATGTAGACATTCTTATAAAAATGACACCTAGTGAGTCTTGTGGAGAGAAGGAAGGAATCCATCTTGGCATACCAAGCCTGAGGGGATTGCTTAAGGCCATAGAGGGACTTCCTCAACTTGCAAACCAAAGAAATATCCTGGATGAAACCCTGTGTCTGCTCCATATAGATCTCCTCATCAAGATCCCCATGTAGAAAACACTCTTGACATCCATCTGATGTGTTGCCCAACCATGTGAAGTAGCAATGGCAAGTGTCAGGTGAATGGAAGTCATCTTTGCAACAAGGAAAAATGTCTTAGTGTAGTCAATTCCTGCAAGCTATGAGAAACCATTTGCAAAAAGTCATGCCTTATACTTATCAACACTCCCATCCACTGCATATTTGGTCTGATAGATCCACTTCCATCGAACCATATTTCTCCCCTTAGGTAGAGGGACTAATTCCCAAGTGTTGTTTGTCATCAAAGAACTATACTCTTCCTCCATAGTTGTGTTCCATTTAGGAACCCCAGAGGCTTCCTTAAAGGATTGTGGATCTGAAGCTGACACAATGAGAGCATGAAGAGGCTCATGCTCATTTTGTGACCTAGTCCTTCAAGTATCCAAAGGGTCCCCAACAAGTGGACCTACTACCTCAAGATTCCGACGAGCCCAACGAGGTATAGTAGGGGTAGAAGGATGAGGCTCCTGAACTTGAATTCGACCCTACAAAGGTTGTACCTTGCAGGTCGATGAGGAAGAAGAGCCATCATCATCTGAATCACTATAATCACTTTCAACTATGGAGGAAGGAGGAGTAGAAGAGTCAAGGCTAGGTGAGATTTCCTCAACATGTACACTCCTCTCATAGAAAATATCATGAGTCTTAGGATCCATTAGTTTGTATGCCTTAACACCATCTACATATCCCACAAAGATACGAGGCCTACTATATGGCTCCGATGCCCTGCATTTTTGTTGAGGAATATGAGCCCATGCTGGACTCCCAAATACTCTGAAGTGTTTCAAAATGTTTTTCCTAGAAAACTAAGCTTCAAAAGTAGTGATACCCTTCAAATCTTTATGACAAACCCAATTTCAGATGTAGGTGGCACAAGTGATTTCTTCTGCCCAAAAATCTGGACCAAGAGACTAGGCATGTATCATGCAGCTTTCCATTTCCTTGAGGGTTCTATTTTTCCATTCTGCCACACAATTCTATTGGGGTGTGTAGGCAACATAATGTTGTAAGTCAATTCCCTCAAGTGTGCAAAATTCCTCAAGTATATTATTCACATACTCTCTGCCGTTGTTTGTATGAAGGATCTTGACTTTCTTCCTAGATCTCTTCTTAACATATGATTTTAAGTTGAGCAACTTATCAAATACTTCACTTTTGTGACAAAGGAAGTAGACCCAAGTGTATCATGAAAAATCATCATGAAAGTGCGGACATAATGAGGTTTGCCAAAGGATGGCACTAGAAATGGGCCCACTACATCACTATGAACAAGTTGAAGAACATCCAAGGCTCTCCAAGAGTTCCCTCTACCAAACTTCTCTTTGGTATGCTTGCCCATAGAGAATCCTAAACATACATCCTTGGAAATATTTAGTTGAGGAAGCCCTTTGACCACGTCCTAGGTGTGAAGTTGTTGTAGATAGCAGTATTTGAGATGACCAAACCGCTCATGCCATATCTTACTCTATGAGTTTGAATGAGTGATCAATGTTGTAGAAGGAGCACGAGGTACCAAATGTGAGAATGAATAAAGCCTTGCATTGTGATTAGCTCGACCCATTGCAACCAAAGCATCAATTTCAAGTTCCTTTACCACAACTATGTCGGGAGTGAATTCAACTTTCTTACCATCTCCATGATGTGTGATTTGGTAGATGGAGAGAAGATTTGTGCTCAAGTTTGGAACATAGAGCACATCCTCAAATGTAACATCACCCATCTCAATTACACCTTTCCCTTCAACTTCCACTTGTGTATTATTACCAATGAAGATGTGAGGCACTGAAGAGGACTCCAAGGAGGAAAAATGCCCCTTTGAAGAACACCTATGTTGAGTAGCCCCGGAATCAATAATCCACTATTGTGATGAACCTATTGTTTTCATGAAAGCTTACCCTTTTCCCTTAGACTAATATGAAGTAGAAGTGGAAGAACATGAGTCCTTATTTTTATACGCATTAGAAAAATTTATTTTCTTCTTCTTGATGATGTTGGTCAACTCATCAATTTTATTGGCATGACAAGAATGCTTCTCATGTCCAATATTTTTACAATATGTACAAGTTGGTTTCTCCTTCATGCTAGAATTTTTATTCTTTGAAGAACATGATGATGATATTGGATGTTGTGGTTGTGTTGCTGATATGTGGTTGTCATTAATGTCAACACTATTAGAAATTTAATCTACTTAAGTTTGTATATATCAAGGAGATTGAGAAAATTGTAAAAATATAGTACAGGTAGCCAGTGGAGCTGAGAAGGTAAGAATGTTGGAAAGATCTACGTGATGAGTTCCTCTGAAAGAAGCTTAACAACTTGAGGTGATACGAGATGGCATCATTTAAGAAGGATAGTCCTAGATTCAATGGTACAAACTACTCTCTATGGAAAGTCGGGATGGAATGTCATTTGAGGTGCATTGGTGAACCTTTCTGGCAGATGAAACAAATTGCATATACTATTCCTCAGAATGGTCCCTCCTCTGCAGATGAGATCAAGCAAGTACAAATTAATACCAAGGTAGTAGAAACACTGGTGAGTGCTTTGACAGATTCAAAAATGACAAATGTGATGGGGTTGAAGACTGCATACAAGATTTGGAAAAAGATAGAAACATTGTATGAAGGAGATTCACTAGTGAAAAGTACTAAGCTACAAAGTCTAAAAGGCAAATGGGAGAGCTTGAAGATGAGTGAAGATGAGAACATATTTTCTTTCTCGCATAAGATAAATAAATTGGTGATGGACATTAGATGTGTGACTGGAACTATGGATGATGATGAAATTGTGGCTAAGATACTTAGATCTATGCCCCCTTCCTACAAGAAAAAAGCTCATGCTATTGATGAACTCATAATAGTGACAAATATTACAAAATACATATTGATTGGAAAACTTGCTGCATTTGAATTAAGTGAATTCAGTGAGTATGCTCCTAAGACTGAATCTTCTTTCAAGCCTATTGTATCCAGGAAAAAGAGATATGATTCAGGAGAGAGTTCCCATAGAACATTCAGATATGAATATGAGATGAAGTGGATTGAAGATGAAGAAAGAGAATTGGAAGAACTAGAAGCATTGATTGTGAAAAGAGAATCAAGAGATCATGGTAAGTACAAAGAAAAGCTACCTATTAAATGTTTTTCTTGTAGTAAGATAGGTCATTTTTCTTCTAGATGTCCTGAAACAGTTTCAAAGTATAAACCTGAGAAAACTAGATTTCAAAGAAAGTGTTATTATGCTAAAGAAGGTGTAACTAATGAAGAATCTAATAAATAAACAAGAAATGAAGATGAATGGGTATTTATTGCTATCAAATAAAATGGCTAGGTGTCCACTGAATCTGCTAGTAATGTGAATGTTGAGAAAGCTCTTGCAGCCAAAGTTGAAGAGAAAGATGAGTGCATGATTGATAGTAGATGCTCACATCATATGACTAGTGAAAAAAGAAAAAATTTAAGCTTGGAAAACTATGATGGTGGTTTTTTAAGGTTCGATGACAACACTTCTGGTGTGATTCATGGCAGAGGCACTATTTATCTTGGTAGTAAGCACAATAATGATGATGTTCTTTATGTAGAAGGCTTAAATCATAACTTGTTGAGTGTTCGAAAAATGGTAGACAAAGGCTACAATCTATAGTTCAAGAATGGTAAGTGTGGAATAATGGGAAGTTCAGGAAATATGATTGCTTCAGGAACAAAAACAAAAGGTAATATCTTTCACCTAAGTGTTACTAGTGAAAGTTGTCTAATTGCTTAAATTGATGTAAGTTGGTTATGGCATAGGATATTATGTCATGTGAAATTTGATAACATTGTCAAGATAATCTCTACTCAAGCAGTTAGAGATCTACCTAAGTTAGTGAAGCCTACTAACACTATGTGCAAGGAATGTGAAATGGGAAAACAAACAAGAAATTCCTTTCAGAGCAAATAGTACAGCTCTAATGGAGTACTGGATTTGATACATACTGATCTATGTGGTCCTTCTAGAATCAGAAGCCTACAAGGTGAAAGGTATTTTATGTTACTCATTGATGATTATTCTAGAATGATATGGGTCACTTTCTTAAGAGAAAAACATGAAGCATTAGAAAATTTCAAAAGTTTTAAAGCTATGGTAGAGAATGAGACAAGTCAAAGGATCAAATTTCTAAGGTCAGACAGAGGTGGTGAATTTACTTCACAAGAATTCAATTCTTTTTGTGAAGAGCATGGAATTCAAAGATAGTTATCTGCTCCTTGGACCCTATTGTGCAATTTTTGCACACACGCCCCACTGAAAGTAGGGACCCTCTTTTTCACTCTTTTGGCTTTCGCTTTTGGTGTCTTGGCCTTTCTTTTTTGCAGTTTTGCTTGCTTGAATTTGTGCTTTGATGTTCATTTTTCCAGTTGGAATGGCCCATTTGTAATTTATATTGAAAACCTTAAGTTTTGGGTTCATTCTAGGGTTTTCACTGTTTTCGGGAAAATCTGACCTGGGCGAACTTTCCCGGTTTCCTTTCGGACCCTGGTAACAGTTGCTTTTTGTTGGATTCCAGGTAAATCCGTCATGTCTGGACTTTTTCGAAGTTCGTTGCTCTGTCGGATTCCCATGTTTGGTCTAGGCTATCTTGTCGATTGCATTAATGGTGATTGCACAACCTTTTGGGTGGTGTTACATTGAGTTATGGGAAGTGATTTTCCATTTGAGTTTGATTGTTTTCTTGTCATTTTAGTTTTGAGTGCTTGAGCTTGAGGTGTGTTGTTGGATTGTGCATTTAGAAGGGGCTTCAAGTATTGCGTGTGAATTTCCTAAGCGCCATTCATGTTCTGCTTGTGCTTGAGGTTTATTGTTAGCATCCTTGGTTTCGATTTCCTCTATTCTCATGGTATATGAATGCTCTCTCTCTCTTTTTGGTTTGGATTACTTTGATGTATGCACTTTCATGCTATTCATTGTTGCACTCTTGCTGAATGTGTGTGCCATTCCTGGGTGTTTTCGGGGGTTCATGTCTTGCCATCGCGTTTGGGTACCATTCCTAGGTGTTTGCTTTGGGCTTATCTTTCATTGTTGTCTTGGGTAGCTTGCTTGCATTTGCCATAAATTTTCTATCCTTGTGGGAAAGCAAGTTGTGCCTAAGTTGTTTCATGCTTTCATGGTGGAAGGTTTAGGTTTCTTGACCTAGGGCATAGCCAATCCCCCTCAATTTGTTGAGAGGTAAGTTATGAATTCAAGATTGATCCATTGGAGGTTTAGGTCAAGTCATTGTCGAGCTCCAGGTGCATAAATCGGTGATCATTCGATTCATTTGGGTGAGGGCGAGAGAAATGTAGGTGTTCGAGTTTTTGGTGTCTTCGTGGAATTCCATCTCTATCAGATTTCCCCAAGTTTTCCCATTTCCTCTTTGTTCTTCATAATTTTCTTTTATTGGGACTTTTACTTGTCTTGTGAATTTCCGCTTCCTTTGGATTTTCTTGTGTCTATTGCTTGGTCGTTCTACTGAATTTGTGCTTTGGTGGAAAAATTGTATTAATTTCACTAGAATCCGCACCCTCGGGATTTTCCCGAATGTGTTGTTCCTTCTTCATTTTCCTAGTTTGTTGAAACTATTGCCATTTTCGGGGGTTTCCATCTAAGGCGGATTTTTTCGAGTTTTTGTGGGAATGAAGAATTTGATGATTATATAAGAATTTTCTTTATGATTGTGCTTTTAAATGATCAAATGAACTTATGCTAAGTTCTGTCAAATCATTCCTTGGTTATATTGATTGCTTGAAATGATTATATGGATGTTTGTATGCCTATTTCGCTAGATTCCACCTGGCCCGGATTTCCTCAGAATTCCTCTCCAGTCTGGATTTTGTGAGGGAGAATAAATCCCAAACTTTGGGATAATTGATTTTTGACACTTATTGTTTATCTTGGACCTTATTTTGTTGTCTTTACTTGTTTGCAGGCATGATCAGGATAAGTTGTTGCTCGGCATGGCAAGGGAAAGGCAATGGATCCAAGTGTTGAAGGTTCTGCTATCACTGAGGAGGGAGAGTAAAAATGGATATAAAGAGGAAGATTACTAAGAGAAGATTGACTTCCCTCTGGTTAGGGATTACTGATACCAATGTGGGTATGTGGGACTATGAGGAGTTCAAGGCTGGAATTGCAGCACAAAACCTCTCTTTGTTGGCCAGAAGAACATTGGAATCTGGGTTAGCACATGTGGCTGGATTTCCCAATACATTATAGTGTTATGAGTTGGTACTTGAGTGTGCCAAGAATTATGATAGAGGAACACAAAGAATAATTGATCCTCAGGGAAGAGTTGTTGCAAACTTCGACCCTACTTCCATTGCTCGAACTTTTGATATGCCTGATAGGTCACATGTGGTGGCCTTCGATAAGGATTCAACCAAGAAGTACTATGAAGAGAATGTTGTTAAGTCTCAATAGGTAATCAACTCTTGGTTGGAGAAACCCAAGTCTCACTTCTCCAAGCTACCTAAATAGCTAGTTAGACTCAAATTCAAGAGAGAGTACTATGATGCTATCACACTCCTCAACAGGTTGGTAGGACTAAAGAATGCAAGGGTATTTGAGAGCTCGATGTTCAATGTTATTACTAAAATGGAGAGAGGTATAGATTACCACTGAGTAGGTGCTATAAGCGTAATGATATATGAGAAAATGTGCAATGTCTTGCAGACGAAGACCTTCACCATGAATTCTTACTTGGTGTATGCACTTGCAAGATTTCACCCATACAATGCGTTGAGTACTAGAGGTATATTTTGGCAAGATGCAATCTATGAGGTGTATCTACAACTGCACCTAGGAGGAGGAAGCTATAGAAGGGTGAATGATGCATTCACCATGTATATTACCAGGTTGCTACAGAGTGTTGAACATGTTAGAATTTCAAACAAGTCTAAAGAGTTGATCAAAAGGTTTGGGGCTTAGTTCATTCAGTTCCCTACTTTCTCTTACATAAGAATTGATGGTTTTCAAAGGGCTCCCTATAGACTTTCAAGGTACCCAACAGACCATATTATACTATTGGAGGTCACAACGCAAATTTGTGACTTTGATGTGATTGTAAAGGGAGAGAAACATAAAATAGGGTTTGGAAAATGGCTTCCCATTGAAGATAGGCACCAATAAGGTATGCCCTTCCATCCAGTCAACCCATGCTTCTGAGGAGGATATGAGCACTTTTGGTCTTTCCTTCCATTCCAAAAGAGAAAGGTTTGATATCACTGGTGAGGCACAAAAGAAGGCCACCAGAGAGTATAGTCACAAGGACAACATTGAGGACTATCGGGCTAACCTTCGTGACGAGTTTGATGTTAGAAATAAAAAATTCTCTAGGCTTCCAATGGACCTAGTGAGGTTATATAACATAAAGGAAATTCCTAATCAAGTTGAAGAGGATGGGAATCTGATTCAGGGCCACATCTTTGAGGTTGTGAAGGACAAGCCAGTTGGGGAGATTGAATGGTTGGAAGAGGAAAAGATAGATTTGGAGCAGATTATGACTCCAGTGATCAAATATACCAAAATTTGGGTTAAGCACAAAATGCTAGAGTTGAAAAGTGAAGGTGTGCAATGCACCTATGATTTAATGGGAGACTTGGAGTCTTATTCTGCTTCTGAGGAATCACATGAGCAGGATCCTAAAGGTAAGGCCAAGGTGGACTCTCCCTTCAAGATCAAGGTTAGGGATGTCCAAACTCAAGAGGTAGCGGAGGCAAGTAAACAAAGGAATCCCATTTCCAAGAAGAGAAGGCATGTTTCAAAGAGAAAGGGGGCCGAGAAAGATGAATTGGAAAAGGAAGAAGTGGATGTCACTGTTCCTTTGACCAAAAGAAGAAGACTTGTGAAACTATCACAGAAGGAAAAAGAAACTTCCAAGATGGACAAGGAAGTTGAGCCACCTGCGGTGGAGGTAGAGAGTTCAAGGGAGAAAACATAGGTATACATGAGGAGGTCGAGGACTCCTTCCCCAAAGGCTGCTACAACAAAAGGAGGTGCTCATGTGACCACTCCTATCATTGAACAAGAGGAAATTCCCCTTCCTCAAGAGATTGGCAGTGTGTTGAAGAAACCAAAGAAGGATGAAGATCCTAAGGACTTGGGTGAAGAGCGATTCAAGGAGGGAGACCTCTACAATGCAGAGGTAGAAATTGACAAAGTAATTCAGTCCCCTTTGGTAGCTTATGCCGATTCACCTACAGAGGATCAAGAGGGAAAATACCCTCAAAAGGAAGAGATATCAACTAAGATTCCTTCATTAGCATAGGAAAAAGTAGGTGAGCAATCTCAGGATAAGGAGGATTCAGCTAGGGAGATCCCTAATGAACCAAGTATTATGAAGGATGCACCTAGTATTCAGTAGGAATAAGACAGTTAGGAAAAAGTTTAGATAGAGTCCATTGTTCCAGGATGGTTGGATAGGGAACTAAAGAGAAAATTGGTAATAGTGGAGGACACTCCTCCCAATTGGGATGACCTAATGGCTAACATTGGGAAAGGAAAGACAAAGAAGAAAGCTAGGGTCATCTCCTCGATTGAAAGAGATGGATTGGGCAACAGGGTGGCCCATATTGCTACTCCTTCTCTTGATAAGGATAGAGATGGGGTGACTGCAAAGGATTATCATGTGCAGACCATTGATTTGGGGCATGCCTCCATGGAACATGATATTGAGGAGTATGAAGGCTCCAGTGCTGTAATTGTTGGTAGATTGAGGAAGGAGGTACAAACCAAGCATGAGTTGGAGAAGGAGAATGAGAAATTAAAGAGGTACTTGCAGGAGTTGATGAAACCCTTGCAGTCCATTAGCTCTTCCTCCTCTCTTGCAGAATTCTTGCCTCAAGAGACAATCTCCAAGATTGAAAAGATGAAAGGCAGTACACATGCCACAGTCGGTTGGTTGTAGGGAGTTCAGACCAAAGGAAATGGTGCCATCAAGGACATCTTATCAACTATAGGGGATTCCATGAGATCAATTGATAGGTTGAAGACTGTGCTAGTCTAGGACAAGGAGGACATTCATCTCTTGCTGCAGAAAATAAAGACCATCATGGAATACACTAAGGATCAACTGGTAAAGAGTGGGATTCTTCCTTTCTCAGGGATTTCAAAGCCTTGGGAATGGTTTGAGATCTTACAGATGAGGCAAAGAGCCTTAAAGAAGATACACAAATAGTGGAAGCAGATTGAGGAAACCTTGACTAGAATTTATGATAGGCGTATCTCATTTGTTTGAAATCATGACAGGGAGGAAGAAGTTCGCTCCAAATCATCTCAGTTTGGAACAAATAAGGAAATGGTGGAGAGATGTCTACTCTCCAATGAGTGAATTTCCAGTCACTGAACATCAGCTAGATGATGATGCAACCTATATTACAGTTATTGACAGGTATCTAATAAATAGGGCTGATTGGGATGGTATAGTAAGGAAAGCAAGAGATGACATAAAGTCTCTTGAGAGAAAAGTTAGGGTTTTTCCTATGCCACATATTGCCAAATTGGACAGAGTATTGTTGGCAGTGCATGGTGAAGTGGAGCATGCCAAAGACAAGGATGGGAAGTAGTTATATAGGTCTACATCAAAGTTTGTGTTTCTTGTTATTCACATGCATTGGACCGAGTTTTTGAGACCACAGGCCGACTTGGATGAAATTGGTGCAAATTGCACATTTCATGTTGTATTCGAATATCTTTTGGGCTGACCTATTGTATGGAATTTATTATTGTAAGCCCTTATTTGGGCCGACCTACCTTGGGGGATTCTCTATAAATTGGGCATGATCCCTCATTTGTAATATAGATAGAGTAGCATATAGAATAAGATAGTAGAGAAGTTAGAAGATTTCACATTTGAGCAAATTGTAATTAGGGTATCTTCAAGCAAGTGTTGTAATAGAAGACTAGAATTGTTGCCATTTTGGATGATTTAATATTAGAAAGGATATTGTGATTTGGTATCTCTCTTGTGTTGAGTTTTATCTGGCATGGTTCTTGTTATTATATCTTTAAAATTGCTTAAGTTTATTGTTAGATGGTTTTGTAATGCTTAGGGTTTCATGTTTGAAATGTTTGCAGTGATCTCTAGTCCATACTTTTTTCAGTTAGTTGATTGTTAGCTGCTTTGCAAAGTTAGCCTAGACTTAAAATTGTGCTTAGTTCAATTATGAATGTTTGTTCATCTCAATTGCAATAGGGTTGTTTTGAATGAATATGCATGATTTGAAAATATTTAACACCTTAGAAGATTGCACTATTCCTGCAAGATTATGGATTTATCTGGGTCAAAGAGAAAGTAGTTTATGAGAGATCGGTTCATTTTTGAGCATCTTATCTTTTGCATTCTCAATCTTAGGGTTAGAACTAGTCTTAGAATTATCTCTAAAACCTTTATATTTTGTTTTTTTTTTATTATCTATATTAAATTTAGGGTTTGAAGTATCAACTTATTGCTAGATCTAATAAATTCGAGTCTAGTGTTTTCTTGTAGTAAGCTCCCTTTGTGATTAACAACATTTTCACATTATCTCCGAGTTGTTTTATTTGCATTGTCTAGACCTAACATTAGAGACCTTAGGGTTATCTCTTTTCCCATAGAGATTTACCTTTCAAGAGACATAGGATATCATATTCTATCTGAGTTGTTGTGCAAAAAACACCATCAACAGATTGGTGCTAGAAGGAGGGCCTTGGATAAGCAAGCTGGAGCATTTTCTAAATGCCATTTCTCCTGAGAGGCTCAGAAGAAGAACTAGATCTACTCTAGGAGAAGAGGAATTTCAAGAATTGCAAGCCCCTACTATGTCAAGAAGGACCAGAAGAGGGGAACAATCATTATCTACTCAGCCACTTCCATCATCTCCGTCATCCTCATCCTCATTCTCATCTAATTCTGAAGGAATTCCAATTTCGCAACCACAACCAGCCATAAATTAGCCATTACCACCCCCACCTCCACCAATGGCTTTCCTTGCCAACAACCCATCTCCATTGATTTTCAGTAATTACAACGTCATTCCCAAGAACCCCAAGTAGTTTTGCTCTAATTTCCATACTCATGATCCCAATAGGACAGCAGAAGAGCATATCCATGTTTTCCAGACCTATCTGAGAGATAGAGGAATTAACCATGAGGATGTTGCATGCAGGCTTTTCCCTTATTCCCTTGGGGAAGAGGCTTTTTATTGGTATAATCACCTACCTGCTACTTCCATCCATAATTGGACCGAACTAGAGACTACATTTTTGTATAAGTTTAAGATTCCCATTAGTGCTAATGAGCTATACCTACAGTTAGGATCATTCAACAATAGGTTCCACCGAGCATACACCAAACTCTAGGAACCTTATGCTGGAAATGAAGACACTGCCCTAGAGGTTTACCTTGAAGCCCTGGATAGCCTTATAGCCACTTTCCTTAAGCAAAGGACTAATCCCCCAACTAATTTACTAACTGCATATGCAGAGGCTGCTAAGGTCAGCATGGATTTGAGGCAACATTTATCAGGACCAACTGCTCACCCTGGACAAGTCCAAGCTCTTAACCAGGCTTTGACTAATCATGCTCCTATCATGAATCCAATACCCTCATTGCCTTTGGTACCACATCCAGGTCCTCCAATAAATCAAGCTCACCCTATGACCTCTTATCCTCAACAAAGGGCCAATAAACCCCTTCATCCACAACAACAGGCTGGCTTTCCTACATACTTACAAAATTCAAAAGTTTTGAATCAGGATGTTGGTTCTGGAGGTGTACCTAGATATCCTCCTAGTAATATGAATTCAACACCACCTAATGGTCTAGATAAGGAGCAACTAGATGATTTATTTGAGAAAGTGAAGAAACTGAATATGGAGGTGACTTATTTGAGAAATCAGAATAGCCAACTTCAGGCTACCCAAAAGAACATGCAATCTAATTACAGCAGAGAGAACAAAAAAATTGAAAGAGGGTAGTACTTTGACAGAAATCAAAATTATCACAGAGGACAAGGCTCTAGTCATAATTTTGATAGAAGACAAGGCTCTAGCCAAAAATTTGATAGAAATCAACAAGGTGGACAAGGATTTGATAGAGGGCAACCACCTAGGCAGAATAGGTCATGGAGTACTGAACCTAATAATGGAGGGGTTCCTACTACATTGGATCAGCCTTCTACTCAGGAGAAGCCTCCAAGTGGTGTATATTTGGTAGAGGCAGCTTTGTCTGGATGGTGTAGACCCCATAAGACAAGTCAGCATTCTGAGTTAGATTGCACTGAGTTTCAGACTGCTACTTCTATTTTTCAGTATGAAGTTGAGAACAATTCCAGCGATCAGGAAATTGTGCCCTCAAATCCCTATGATTCTCCAGTGCTGGTACTTAATCATGCACCATTCCCAAAAGGTGAGGAAAATGAACCAAAAGAGGAGTCCAGTGACCTGGATAATGAGGCAGAGCAGATGTTAAATGAAGATGATATCTCTTAGTTGTTTAGTGAGGAAAATGAGAATGATAATGATCCTGTGGATGAGGAAGAAGTTGGCATTGAAGAAGTTCAGATGTTTTAGCAACCAACAAAGAAATATGATTTGAGGAATAGGCCTAACAGGAGTCCACAGGCTAGAGGTCCTTTCACTACTTCCATCCCTCCTAACAATTTTACTACTCCACCAGATCCACAAGCTAGTAATAATCCACCTTATCCTCATGTGCCAGCGCAATACTTGTCAAAGGGAAACAATGCTAAAGTTTCAAAAGACAGATAGGCTAGTGGCTATAAGGAAACCCATGGTGATATGAATGTGGAGCAATTGGGAAAATATGTGACTGAAGAATTCAAGAAAGTAAAGGTAAGTCTTTTGGCTTTTGAGTTATTAAGAGTTCCTTCTATTAGAAATGCAGTCTTTAAATCATTCAATTCGAACATAGCACCACAAGGAGTAACTGCCAGTGAGGCTGCTGTCAGATCTTCTAGTTCATAGGCATCTAGAGGTCAGGTCCCACCTCTAGACAAAGGGAGAGATAAAGATAAGGGTAAAGCTACACAATCTAACACCCAGTTGAGTTTATTTCAAGGCAAGATGGAAACCCCTCCTTTCTTGATTTTTGTTTGTATCTTTAGGAAGAACCTGCATAATTGTCTTCAGGATTCAGGGGCATCTACAAACGTTATGCCTTTTTTTGTTTGTAAAGAATTAGGTATTACCCCTATAGCCTCCCAAAAGAAGGTCACTCAATTGGAAAAAATAGAGGTAAGTGTAGTAGGAGAATTGAACATGATTCCCACACAGCTTGCATCAAATCCTAGGGTGTAGCAGGTGATCAATATTCAAGTTGCTGACATTCTTGATACTTATGCTTTAATTTTGGGTCGGGATTTCACCAAGGCATTGAATAGATATACATCTACAGACCATTCTCACATGTGGCTACCATGGACAGGAGTTCCAAATCAGATCCGTATTGAAAGAGAACCCAAAATGAAGTATGTAATCACTGAATACCAAAATATTTCAAATGAGGTATTGGTGTTAGAGGTCAACATGGGGAATTATGTGTTGGCTACATCAACCTCAGAGAATGAAGAGGTCTTTATGTTGCAGGGCCCCTTAGATGAATTCACATTAGAGATCAGTGGTGTTGAAACACTAACTAAACAAGCAGATGAAATGGATAACCAAGAGGACATCAACTTAGTTTGCTAGATAACTTTCAGGAATTCATCCAAACATGTATGGAGAATCAGATTCAACTAGGAGGAATTATGAATTTTGAAGAGCTATTTCTCCCCAATTGGTGCAGGGTCCATGATGCTCATCACTCTGAGCTAGAATGTGACTTATGTCAAACTATTGTGGAGTAGATACAGAGATGCATTAACCAAGTCCCAATTGTTAGACTCAATATACAAAATGAGTTAGATAATGATAAGGGTAAAATCCCAATGCTTCCTAAGAAGCCCCCTATTTGTAGTAAAATGAAAGATGAATTAAAACAACTAGAGCATAATGGTTATTGGAAATTGAGATTCAATGGATCTAAATCTAAGCAGGGTGTTGGAGCAGGATTTGAGTTGATCAATCCTAAAGGTAAGAATTATTTTTCTTCTCACAAAATCCAATTTCAATGCACTAATAATGTTGTTGAATATGAAGCCTTGATCCATGGGTTGTTAATGGCATCAAGGAAGAAAGTTAAGATATTACAAGTTTTCAGAAACTCTGAATTGGTAGTCAAGAAGGCGAGGAAACAGTATTCATGTCGTGGTAGGAGAATGATAAATTATAGGCATAGAGTGTGGGATCTTATTAAAGGATTCAATGCTTTCAATATCCGGTTGATCCCTCGAAGTAGGAATCAAGTTGCAGATTATTTGGCATAGGCTACTAGTACATTGCAACCTTTATCACTTTCAGGATTGAAGAGGTTTACAATTGAACTCACTCCAATACCTTCAGTACCTGACAACGTTACTAATTTCTAGGTATTTGAAGATAATAAGCATATTTTGGATTTTATTACAAGTTGTGATGTGTTTGCTTCTCAAGTCATTGATGAGATAGAGCCTCAAGAAGTAGAAATGGACTTGGGAGGAATTATTCACTTGAAGATCAGCACTATCCCAGGAGGTATGGTGCAGCTTGAACAAATTTTTGATTTGGATAAGATAAGAGATTAGGAACAACAAATTAAAAGGGAATCTCTCAGTAGCCAATGTGAAACATATAATATGGGGACACCAGATGACATGAAGAGCATTTTTATTGGTAAAGTATGTACTCCAAAATAAAGAAAAGGGATTATTGATGCCTTGTACACATATCATGATGTAATAGCTTGGAGTTATGAAGATTTAAAGACATATGATACTTCAATCATTGCGCACACCATTCCCTTGAAGTCAAATGTCAAACCATTTAGATAGAGATAGAGACCAATCAATGCTTTGTTAGAACCCATCATTCAGAAGGAAGTGTAGAAGTTGCTTTCAACACGAATTATATTTCCAGTAAGGCATTCAACTTGGGTTGTGAATCTTGTTCCAGTAAGGAAAAATAATGGAGAAATCAGACTATGTGTGGACTTTAGGAATCTGAATAGAGCATTGAAAAATGATAACTATCTAGTTCCTTCATTGGATGAAGTGCTTCAGATTGTCAATGAATATCAAATGATGTCCTTTTTGGATGGGTATTCTGGATACAACCAGATTATGGTACAATATGACGACAGGAACAAGACTGCCTTCACTACAAAATGGGGAGTTTTTTCTTACAAAAGAATTCTTTTTGGGTTGATCAATGTTGGAGCTATGTTCCAGAGAGCTATGGATATTGCTTTTAAGGTCATAATTGGTAAGTTTATCATTATTTATATGGATGACTTGATAGTTTTTTCTAAGAAATGGGATAATCATCTAGAAGATTTATGCAAAGTATTCCAAAGGTGTAGAGAGTTTAGCATTTCACTTAACCCAAGGAAGTGCATTTTTGGAGTCACAGAAGGGAAATTACTAGGACATATTATCTCAAAATAGGGTATTGCTATTGATCCTAAATGAATACAAGCTATCTTGAAGATTCAGCCTCCTACAAGTAAGAAAGAAATGAAGTCATTCTTTGGGAAGATTAACTTTGTTAGAAAATTTATCACTGGATTTGCAAAAATAGTGAAGCCATTGAATGCTATGTTGAAACAAGAGTCCAAAGTAGAGTGGAATGTAGAAGCTAAGGAGGCATTTACAAAAATTAAGAAATCTATTGCTGAGGCTCCAGTGTTGGTGAGTCCAAATTATGCTAAGCCTTTTTACATATATTCCTTCACTTCTGATCACTCTTGTGTTGCAATGTTAACTCAAAAGTCTTATCAAGGCGATGAGCATCCTATAGCCTTCATGAGTACTCCTTTAAAGGATGCAGAATTGAGATATCACAATGTGGAAAATCAGGCTTATGCTTTGGTCAAAGAAGTGAAAAAGTTTAGGCACTATATTTTGAGGAATAAGGTTTTTGCCATAGTGCCTGATCCTGCAGTAAAGTTTCTACTAATGCAGAATGAGCTAGGTGAACAAAGAGCCAAATGGGTGACTATGCTACAGGAATATGATATGGAGATTCAACCCATGAAAATAGTGAGAGGATAGGGACTCACAAAGACAATGGTTGAGACAGGTCCTGATCTCATGGCTCAACACTATTATCTTCAGGAGGTATCTCTGGGAGATTGGTATGATGAAATTATTTATTATTTACCGAATCAGCAATGTCCAGATCACCTTAGTGCAGTTCAGACGTGAGCCTTGTGCCTAAAGAGTGGAATTTTTATGATGAAAGGAGCTATCCTATATAAGAAGAATCATGAGGGTGTATACCTAAGATGTATGGGGAAAGAAGAGGCTATCAGAGTGATGGTTGAATCCCATAAGAGATATGGCATAGGCCATGGTTCTGCATCATCCATTGCAAATCAGATCTTAAGGGAAGGCTATTATTGGCCTACTTTGTTTAAGGATGCACACCAACATGTGAGGACTTGTCATATATGTCAAACTACAACAAGTAAAGAAAAAATTCAGCTCTTCCACTTTAGCTGGTCATAGAGGTAAAACCATTCGTCCAATGGGGAATGGACTTCATAGGTCCAATTAATCCTCCATATTCTACGGGCCACAGGTATATTCTCACCATAACTGATTATTTTACTAGATGGACATAAGCTCTTTCCTCTAAACAATGTACTTCAAATGTGGTAATCAATTTTCTTGAGTCAGGTATTGTTAATCATTTTGGTTGTCCTCTATCTTAGTTTGTGATAATGGTTCTGCATTTGCATCACTAAAACTTTCTAATTGGGCTTTTGATCATGGAATTGTTATTAAATTTGCATCCAATTACTATCCTCAGGGAAATGGTTTAGCTGAGTCTTCCATTAAGAATCTATTGATAGTCATTTGTAAGTTGCTAGAACAAAATCCTAAGGATTGGCACACCCAGCTTCGGTTTGCTCTCTGGGCAGACCGTACTAGACAAAAGGCATGTATAGGAACCTCTCCTTATCACCTAGTATATGGTTTGGAACCTATGTTTCCCATCCAATTGAAGATCCCCACCCTATATTTCATTAATGAATACTACAATGAGAAAGATAAACATGAGGCCTATTTGGCTGAGTTGTTACACCTTGAAGAGAAAAGAGATGAAGCCCTAGAAAACTTTGCTAAACATCAGGGCGTAGTGAAAAGATGGTTTAATAGGAGAGGTAAGGTGAAACACTTTAGAATCTATGGCTTGGTTCTCTAATAGATTAAAGCCCATGACCATAAGGGATGTTATGGTAAATTTGATAAACTTCGGCTTACTCCTTACTAGATTTCAGAAATTCTGGGAGATAATGTTTTTCGCTTGAAAACCCTCACTGGTGAGGATATTCCACTGCTGGTCAATGGGCAGTATCTGAAGCATTACTTCCAGTCTTGAGTTGTTTGTAGCTCATCCTTGTGCGTAGCTAGAATAGGTTTTCTTTTTGCTTTTCTTTGCTTCTTTTCTTTGGTTAGTGTGGGTTTTCTTTGGTCCGTTTTGCTTTTTGTTTTTTGTTTTGGTTTTTGCTTTTGGTTTCTTGCTTTCTTGAGGTTGTTGCATCTATGTAACAGGCTATTCATTTCGAGTTGTTCTGGAAGTTTCTTTTATAAACTCTAATTAGTTTTTCGGATTCAAGTGGTGGAATTCCTTTATCTTCTATCCCTTGTACTTAGAATTAGAGTCATTTGTTTTGGATGAACTCACTAAAATTAAAGATTTTGGAATTGCATATGGTTCTTGTGTAATTTGGCTTGGTGAAAAATCTTATATTCTGCTTTAGTGCCACTATGTTCCTCATTCCTGAGTGTAAGTTTCATTATTTGCAAGGTGAAGAAGGTTTTATAAAATGTTTAAAAAAGAAAAGAGAAAAAGGAAAATATTGAAAATCAAATTAACCTTCACCTTATCAGGGGTATCGTAGTATCTCTATTGGGGCTATAGATGTTTGGCTGGCAGTAGAGCTATGCTTGGGAGGGACACAGCGATAACCTCATTGGGGCTATGGATGCCTAACTAGAAGTGAGGCTCTATCTAGGTTGCTTTTGAAGTTAGAACTTTTATGTAGCTCGATTAGATTTTCTCTGGTTCTTGTTGTACCTAAGGAATGGGAAATGAATGCAAATACACACACTTGGACCTTGGTGTAGGAAAAGGTCTTCTTGCTTGTGGTTTCTAAAACTTTGTTCATAGGTGTCCTAATGTAAGGATTGAAACCAGAGATTTTGGGTTCTTGATTCTAGTTTGTTCTTGAAATGCTTTGGAGCATTTCCCCAGCAGAGTCACCATTTGTTGTGCAATTTTTGCATACACGGCCCAGTGAAAGTAAGGACCCTCTTTTTCACTCTTTTGGATTTCTCTTTTGTTGTCTTGGCATTTGTATTTTGAAGTTTTTCTTGCTTGAATTTGTGCTTTGATGTTCATCCTACTAGTTGGAATGGCCCATTTGTAATTTATATTGAAAACATTAAGTTATTGGTTCATTCCGGGGTTTTCATTATTTTCGGGAAAATCTGACCTAGGCAGACATTCTCAGTTTCCTTTTGTAGCTTGGTAAGAGTTTCTTTTTGTTGGAGTCCAGGGAAATTGATCATGTCTAGACTTTCCCAAAGTTCGTTGCTCTATCGAATTCTCGAGTTTGGTCTAGTCTATCTTGTTGATCGCATTAATGGTGATTGCACGACCTTTTGGGTGGTGTTATATTGAGTTATGGGAAGTGATTTTCCATTTGAGTTTGATTGTTTTCTTGCAATTTTAGTTTGGAGAGCTTGAGATTGAGGTGTGTTGCTGGATTGTGCATTTGGAAGTGGCTTTGAGTGTTGTATTTGTATTTCCTAAGCGCCATTCATGTTTTGCTCGTGCTTGAGGTTTATTGTCAGCATCCTTGGTTTCAATTTCCTCTATTCTCATGGTATGTGAATGCTCTCTCTCTCTCTCTCTTTTGATTGGATTGCTTTTATGTATGCACTTTCATGCTATTCATTGTTGTGCTCTTGTTGAAAGTGCATGCCATTCCTGGGTGTTTTCAGGGGTTCATGTCTTTTCATTCTGTTCGGGTGCCATTTCTTGGTGTTTGCTTTGGGCTTATCTTTCATTGTTGTCTTGGTTAGCTTGCTTGCATTTGCCATAAATTTTCTATCCTTGCAGGCAAGCAAGTTGCGCTTAAGTTGTTCTATGCTTTCATGGCAGAAGCTTTAGGGTTCTTCACCTAGGGCATAGCCAATCTCTCTCTATTTTTTAAGAGGTAAGTTTTGAATTCAAGATTGATCCATTCGAGGTTTAGGTCAAGTCATTGTTGAGCTCCAGGTGCATAAATCTATGATCATCCAATCCATTTGGGTGAGGGTGAGAGAAACGTAGGTGTTCGGGTTTTTGGTGTCTTCACGGAATTCCATCTTTGTCGGATTGCCCCGAGTTTTCCTATTTCCTCTTTGTTCTTCATAATTTTCTTTTATCTAGACTTTTACTTGTCTCACAAATTTCCACTTCCTCCGGATTTTCAGATGTCCGTTGCCTGGTCATTCTACCGAATTTGTGCTTTGGTGGAAAAATTGTATTAATTTCGCTGGAATTTGCACCCTCAGGATTTTCCCGAATGTTCTGCACCTTCTTCATTTTCCCGGTTTGTTGAAACTATTACCATCTTTGGGGATTTCCATCTAAGGTGGATTTTTCCAAGGTTTTGTGGAAATGAAGAATTTGATGATTATATAAGAATTTGCTTTATGATTGTGCATTTGAATGATCAAATGAATTTATGCTAAGTTGTGTCAAATTATTCCTTGGTTATATTGATTTCTTGAAATGATTATAGGGATGTTTGTATGCCTATTTCCCTAGATTCTTCCTGATCCGGATTTTCCCAGAATTCCTCTCCAGTCTGGATTCCATGAGGGAGACTAAATCCCAAACTTTGGGATAATTGATTTTTGACACTTATTTTTTATCTTGGATATTATTTTGTTGTCTTTACTTATTTGCAGGCAGGATCAGGACAAGTTGTTGCTAGGCATGGCAAGGCAAATGCAATAGATCCAAGTGTTGAAGGTTCTACTATCTCTCAAGCAAAGAGCGTAAAAATGGATATAAAGAGTAACATTCCTGAGAGTAGATTGACTCTCGTTTGGTCAAGGAATATTGATACCAATGTGGGTAAGTGGGACTATGAGGAGTTCAAGGCTAGAATGGCAGCACAAAACCTCTCTTTGTTGGCCAGAAGAACATTGGAATCTAGGTTAGCACATGTGGTTAGATTTCCCTCTACATGATAGTGTTATGAGTTAGTACTTGAGTGTGCCAGGAAGTATGATAGGGGAACACAAAGAATAATTGGTCCTTAGGGAAGAGTTGTTGCAAACTTCAACACTATTTCCATTGCTCAAAATTTTGATATGCCTGATAGGTCACATGTGGTGGCCTTCGATATTGATGTAGCCAGGAGGTACTACGAAGAGAATGTTGTTAAGCCCCAGCAGGTAATCAACTCTTGGTTGGAGAAACCCAAGTATCACTTCTCCAACCTACCTAAATAGCTAGTTAGACTCAAATTCAAGAGAGAGTACTATGATGCTATCACACTCCTCAGCAGGTTGGTAGGACTAAAGAATGCAGGGGTATTAATGAGCTGGATGTTCAATGTTATTACTCGAATGGAGAGAGGTATAGATTACCACTGAGTAGGTGCTATAAGTGCAGTGATTCATGAGAAAATGTGTAATGTCTTGTAGACGAAGACCTTCACCATGCTTTCTTACTTGGTGTATGCACTTGCAATATTTCACCCATACAACGGGCTGAGTACTAGAGGTATATTTGGGAAGGATGCAATCTATGAGGTGTCTCCATAGCTTCACCTAGGAGGACGAAGCTATAGAAGGCTGAATGATGCATTCACCATGTATATTACCAAGTTGCTACAGGGTGTTGAACATGTTAGAATTTCAGAGAAGGATAAAGAGTTGATCAAAAGGATTGGGGCCTGGTTCATTCAGTTCCCCACTTTCTCTTACATAAGAATTGATGGTTGTCAAAGGGCTCCCTATAGACTTCCAAGTTACCCAACACACCATATTATACTGTTGGAGGTCTCAAGGAAAATTTATGACTTCTATGTGATTGTAAAAGGAGAGAAACATAAAACAGGGTTTGGGAATGACTTCCCATAGAAGATAGGCACCAATGAGGTATGCCCTTCCATCTAGTCATCCCATGCTTTTGAGGAGGAGATGAGCACTTTTAGTCTTTCCTTCCATTCCAAAATGGCAAGGTTTGATATCAGTGGTGAGGCATAGAAGAAAGCTAGCAGACAGTATAGTCACAAGGACAACATTGAGGACTATTGGGCTAACCTTGGCAATGATTTTGATGTTAGAAAGAAGAAATTCTTCAGGTTGCTAGTGGACCTACCGAGGTTATATAACATAAAGGAAATTCTTGATCAGATTGAAGAGGAGGGAATCTAATTTAGGGCCACATCTTTGAGGCTATGAAGGACAAGCTAGTTGGAGAGATTGACAAGTTGGAAGAGGAAAAGATAGAGTTGGAGCAAATTATGACTCCAATGATCAAATACACCAAAATGTGGCTTAAGCACAAAATTCTAGAGTTGGAAATTGAAGGTGTGCAATGCACCTATGATTGAATGGGAGACTTGGAGTCTCATTCTTCTTCCAATGAATCACATGAGTAGGATCCTAATGGTAAGGCCAAGGTGGACTCTCCCTTCAAGATCAAGGTTAGGGATGTCCAAACTGAAGAGGTAGCAGAGGCAGGAAAAAAAAGGAAGCCACTTGGCAAGAAGAGAATGCATGTTTCAAAGAGAAAGGGGGCTAAGAAAGATGAATTGGAAAAGGAAGAAGTGGATGTCACTATTCCTTTGACTAAAAGAAGAAGACTTGTGAAAATGTCACAGAAAGAAAAAGAAACTTCCAAGACAGACAAGGAAGTTGAGCCACCTATAGTGGAGGTAGAGAGTTCAGGGGAGAAAACATAGGTATACATGAGGAGGTCGAGGACTCCTTCCTCAAAAGATCCTGTAACAAAAGCAGATGTTCCTATGAACACTCCTATCATTAAACAAGAGGACATTCCCCTTCCTCAAGAGACTGACAGTGTGCTAGAAGAACCAAAGAAGGATGAAGATCCTAAGGACTTGGGTGAATAGGGATTCGAGGAGGGAGACCTCTACAATGCAGAGGTAGAAATTGACAAAGTAATTCAGTCCCCTTTTCTAGCTTATGCCGATTCACCTATAGAGGATCAGGAGGGAAGATCCCCTCAAAAGGAAGAGATATCAGCTTAGATTCCTTCACCAACATAGGACAAAGTAGGGGAGCAATCTTAGGATAAGGAGGGTTCAACTAGGGAGATCCCTACAAAACTAGTTATTGAGAAGGATGCACCTAGTATTCAACTGGAATAGGAGAGCTAGGATAAAGTGTAGACAGAGTCCACTATTCTAGTATGGCTGGATAGGGAACCGAAGAGAAAACTCATAATAATGGAGAACACTCCTCCCAATTGGGATGACCTAATGGCTAAAATTGGGAAAGGAAAGACAAAGAAGAAAGCTATGGCCATTTCCTAGATTGAAAGAGATGGATCAGGCAACAGGGTGGCACATATTGCTACTCCTACTCCTGATAAGGATAGAAATGGGGTGACTGTAAAGGATTATCATGTGCAGACCATTGATTTGGGGCATGCCTCCATGAAACAAGATATTGAGGAGTATGAAGGCTCCAGTGTTGTAATTGTTGGTAGATTGAGGAAGGAGGTACAAACCAAGCATGAGTTGGAGAAGGAGAATAAGAAATTAAAGAGGTACTTGTAGGAGTTGATGAAACCCTTGTAGTCCATTAGCTCTTCCTCCTCTATTGCAGGTTTTTTTCCTCAAGAGAAAATCTTCTAGCTTGAAAATATGAAAGGCACTACACATGCCACAGTTGGTTGGTTGCAGGGAGTTCAGACCAAAGGAAATGGTGCCATCAAGGACATGTTGTGAACTACAGGGGATGCCATGAGATCAATTGATTGGTCGAAGACTGTGCTAGCCTAGGATAAAGAGGACATTGATCTCTTGCTGCAGAAAACAAAGACCATAATGGAATACACTAAGGAACAACTTGTAAAGAGTGGGATTCTTCCTTTCTCAAGGATTTCAGATCCTTGGGGAATGTTTGAGATCTTATAGATGAGGCAAAGGGCCTTGAAGAAGATACACAAATAGTGGAAGCAGATTGAGGACACCTTGACTGGAATTTATGACAGGTGTATCTCATTCATTGAAATCATGACAGGGAGGAAGAAGTTTGCTCCAAAGCATCTCAGTTTGGAACAAATAAGGAAATGGTGGAGAGATGTCTACTCTCCAATGAGTGAAGGTCCAGTCACTGAACATTAGCTAGATGATGATGCAACCTATATTATAGTTATTGATAGGTATCTAATAAATAAGGCTAATTGGGATGGTATAGTAAGGCAAGCAAGAGATGACATCAAGTCTCTTGAGAGGAAAGTTAGGGTTTTTCCTATGCCACCTATTGCCAAATTGGATAGAGTATTGTTGGCAGTGCATGGTGAATTGGAGTGTGCCAAAGACAAGGATGGGAAGTAGTTATATAGGTCTACATCGAATTTTGTGCTTCCCATTATTCATATGCATTAGACAGAGTTTTTGAGACCCCAAGCTGACTTGGATGAAATTGGTGCAAATTGCACATTTCATGTTGTATTCGAATATCTTTTGGGCCAACCTATTGTATGGAATTTATTATTGTAAGCCCTTATTTGGGCCGACCTATCTTGGGGGGTTCTCTATAAATTGGGCATGATGCCTCATTTGTAATATAGATAGAGTAGCATATAGAATAAGATAGTAGAGAAGTTAGAAGATTTCACATTTGAGCGAATTGTAATTAGGGTATCTTCAAGCAAGTGTTGTAATAGAAGACTAGAATTGTTGCCATTTTGGATGATTTAATATTAGAAAGGATATTGTGATTTGGTATCTCTCTTGTGTTGAGTTTTATCTGGCATGGTTCTTGTTATTCTATCTTTAAAATTTCTTAATTTTATTGTTAGATGGTTTTGTAATGCTTAGGGTTTCATGTTTGAAATTTTTGCAGTGATCTCTAGTCCATACTTTTTGCAATTAGCTAATTGTTAGCTACTTTGCAAAGTTAGCCCAGACTTAAAATTGTGCTTAGTTCAATTATGAATGTTTGTTCATCTCAATTGCAATAGGATTGTTTCGAATGAATATGCATGATTTAAAAATATTTAACACCATAGAAGATTGCACTGTTCCTGCAAGATTACAGATTTATCTGGGTCAAAGAGAAAGTAGTTTATGAGAGATCGGTCCATTTTGAGCATCTTATCTTTTGTATTCTCAATCTTAGGGTTAGAACTAGTCTTAGAATTATCTCTGAAACCTTTATCTTTTGTTATTTTTTTATTATCTAGGTTAAATTTAGGGTTTTAAGTATCAACTTATTACTAGATCTGATAAATTCGAGTCTAGTGTTTGCTTGTAGTAAGGTCCCTTTGTGATTACAAGCATTTTCACATTATCTCTGAGTTGTTTTATTTGCATTGCCAAGACTTGACATTAGAGACCTTGGGGTTATCTCTTTTCCCATAGAGATTTACCTTTCAAGAGAGATAGGATATCATATTCTTTCTGAGTTGTTGCTATGTAGAAAACACCATGAACAGACCCCTCAATAGAATGGAGTTGTTGAAAGAAAGAACATAACCGTTCTAGACACTGCTAGAACCATGATGCTAGAAGCAAATATTCATCATTTCTACTGGAGAGAAGCTGTAAGTACTACTGTGTATACCATTAATAGGGTGAATGTCAATAGTAATTTTGGTAAGACTCCTTTTGAGCTATGGTTTGGTTACAAGCCTACTATCAAATACTTCAAAAAAATTGGAAGAAAATGCTACATCAAGAGAGATGATGATATAGGTGAGTTTGATGCTAGAAGTGATAAAGGAATATTCCTAGGATACTCTACTAAATCCAAAGCTTATCGGTGCTTTAATAAAATATTGAAGAAAGTGGTTGAAAGTGAAAATGTTAAGGTTGATGAAGATATTGGTAAATCATCTAGATCTAGTGATTATGATTCAAATGATCAACATAATGATGCTAACAATGATGTTCAGACATAGAATCAACTTCAAATTGTTTCGATGAACCAAGGGAATCAAGAAGCAGAAGCCAACAAAAGTACAGAAGAAAGAACACAAGAACAAGAGGTAAAAGAAAATTTTAAAACTCCTAAATATGTAAGACAAAATAATTTTGATAGTCAGATCATAGGAGACAAAAGCAAAGGTGTGCAAAATAGAAGAAGAGTTCTAGAAGAATATTGTCTAATTTCTAAAGTTGAACCTAGAAATATAAGTGAAGCATGCAAGAATGAACATTGTGTTGGTGTTTTAAAATGCAACCCAAGTAGGATTTGCAACTCTCTAAGAGGTTGCCAACCTCTATAATAAAGAACTACAAAGGCTAGTGGCCAACTAACGAGATTTAGTCAAATGCTAACATCTCCTCTACTTTTGGCTCTGTGAAACCGAAGTGGGTAAACCTAAGTGTGTTCATAAGAATGTTCTATGACTAGTAAGAACACTTCTTCTTACAGATTACAATCCCTACACATGCAATTAGATAGTAATTACTCTTGGTATTGGTAGACCAAAGAATAATAACAGGTATCTTAGTGCAATGGGACTAAAGACTTTAATATAAGATTTGCATCTCATAGAGAGAAAGGGTTTAATATTTTGGTTTGTTTAGCTCTTAGATCAGCATATTTAGAATTACAGCACCGTAGTAATCCTGAAGAAAATAGCCAATGCCTCATCCATTGGGCAGGAGTCATACAAAACATAATCTAGATATTTTGGACATATCACCATAATGCTTTGCATCATACAAATTTTAGTTTTAAAACAACACTCCTTAGCAATCCCGAATATATAATCATAAATTTGTAACTCATTTTCAAGCAATTTTATTAACTCATTGAGTTAAAGCAGGGAAATGAAGAACACATTCAAATATACCATTGAAATTGAATAAAAATATCATTAATAGGCTCATTCACAACTTATGACATACAATTAGGAGAGAAATTGTTTCAAAATGATTATCATTTATCGCTTGATTATTTGTAATTACATCAGCACAACTTGCTTGCTTCATAGAAAACCTAACCAGAAAAGATACTAACTAAAACCTCCAAGGAAACTACAGTAAATGAACTAACTGTACATATATTCAAAACCTCCTAGATCCAAAATCTGACTCTTAACAATGAGCTGTGAAATCTCCTTTATAGGATAGGAGAGCAACAAAGCATTAGGCTACATTGTTAATTTCAAAAATTAATTTCATTTAGAATGAAATTCAAATTCACATTCCTCATCATTAGAGAACAAAGTGCATGATCCGAGGAATCAAAAAATAGTTATACCCAGTAATTAGTCAGAGAGAAAAACAAAAAAGGCATGCCAGGCATGCGCACGTCCATATCAACAGAAACCAACCACTGGGAAAGTAGAACCCACTAGCCACAATCACCACCTACAACCAACAAACCTAACACCAGCAAACATTAATTTGACCTATGGCCCCAGTACAAGCGACTGCTTTAGGTTCTCACCTTAGTAAGAGGCGGAAACACCTTCTTCCTTCCATTCACATCAGCACAAAATCCAACAACCTGGCACGGTGCCATTGCATTTATTGGTGCAACTGCAAGGACCTCTTCATTTACACCCATGATTTCATTCAAGGCCACCAGGTAACACCGGTAATCTGAGTCAATCTCAAACCCGCTGCCATCAGAACCTAAAGAAATCATAACAGGGGATACGCAATGTTCAGGCCTTTTGCCAGTATTTTGAGTAGCAACTTCGAGTGTACCGGGAGTAGGTTTCTCCTTCTCAAGTAGCAACCTCCTAGCCTTTACTCTAGCACTTCTGCACCCTACAAATTTTTCCATTGAAGAAAAATAGCTCATAGAATATAGGAGAAAAACCACCACCTGCAAACAAAACAACTCAAAAATGCGACGATAACACTGGGTAACTTAGCAAGCATTTATAGAGTGAATTGGTGCGAGGGTTATTAATTGCTTGAATGCAATACAAGAATTTGAGTGATTAGTGGCTGATGTAGCCACCATAAGAGTATTCCAGGCTCATGACGAAATGGTGTAAAACCCATCATTGCACTCAACAGGAGGGCATTGTTCGCATGCAAGAAAAATTAGGAGAAGATCCTCTGGAAAAACCCGTGTCATTAATGAAACTAGTTATAGAGTGCAAAAATTCATCACACAGATGAACAACACCCCCTTTGAATTTGAACCACTAATGCGGAATAGATCTAGAAAAGCGGATGACTCAGATCAAGTCAATGAGTGTTGATAATCCACATCAGCGCCTGGGAAAAACCACAGCCAATCACAGCTTAGGAAAACAAGAAATTGTGATCGGGTAGTAGGCCCCACCTAGCCTCTGTTACTTCAAGAGCCAAGCCACGTGTCACCTTTTCATAGACCTCATAGTACTTTAGGAACATTGAGGCCTGCGAGGGACATTTATTATTAACCTCGTCATTAAATCTCTTCACTGGTGAAAAGATGGCCACTTGTAACTATTGGAACCTTGGGAAAATGCCCCACCCTTCCGTATATGATAGATGGTGGAATCTCCCTGACCTCGCACCACTTTAGTGACATCAATAGACATACCTACAAGGTCTACGAGGAACGGTCCAGATCCTCTATGATCAGATGGTTCACCAATATGAATGTAAACAAATATATAATAGTGGTGGGATTGGTCAAAAAACCCTCAGTGATACAAATATCAAAATCCAAAGTGGTAGATAGGAAACTGGTAGGTCAAGTGAAAAGGGGCCGGTGAGAGCACGAAAGAAAGGCTCAACCGGACAACTTAAGTGACCAGTTACCCTCAGTAGCAAGTCATCGTTAAAATATAACGTGAGGGTTTCAAAATTTTGATAATTTATATTACCATGGGCAATATAAAACCTTAGCCTCCCCCCTTTGAAATTTAAAAGTCCCATCACAATGGATGGAAGCCATGAAAGAAGAACTATTGCATATATAGAAGAATGATACATCGGATCTTGTCCCTAGACCTCAGAACAAAAATGTGATTGGAACCAAGTGGGTGTTCCAAAATAAGTTGAATGAACAAGGTGATGTGGTTAGAAACAAAACAAGATTGGTTTGAAAAGGTTACTCACAGATGGAAGGTATTGACTTTGAATAAACTTTTTCTCCTGTTTCTAGAATTGAAGGTGTTAGATTATTTCTTGCTTATGCTACTTTCAAGAATTACAAATTTTATCAGATGGATGTGAAGTCAACATTTTTGAATGGTGAACTAGAAGAAGAGGTTTATGTTGAACAACCAGATGGATTTCAGTTGATTGATGAAAAGGACATGGTATGTCGATTGAAGAAATCTCTTTATGGACTAAAACAATCCCCTGGAGCTTGGTATGCTAGATTGGAAAAATACTTGTTGAAACTTGGATTCAATAAAGGTGTACTACTGACAACAATTTATATTTCAAGTTGTATTAGAGCAAAGAACTGATCATTGAAGTCTTTCTTGATGATATTATTTTTAAAGTAATGATGATTTCTGTATGAATTTTGTTGATGAAATGAAAAGTGAATTTGAAATGTCAATGACAGGAGAGCTAAAATTATTTTTAGGATTGCAAATTACTCAGTTAGATGATGAAATATTTGTATCTCAGTCTAAGTATGTGAAAGAGTTACTGAAAAAGTTTGGCATGGAAGATTAAAAACTAGTTGGTACACCTATGGTGACCGGATGAAAAATTACACATAAAGATGATTCTCCCAAAGAAAATTAGACAAGATACAGGTCAATGATTGGCAGATTACTCTACTTAACTTAGACCAGGCCAAATATAATGAATGTTGTGTTCATGGTTGCTAGATTTCAAGCTGATCCTAAAGAGTCCCACGTGATTGTTGTGGAAAGAATATTCAGATATCTGAAAGGGACAGTTGATCTTGGTCTTTGGTATCCTAAGGATGATGATCTTACTCTAAGTGATTTTACTGGTGTTGATTGGGTAGGAGATGTAGATGACAGGAAGAGTACCAGCGGTGGTGCATTCTTATTAGGTAAGAAGTTGGTATCTTGGTTAAGCAAAAATAAAAAATCAATTTCATTATCTACTATTGAGGTAGAGTACATTGTCGTTGCAAATAGTTGTACCCAAGTATTATGGATGAAGCAAATGTTGAGATATGTCATAATTGATTATGAAGAACCCATTGCCATATTTTGTGACAATTCAAGTGTCATTAACATTTCTAAGAATCAGTACTACATTCAAAGAAAAAGCATATATCCATCAAGTATCACTTCTTGAGAGCCAAAGTAAGTGACAAAGAAGTCAAACTGAAGTGCATACCTACCAAAGAGAAAATTGTAGATATATTTACAAAACCATTGCCTAAGGATAATTTTGAGCACCTTAGAGGTAAGTTCGGGGTGATTTCCCCTCCTGATCAGAACTAAGATGCAGGTATTTGTATCAGTCTATGAATTCATTGGCATATCATATTCCGGATTGATGTTGTGGTGACTGCTACTCAGGGGGAGTAGTTAGATGATTCAAATTTTTGATCAAAGCATATGTACCCTTTTCCATTGATTTCAAAGGGGGAGAGAAATAATGTGAAAAAAATGGGAAAGAAGAGAAATGAAGGAAACAGGAAAAATTGCACAATCTCAAGGGGAGATTGTTGGAGAAGATTTAGTTGGGTTGATGGTACTATTTTTCACATCATGTGTTTCCATCAATGCCAAAGGGGGAGATTGTTGGATTTTGTGGTTGTGTTTCTGATATGTGGTTGTCATTGATGTCAACACTATTAGCATTTTAATCTACTTAAGGTTGTATATATCGAGGAGATTGAGAAAATTGTAAAAATATAGTATAGGCAACCAATGAAGCTGAGAAGGTCAGAATGTTGGAAAGCTCTGTGTGTTGAAGATCTGAAGGTGCGCTTCAAAGCGTTTGTTGTTCAACCTTTCTAGTACATTGTCTAAAATTTTTAGAGGTGCACATGAAGTTTTGAGGAAGTTATGAAGATTTGTGTGCCTACAGTTATTCAGTTTCAATAGATGGTGTTCTTATTTGAAACATATGAAATTATGGTAATTTCATGTGTTGCGCATGTACCTATGATGTTCATGGATGAGTCTAGATCGTTCTCTATCCTTGTTGTATGTCCGTAGTGATTGGAGTGTTCGTGATCGAAGATTTTTTTGATATCTGCCTGAGTGTTCATGTTCTTGGCCGACATTGTGGTGTTAGCATGTTGCGAATCCATGAGGATTAATATTTTATTGTTTGGAGGTGTTTTTTTGGGTCCTCACTATGTTTTGACCGACTTGTGTTGGTACACATTGTAATTTATTCATGTATCAAGGTCGACAGTTGTAATTTATTCTTTATTTGTGGCCGACTGAATAGTGGATGTAAATCCATGTAGCAGATATATATATGAGATTATTTTCCTCATTTAAGGGGTGTGGTCAAGTGTAAAAGTGATACATAAAAGTGTGAATAAAGATTAGATCATTCAGAGGAGAGTGTGGAAGAGTTTGAGCAGAAGTGTGGATGAATTTGAAGAAGTTATTTTGTGCCTAACCAGAACTGTCATTAGGCTTTTGTAGAAGCTATTTACTCGGTTCAAATTCATCAGATGGATTTAATCTGATTATTATATGTAAGGCAGTGAGCCTTCTCTTTGAGCAGTGCGCTCTAGGAAGTGTGCCTAAATGCAAGTGCATTCTCTTTTTATTCCTCATTGTACTTCTAACAGGGTATAATCTTATGGACTAACATCCATAGTGGCTTTTCCCCTAACAGGGTTTCCACGTATTAAATCTTGGTGTTCATATGTCTCTAATGTGATGTTGATTTTATGCTTGCACTATTAATTATCAAATATGTGAAATAAAGTTGGTTAATGTTGTATAAGTTTGTTTTTGGTCACAACTAATTCACCCTCCCCCCCCTCTCAGTTGTCTATCCTTGTTTTGCAAACAATTGGTATCAGAGTCAGTCATGGGTTCAAACCCTTGGGTGACGATGAGGGGGGGATTGTTGGACTAACCACCAGCATCTCCCTTCGGGTTTGCAACATGGTTTAATCACCACCTGTCGATCTTAACTGACGCTTGTATGGGGCATTGATAGGTAGATCTTTTGGTGCAACAAAAAGGCCAACAGATGAGCCTTGTTGTGGATGAGTGAATTGTTTGTTCTCTCCTTGTGGCTTTGGTGAAGATTTATTTTGGCCTTTCCCTTTCCATTTCCTTTTGTTTCCATGATTGACCACCAATTCTTTTAAAGTTGAAGACTTGAGAATTCCCATTTTTATCGACTTACTTTGCTTAAGAATCAAAAGATCTGTGAGAGCCTCAAAAGATGGTGATGTGAAATTTCTAATTTTCGATCGTTGAGTCTAAAAACTTGACACAAAGGTTGCATACTCGGCTAGAAGCTTTTCCAACAATTTAAAGAACAATTGATCATCCTATTTCTCAATACCACAATCTTTTAGTTGTGCTCTTAGCTCATTTTATTTAGTGACATAATCTTGAATATTGTCAAAATTCTTAGGATCAAGGCTTAGGAGATCATTTTCAAGTTTGTATCCCTTAACCTTATCAACCTTGTCATACAAAGTAACAATCTTATCCCAAGATTCCTTGCTTGCAATACATTTATCAACATGGAAAATGATATCATCTTAAATGAACTTTCTAAGTGTACCCAATTCCATAGAAGTTTTAGTGAGCCAATCCATATATGCAATTGGATCTGTCTTAAGATCCACAGGTGTAGTTATGGTTCCATCAATATAGTAAATTAAACCTTTTTCCATTAGTTTACTCCATGCACCTACTTTCCATGTAGCATAATTATGTGCAGTTAAGAGTGGAACTTTAGATGAACCCATGATGGAATGAAATAGCACAAGAGAGAAAATAGGTACAATCACACAAGTGACACCCTCCCAAATTCACTCTATCAAAGTACCACCCCAAAAGATGACTTTAGCACTTTATAATTTAGTGCATGTACAATATGCCACTTGCAACTTGGCTAAGTGGAATTATGATTTATGATTTTATAACTTGACACAAATATGTTGATAACAAAATAGAACAATGAAGCAAAGACCAAAATTTAGATCTATCCAATACAAGTGTCAAATAGGCCAAAAAAGACCATATGTTGAAAGTACAAAATCCACTCAAGATCACTTGAAACTGATTATAGATTCAAGAAGTAGACAAAAAATTGGGCACTTTAAAAAAAAATGGCACCTGAATTGGAGTTTGTATGTGCCTGTACGGAGCCCCCGAAGTTGCAGAAATGAGGATTGGACAGATACAGTGTTGGAAAACTGAAAATTTTGGAAAATATGTCCACCAAAATCAGAAACCAACCACACGGCTACGAAGCACATGAAAAATTAGCCAAAATAATAATTAAAAAATTGCTTGAAAAAAGGAGCAAAAATGAACAAGTTATGGCCTTTTAAAGTCGGATTGCAAAATTGAAAACTTCATTGGAGAGGGGTCTAAAATTTTCAAAAATCTTATGACATCATGATGATGTCAAAAAACTGCTATGTTAAATTTGACGGTCGTCTAGCTGTCACAGTTGTCATTGCCCCTTCCATCGGATTTTTTTGTCGGTGACGGAATATATTGTTTTCTCATCAGAATCTTTGGCCAACGTACCAGAATATTCCCTTGTCGTGGATTCTACTGGAGTCTTTTTTTATGCCACTACCGCAAAAGAAAACCGCCGAATTTTTCTATATCTGCCGCCGATTTGAATGAACTGGCTGGATTTTTTGAATGGTTGTTGGAGTTGTAGACACATAAAAATGACCTAAGCCTGCAAGCTCTATTTTACCACTTTTTTCCTAGCATAATTATAACATTTAATTATGTCCTTGGTCCACATTCGACTATTAATTAAGTAATTCATTATTATTTAATTAATTCATGTCTATTGTATTCTTCATGATTATTAAATAAATAAATTATATTTATTTATTCAATATGTCATTAATTATCTATTATCTTCTTATAATTAAATAAATTTATTAATTTATTTAATTACCTTTATTCATTTACTCTTCCTGATTATTAAATAAATGAATTTTATTTATTTAATATGCCACTGATTCTCATAATTAAATGAATTTATTTAATTATTGATTGTAATCCTCTAAACTAAATAATTATCTTTAATTATTTAATTACCTAATTTCACATTCCTCTCATTTTAAATAAATGAAATTATTTAAAATGATTTCGTTTTATTTAACTATCACTTCATTTTAGTAAATAATTTAAAAAATATTATTTATTGTCACATAAAACCCTTATTTTGAATTAATTTAATTCAAAATGGTAATCTTCTTCCAAAAATCAAGCAATTGAGCAAATTCTTGATTTTTCAAATCTACTTTTCAGTTCAATTCTTTATCTTCTTGATTTTCTAAAATCTTTATCTTTTTGACTAATTATCACATTTATTCTCGATCGCCAATTTGATTTTATCAAATGACATCTTGACCACTCATTTAACAATCTTGCCCTAACCCTAATTAGGGATTGTCACATGAAATCTCGTCCACTGATTTTAGGCTTTGACAACTTCTAATCTCGTTCGTCAGTGCAAAATTACATTCTTTATAAAATGTTAATTTTTCTCACAATTAGGACACCACTTTTTATCATTATTATTGCACCACTTGATTAATATACAAATCACTTTGCATTTAGCTTATTTAATTATTTTCTCATCGGCATAGTCATTTTTTCATAGTCTTTTATCATTCAAATCCTTCAAAATTTGCATAGGACAATGGCATAGTCAATTTTCTCACATAGATTTGAGGGCAACAATCATAAGTTCCAAGCTAGGAGGTGTTATGGAGGTGAATCATGGAAGCGTCGATGGATATCAAGTATAATCGTTCTTATTTAATGATTTCTTTGTGTTGCATAACTTCTTTGGGTTTTATTCAATCTAACCATGCTAAAATCCATAACCCATTGATTACATTGGTGAACCTAACATATTTTGAGAAATTTTGGAGTTGGATTCTTTTTGTTGCAGGTTTTGCATCATTCTGGGACAAAACCCTAGTTTTCAAAGATTCAAGCATAACTTTCAAACAACTACATATATTTTCACAAAAAATTTCTATAAGTTTGGGACAATATCAGGAGCTTCCACAACAAAAATAAGATTTTTTAGAGATGCTTTTTAACTTTTTATAATTGTTTTGTTAGTTTTCATAAAAAAAACAATTTTGAGAGAAAATTGTTGAATTTTTCGGATATTTTTACATTCCTGGAAAGAGATCTAAATTTCAATAGGCGTTTGTTCTTTAGGTTTTAAATTTTGATGAAAAATTATTAGTCAAACAAGAGATATTTGAAAATTAGGATTTCATAAATATTTGCTTGAATCTCACAAACGGTTACAGATCTATTCACAATTTTTTTTCTATAGATTTGGAATGATGTTCGACACCTTTAGTGAAAAACTCATAGTTTTTGGAAGTGTTTTGAATTTTTAATAATTTTTTTATGATTTTTCAAAAAAAAATTAATTTAAGATACAAAATAGAAAATATTTTAGACTTTTTTACATTTTTGGAAAGCTCTTGAAATTTTAGTAAGGGTGTGTTCTCTTTATTTTTATTTTTACTATCCAAAATATTTCCAAAAATCAGATTTGTCTTGGCTAGCTAACCCTCTAATATTAGTGATCAAGTATCTTCTTAGGGTTTTGGCTTTGTTGGGTTTGTGAATGTGCAGGAAAAAAATAAACACTTCAAAGCACACATTGGATCAAGTGGATAAATAATTTGGAGCTAAAGAAAATCTAGGTGCACACATTCCATCTTTCATCTCTAATCATTGTCGTTTTTGTCTTGTTTTGTTTTCGCTAATGTTTTATTTGCAGTTGTGCTTAGGGGGATAACTTAGTTTTTGCAAGACGAAGCGTAGAAGACCAAAGAGAAAACAAAAAAAAAAACACAAACTTCCTTTTGCAGGACAAAATTCGAAGACACAAAGGAAAATACTAATCATTTGCATGCAGGACCTTATGAAGACATTGATTTGTTTTAAAAAAGCTTTTTGTTTGGTAGTTAAAAAATTGTCATTTGAGTTTAAAAATTAACCAGTGTTTTTCGTGCCTGCTCATGTTAGTTTAGAACCCCACAATTCGGTATATTGAAGTATCCTCTCCCCTTGTGCATTTGTGCGATCCTGGGTGTAAGAGAAATGATTGTTGACTCTAGAACTTGAGCTTGTCTTGGTGGGAAAAAGTACTCACCCCAAGACAACTCAGACCAATGACATGCTAAAGCCAAGTGACTTCCAATCGGTATATAAAAGTGGATTTTTTGGGAAACCCCAAAAATGATGCTCACTTTTCTGACGAGAAGGGTAAAAATGGTCTCTCCCCGTACTAGATGGTGCCCCAAGAATAGAATGCCCTTACTAAAAGCCTTGTTGTAGTTTTTGCCAAAATCATTTTCTATTTGTTGGTGCAACAGGTTTGAACCTATGAAGTTGTCTTACATATTTATGATTCATGTGTGGAGATGATATATATGTCATAAGAGTTTCATGAGTACAGTAGCTTGGCTACCCTGTATAAGTGAGTGTCATGGAGGGGAGCCAGTGGGGTCAAGCTACTAGTCATCCACCTTGAATATGCGTAGCTGGATTTATCCAAGTAAGAACTCAGTAAATATTGTCCAACATAGCCTAGGGTGTAATTGTTCTCTGATTTAAACAGATCCATCACATCAAACTGAAAACACATTATATTCTATGATTGTTTTTTGATGTTTTTGTCAAACAACTTGATCATCAAAACAGAGTCAGTCAAAACAACATCTTCATAAAACCAAAACTATTATTTTTTCAGCGGCATATGTAACGACGAGCCGCAACTATCAAACAAAATGTCGCATGTGTTTGTCAATAGTTTATAACTTTTAGAGTCTAGTTGGAAAGCCACAACTATTATTTCATGAGTCACATGTGTAGCTGTGAGCTGCAATTGTCAAACGAAAAACCACAACTGTCTGTCAATAGGGTTAATCCATACTCTGAGTCGCATATGATAAACTGAGTCACATCTATGCGAAAACCACATTTTCCTGTCAAACATTTGAAACTTTTTTAGTCAAATCACCGCATGTGCAATACAAAACCGCATTTGACATCTAAAAAGCCGCATTTGCAAAATAGCACCACATTTTCCTGTAGCGACGCATCCGCCTAACAAAAAACCAAATAGTGTCTCAAACCATAATTCAAGTCAAAAAATCTTAGCCTACTGTCAAACATATTTTTCAGAAAGTCTTTGTTAGAAACCAGAATTGAAATTGCTCAAAACATCCATCATTTGCATTTATTTAATTTGCATTTTAACCATAGGTCTAAAATTTCTGGATTTTAGTTGCATTCCCTAGGCATCATAATCATCTTTTTTTTTAGCAAAAATTTGTCCTTAGGTTTCATCTTAGCAAACTTTGGATTAGGTCAAATCTCCACACTTTGCAAAAACTGTTATTTTCCAAACTAGGTTATCTTGGGACTTGGTCATTATTCTTCTTTTTGGTCATTGTCCTTTTTGTGAGAACCTCCAACTCAACAGTCTAGTTAGGCAGGCTCACTCATCATTTCGACCTTGTCATTTAGTCCCTTTTGATAACCAAAATTGAGACAAAAATCAAGCTTAGAGTGGTTAGGCAAACCTTTCTCCAAATATTGTCCAAACTTAGTCCTCCTTTTAAACCTAGAATTTGCATTAATCATCTTAGTCCTTAGTCAACATTATCAAACTTAGTCATTTTAAGCTTAGTCCTTTATCGAAAATCCAAAAACATAGTCTTGCATTGTCATCCTTTATCCAAAAATACAAAAACACAGGCTAGTGTCATCCTTGCATTTAATCGTCATTTTCATCACTCTCATTTGAGCAATTCCCTTTTATGGTGTAAACTAGAATCCAAAGAAAGAAAAGACAAATGGAAAAATTTAGACAAGATTCTCATTCCAATGTCACCAATCACACTTATTACCCAAATTGGAGTTTCGACAACCCATTTAGTGACACAACTACTCAACCTGTCATGACCATACCATCCTCATCAAACAACCCTTTTGAACTATTCTTACATAAGAATGAATATGGACAAATACTTGAGAGAAACTAGAGTTAGCCACACAAGATCCTAAGGCCATCTACTTCATAGAACAAATGGCCTTATATGATAAAGAGAGATACTTAGCCATACTTTTAAGTCAAGGAGCTAAATTATCTCATGGGTTCGACATTAATACTTTAAGACCATCATCTTCTAACCATAATTTCAACAATACGAATACCATGTCCAATAGTGTTCAACCTCCAAACAACACACACAATACCTTTTTTGATACTACCTCGTAAACTGTCACAACTACCATGAGTGTTATCTCCAGCATTCCAAACAATTCCAATTCAATCAATGCTACATCCTTCGGAGGAACACAGTCTGTCACACTGCCCACAATATCCATAATATCGTCACAATCAATTGGAGCCACCTTTGGGTCCTCGGCAATGTGGGCAAGTTATTCCAATCCGCTATTTACCACTTCAGTAAATACCATGGGGGTAGCATCAAGCCATACAAATCCTCCATTGATGACTACGTCTAGTACTATTAGTGCATCCTCATCATATCCTCTCATTGGTATGTCATATCCTAATCCTCCATTCACATCTTATCCTAATCCTCCATTCACATCATATCCTTGTCATTAATTTATGTCCTATCCTAGCCCATCATCCCTCAACCAAGTCCAAACCTACATGTCATATCCTAGTCCATTATACACCAATCCATTCCAAGATTCTTCATCTCAAAATACATTTAGTCATGGTCTCCAAAGTCCCATCCCATTTAATAAACTTGAAGATACATGTCAAGAGGAAAACCCATAGCATGACACCATAACTCCCCCGAAATGTCAAGATCAAAGTAGTCCATTCCATGAACCCATATTTACGTCCATTCAAGAGGTCCTCCTGGACAATCATGGCATACCAAAGACACCTATCCTTGGTCAAGATTCCATCCAAAACCATTTCATTCAAGATGAACCTATCCTTGGTCAAGACCCTATTTTTTATCCTATCATCCCAACTAAGCCCATCATTGATCGAGAAACTACTTTTGAAGATGTTCAAACCGATCCATTTCTCGAACCCTATGTCATTCAAGCCCAAACACTTAATGATCATATCCAGGCTCCGACTATTGACACTTTCCACAATGAGGCACTTGCCACCATGGGATGCATAGATGATCTTCATAAAGAACAAGAAGCTTCTATCCTAGACATATTTACAAATGATCAAGCTATAACTGAATTTAGTGGGCTCTATGACAATGACCATGAAGATAGTTTTGACATAGACTCGAAAGCACCAACAGAATCATAGGAGTCTAACATGTCACCAAATCAGACTGAATATAGTAATTAGAAATCTGTCCAACATGTCAGTAAACTACAACATCATGTCGATTAGGGTCATCTATCTTTTTCAGAGCAAGCTTTCTTATAGATGAGAAGATTTCAAGCATTAATTTCCACAATAAGGATGGGTTAGCATCTTGCTTCCAAAATAACAAGTACCCCATCACAAAAATAATTTGTCAGAACATACATTCTCGAGGAAAAGGATTAGGCCTCCACGAGCAAGGAATTTTGGAACCCATACAAGTTCAAGCACATTACGGACATCAAGGTCTTGGCTATTCATCAGTCAGAAAATATAATGATGTTATTGGTCCCTCTTTGATATTGGAGGCAACTTTATCTAATACAAACATCAAAAGGGGTGTCATGAGTATTCCTTGTCATAAGATTGTTGCCAACAACCCTTCCCTCCACACCCCAAACCATCATTCCCTCATGAATAAACCTTCCATTTGGAACCAACCAAAGTCTTACAAATCCAAAATCCAAAATCAAACACCAAAGGTCATGGAATCAATCAAAAATACAAGTGGACAAATGAAGCTAAAATGGATCCCAAAACGAAATGGATCAAGTCAAGAAAAGAATGAATCAGGCAAAGAAAATATGCCAAATCTAAAAGTCAATCAAAATGTGGAGCCACAGCATAAGAGGACTCCCACATATAATACATGTCCACCTTTGTCAAAATGGCCACTAAGAAAGACATATAAAAGTGTTGGTTCCAAACACTATCCTAACTCAAAACCCAAAATTTGGAGAATGAAAACCAATACATCCAAACACCCAACCAACCCATCCACATCCACCATCATCCATCATAATCCTACATCCTCCTTAAAGTCCAAAATCCATCGCATCTTGGCTACAACTCTCTATCATAAGGACTCTCATGGTATCTATTACGATGTGCATATTCTGATAAGGCCAACTCTAGTATCAACAAGGATCACAATGACATCAATCAGCTATATGCAAGCGCTATCATCCTGACAAGGCAACTACTTCAGAAAGGTCATTATTGGCATGTCATGGAACTAGTCTCTACATCGGCACCATCAAAATATTTAGCACAGTCAGTAGTCATCTAAAGCATCAAGGCTATCCGAAAAAACCTAAAAATATAAAAAATAAAATAAAAAAATCGTCACCTTGATGAAAACTTGGCAAACAGGCGTCTTGGTGACACCAAAAAAAAATCAAAAAATATCAAAAATAGTAAAGGAAAAAATTTCGTCCAACAGTGAAAACCTAGCAAATAGGTGCTTTGGATAAGTACCATGATGAAAACCTGGCACACATGCACTTTGGATAAGTACCATGATGAAAACATGGCAAACAGGCATCATGTGTAGAATAAATCATCTATGTGGACCATTACACTTGGGGGAAGATGTCTCATCTCCTTTACCCTCTGTATGACACATTTCTTATGACATTTCCATCTATCCATCTAAGCCCTATCATTTCCATCCATTTTCCCACCTATTTTGATCTTGACAAAGACTAAGGCACAAACACAACTCATGCTTTGGAAAACTTTTGACATGTCTATCTTTTGGCTATACCTTATTCATTGAATATCATGTCATTACCTTCATAGCCTCCTTTTCACTATGCAACATCATCCTTGGAGACCATATGATAATTCTCCTAGTCCAAGCCATCCATGTCTCCTATCTTTTACGGAAGCCATCCATTTTCCTTTTATACCTATCACCCATCTTGGTTTCCCTTGTCAATGGTCTAAAGATCCCTCGTCATCCCATCTAATCCTCATGAAGTCATTCCAAATGCAACAATATGGAGAACCTAGCCCATCATCCAAAAAATTCCTTGGCTTTGTCCCTAGCCCTGCTACAAACTTTTATCCTCTTGTCATATCATTGTCATCCTCACGTTGTTTCAGGATGTGTCCTTCCCACATCAAACAACGTTGTCATTGTCCTCGTCACCTGTCAATTGGTATTCAGCTTGACTAGCAACAAAATTATGGTTGTACTTGGATTCATGTGCATCGGCATCATTCACATGCATTTTGTCACAATTTTCATAAAACATCACAAAGTTCTAAAGTCCTAAAAAAATTCCTAAAAATTTGAAAAAGTCCTATAAAAAGACCTAAAAATCAAAAAATATCCTGAGAAAATACAAAAACATCCAAATCAATGTCAAAATCCCAAAAATAGAGTCAAAGTCAAATGATTGTCTTGTCAATCCAATCAATCCCGTCAATCAATATCTTTTATCCCTGTCTGAACTACATTGTCTCTATGCTTTTGCTACGTAGGCAAGATTCATCTTTGAATCCCTGAGACATTAGGTCAGTATTTCTAGGTTTGTTAAAATAGAATTGTGATTCAAAATTATGTCCTTTGGACAAGTTCATTGTTCATGTTGAACTACGAGGTCTTTGAGTGCATGACGTAGGCAAGGCCATCTGTCGATGAGCCCCCGAGGCTGCACTAGGTCAGTCCATTAGGGTTCATGGCACTACACTGGCACACACGTCAAAAGTCTACAAGTAAGGACAAGTCATTTCCAAACATGGAAAACTCCTAAAATGAATTTTGGCAATCACTCATTCAACATGACAATCACACCAGCACGTCAACATTGACATGTACTCAACACAAATCAACTTCAGTCAAAACAAGTCAAATTGTCACAACTGGTCAAACTGTCAATTCGTGGTTATCTTTCAGATGTGTCCTTCTAAAACATAGCCTCCATCATTTATGTTGTAGGATGTGTCCTTCCTAGGCATTGTCACTATCACCTGGCATTTCAAGGGATTCCTTTTGGCATTTAGGGATCAATCCTCTTGACATCAACATTATTCAGGATGTTTCCTTCCTGAATTTGGCAATCTTCGGCACCTGACATCTCAACATCATCAAGCAAAACACTGATCTTGTCTTTTGACACTCATGTTACTAGTTTTTCAGCGAGAACCCGACAGTAGGATTTAGAAAAACAATGGCGTTTCATGACGCTTGTCTTATCTTTTGACACTCATGTTACTAGTTTTTCAACAAGATCCTGACAGCAGGATTTAGAAAAACAACGACATTTCATGATGCTTGTCTTGTCTTTTGACACTCATGTTACTAGTTTTTTAGTGAGATCCCGACAATAGGATTTAGAAAAACAACAATGTTTCATGACACTTGTCTTGTATTTTGACACTCATGTTACTAGTTTTTTAGTGAGATCTTGACAGCAGGATTTAGAAAAACAGCGACATTTCATGACGCTTGTCTTGTCTTTTGACACTTATGCTACTAGGTTTTCAATGAGATCCCGACAGCAGGATTTAGAAAAATAGCGACGTTTCATGACGTTTGTCTTGTCTTTTGACACTCATGTTACTAGTTTTTCAGCGAGATCTCGACAATGGGATTTAGAAAAACAACAATGTATCATGATTTTGGCTTTATTTTGTCCTTTTGGCAATCATGTTGCTAGTTTCTCGAGGATGTCCTGGAAATAGGATTTAGGGAAGCAACGATGTTTCATGGCTTGTCCTTATTTTCATGTCTATTGTCCTTTGGCTTTTTCATCATGTTACTAGTTTTTCAACGAGATCCTAACAACAAGATTTAGAAAAATAGTGACGTATCATGATGGTGGTTTTATTTTGTGCTTTTGGCAATCATATTGCTAGTTTCTCGAGGATGTCTTGGAAACAGGATTTAGAGAAGCAACGACATTTCATGGCTTGTCCTTCTTGTCTTTTTCTACTTGCGGTTGGTTATGACAAAAAGACTGGGGCAATTGCGCTCTTGGTATGAGTCATGATCATCCTTATCTATGACTGCTTGTCTTATGTGATGGTACGACCTTGCACATCTTGATTTATGTCATATCATGGTGTTTGTTGGCCTTCACAATAATCTGCCCAATGATGATTAAAGAGCAATAAATATTAAAGTCCTATGGTAAGGTTTTGAAGGATTTGGTCTAGAAACTCACATGCATCTCCTTTGGTTTTGTCCGCTTCTCTCGCTCATCTCATATAGGCATTGCATCAATATCATCATCCATATCTTTTACACTAACATTTCTTTTTCTCTTCATATTATAGTCTTCTCATCCATTTCGAGAGCACACCCATGTTCTTGGAACCCGTCTGTCCTCTCGAGGGGGCACACCACAACCCTCCTCGTCATTCTTCCTCATCTTAATTTGCATTGGGGCATATTTTTCGCTTATTTTATTTGCCACAATGTGACAACCTACATTATGAAAAAGAGGGGCAAATGTATACACATAAAAATGACCTAAGCCCACAAGCTCTATTTTACCACTTTTGTCCTAGCATAATTATAACATGTAATTATGTCCTTGGTCCACATTCGACTATTAATTAAGTAATTCATTATTATTTAATTAATTCATGTCTATTGTATTCTTCATGATTATTAAATAAATAAATTATATTTATTTATTTAATACGTCATTAATTATCTATTATCTTCTTACAATTAAATTAATTTATTAATTTATTTAATTACCTTTATTTATTTATTCTTCCTTATTATTAAATAAATGAATTTTATTTATTTAATATGCCACTAATTCTCATAATTAAATGAATTTATTAATTTATTTAATTATTGATTGTAATCCTTTAAATTAAATAATTATCTTTAATTATTTAATTACCTAATTTAACATTCCTCTCATTTTAAATAAATGAAATTATTTAAAATGATTTTGTTTTATTTAACTATCACTTCATTTTAGTAAATAATCTGAAAAAGATTATTTATTGTCACATAAAACCCTTATTTTGAATTAATTTAATTCAAAATGGTAATCTTCTTCCAAGAATCAAGTAATTGAGCAAATTCTTGATTTTTCAAATCTGCTTTTCAGTTCAACTCTTTATCTTCTTGATTTTCTAAAATCTTCATCTTTTTGACTAATTATCACATTTATTCTCAACTGCCGATTTGATTTTATCAAATGACATCTTGGCCATCCATTTAACAATCTTTCCCTAACCCTAATTAGGGATTGTCACATGAAATCTCGTCCACTAATTTTAGGGTTTGACAACTTCTAATCTCGTCCATTTGTGCAAAATTACATTCTTTATAAAATGTTAATTTTTCTCACAATTAGGGCACCACTATTTATCATTATTATTGCACCACTTGATTAATATAGAAATCACTTTACATTTAGCTTATTTAATTATTTTCTCATAGGCATAGTCATTTTGTCATATTAGTCTTGTTAGTTTGTTAGCTTGGACAACTGTTCATCCATTTGCTAGGATTAGATAATAGTTATTTTATTGTTGAGATGCGATAATTATTATTTAATTATTGATTTCTTTTAGTGACACCTTGCAACCAAATTTGTTGTGGTTGGTAAGTTGTTATTTATCTCAGCCGTCGATTGAGAATCGATCTTGGTCGTTGGTTTTCCAATGAGAGGAGTATAAAAAGGGGTCATTGGGCATATGGAGAATATAGAAGTTTTTGTAGAAGCATTTGCAGTGCTAGCAAATGAGTTTGTGAGTTTGCAGTGATAGCAAACAGTCTTGCAGTGTTAGCAAGGGCGCAGTGATAGCGTTGGGGATAGCAGCAGGGGAATATTAGTGGGAAGTTGGGAGATTGTCAGAGTTCTGCCAGTAAGAGGCAAGGAATCTTTGTATCTCTTATTCTGCTGAAGTTAATATAATTCCTCATCTGTAGAACTGGTTTTCCCTTAGGGGTTTTTCCAGGGACAATTTGTCCGAAAATATTGTGTTCATTGTGTTACACATTTCTTTCCGTATTTTTATTAGTGAAGTTGCAGTTGTGTTATTTTTCGATATTAGCTGTGAATTAGTTTTCAGCAGTTAAATAATCTTTTAAGATAGGAGATTAATAATCAGTGACTGCAATAGGAATTTTCACAAGTCTTTTATCATTCAAATCCTTCAAAATTTACATAGGACAATGGCATAGTCAATTTGCTCACACAGATCTGAGGGCAACAATCATAAGTTGCAAGCTAGGAGGTGTTATGGAGGTGAATCATGGAAGCGTCGATGGATATCAGGTATAATCATTCTTAATTAATGCTTTCTTTATGTTGCATAACTTCTTTGGGTTTTATTCAATCTAACCACGCTAAAATCCATAAGCTATTGATTACAGGAGTTTAATGAACCAACCGGATTTCTTGGAAATGATCACCAGTTGTGTGAGGATTGTCATTGAAGGAGGTGGTGGGGGCTGCCAAGTGGCAGAGTGGCAGGTGGTACCTACGGGTACAAACACAGTCTGCAACCATGGACTTTAAAAAGAAAAAATTTCTTTTTGATTTTTTTTTTTTTTTTAAAATAAAAAAATAATACAATCTTTTTATTTTTAAATTTTTCTTTTTTAAACAAACAATTTAAATCAAAAATTGTATTCAATATTTTACAATGAATTTAATAAAATAAAAATCTAATTTTTGATAAAAATCAAAAACTCCCAAATACAATTTTTTTCAAAAAAATTAAATGGAGGGTTTTTAATTTTTCTAAAAAAAAGATTTTTCTGAGAAAATATTTTTTCTAGAACTATAGAAAGAAAAATCAGAAAATTGAAACAAATACCCAAATAGGTGATTTCTTCGATCTAGAGCTCCCGATGTCGGATTTGGACAAAACGAAAGGCTACCCTGACTGGAAACGGCCTTCTGAATCCGAATTTGAGGTCATATCTGGTCTAGGATGCACCTAAATTATGTTTCTCATCATATTTTCCTCTTGACCACCTTCACACGAACGAAGATCTCCCAACAATGGCTTTACAAAGAACCTTCAACTGCACTGATACCATGTAAGAACTTATGAAAAGAAACAATAGGATCTAGAGATCAAAGATAGCACAAAAGAGAGAGAGAAATAATGAGAGAATATGATGATAGTATTCTCAATATGCATGAAGATAGTACTCAAAACATGTATGTACAAGGCTTGCTTATAAAGGCAAGCTAGGACACAATGAAGGGCCATGAATGAGATAAGTGGCACAATCATGTGTAGGGTAGGTGGAGAGAAATAATAGATAATTTCATGAAAGGTGGATCACCCACCTAAAATGGAATTATCATGCCACAAAAAGTGGAGATAAAAAAGGTGATAACTAGATCACACCACAAAGAGTGGAATTTCTCCAACACACACTTCCCTAGGTGTCCAACAAATATCTCTCTATGCATGCACAAAACTAGATGCATTATGCAAATAAATAGGTGTCACAAGTGCAAAAAATAATGATATTCATTCCCTAAGTAAGCTTAAGTAAAGTGTAATAAGTAAAATTACTTATTTATACCAACAAATACAAAAAAAAACCTAAATTCATATCTAAAAACTAAAAAATAATAAAAAGGTGCAAAGAAAAAGGGTTGATTGCTTACCTGGAGGTTGTTGTTAGCCGTGCTCAACTAGGATCCCATATGCACAAAGTAAAAATTGTTGGATATTGTTGATATGTGATTGTCATTGATGTCAGCACTATTGCCATTAATGTCTTTAAGGTTGTATATGTCGAGGATATTGAGATAATTGTAATAAAATAAGTTGTGGATTGTCGGTGATGCAGTGAAGTTCAGTATGATGGCTAGCTCAGTATATTAATGATAAGAAGTTGTGGATTAAAGGATTTTTTGACAAGTATATCTAGTTTATTCACATGAAGTTTCAGAGGTTCGCATGAAGATTTGATTAAGTTATGAGTATCTATGTTCTGACAGTTGTTCTGTTGCATTAGTTAGCATTCTTGAAAGAAGATGATGTGATTCTAGTAATTTGAGTTGTTGCAGATACTTTTGTGGTGATTCATGATGCTTGTGGATGTTTCTATATCATGCTCTATCTATTTTGTTGGTATGCATTAATTGTTCTGCTCGCAATTGGTGATTTTCTTCAGTGAGTTCATGTTTTTCATGATCATGGCCGACAGGGTGATTGTAGTGTGTTGTGGATCTTCAAGACATAATTTTTTAAGGTGATTCATGTTTGAGACATGTTGTTTTGGGTCCTTACTATGTTTTGGCCGACATTTTTTGGTCCGCATTGATAAATTGTTTATTGATTTGGGCCGAAAGTTTGTACACATTTCATATTTATTGGGCTGACATACAATTGATGTTATCCTTAGTTGTGGATATATATGAATGATTTTTTATACCATTTTAGGGTATGGTGTGTGATGTATGTTATGTGTTGCATGTGAATAATGCTCTATTTCAAAGGCAGAAGTAAAGTGTGAAGAAGAGTGAGTTGAAGAAATTGTTTATGTGCTTAACCAAAACTATAATCAGGCATTAGAAGATGCTAATTTCTCAATTAAAAATATTTGGATGTAATCCGAATGTGACTGTAATACAATGAGTCTTCCTTTGGGTAGTGAGCCTTTTATATTTGGGCAATGAGATCTAGGCAATGTGCCTGAATGCATGTGCATTCCCAATTTATAATACTTTTAATAGAATATAATATTGTGGATTAACCTCCCTCCACCATGGTTTTTTCCCTAACAGGTTTTCCACATAAAAACTCTTGGTGTTATGTGTGTTTTTGATGTGGTGATGGTTTATGCTTTCATTTTCTTTATCAGATCTGAGAATAATTTTAATAAGTATATTTTTTGTGACAAGTGATTCACCCCCCTCTTAGTTGTTTTCCCTTGTGTTTCCAACAATTGGTATCAGAGAAGGTTCCTCTGGAGAAGCTTGACCACTTGAGGTGATCCGGGATGGCAACATATAAGAAGGATAGTCTGATATTTGATGGAACAAATTATTCTCTATGGAAAACTCGAATGGAGTGTCATCTAAGATGCATTGGTGAACCTTACTGGACAATTACAAATAATAGATATATCATCCCATAGAATGGTCCTTCTACTGCAAGTGAGATTAAGGATGTCGAGTACAATATTAGGGCTAAGGAAGAATTGTTGAGTGCTCTGACTGATTTTGAGATGGAAAATGTAATGGAGCTAAAGACTGCTTATGAGATCTAGAAAAAGTTGGAAACCTTGTATGAAGGTGATACCCATGTGAAGACTTCTAAGTTACAAAGCTTGAAAGGGAAATATGAAATATTGAGAATGGGTGAAGATGAGGACATCACTTCTTTTATGTAGAGAGTGAATGAACTTGTGTGTAGTATCATATGTGTTGGTGGAACATTAGAAGAATTAGAGATTGTTGCTAAAGTGCTCAGATCTTTGCTTGCTGCATACAAACACAAAGTTGTTGCTATTGAGGAGATCCAGACTATGACAAATGTAACCAAAGACATGTTGATTATTAAGCTTGCTACTTTTGAGTTAAGTGAGTTTGGTGAATCTCTTCCTAAGACAAAATCTGCATTCAAAGCTACTGTCTCCAGAAAAGATAAGAAGAGATATGATCTAGGAGAAAGTTCTAGAAAAATGTCCAAGTATGAGCAAGAAATGAGAGATATTGAAGAAGAAGAGAGAAAACTAGATGAGCTTGAAGCACTTATTGTCAAAAGGGTAGCCAAAGGATTAGGTAAGTATAAAGGGAAATTTCCTCTTAAATGTTTTTCTTGCAATAAAATAGGTCATTTTTCCTCAAGGTGTCTAGAAAGAGTTCTTAAGCCAAGACCTAACAAGCCTAGATTCCAAAGAAAGTGTTATTATGTTGCTGATGAAGGTGTGACAGATGATGAATTTGATAAAGGGAATTAAAGTGAGGTTAAATGGGTATTTATTGCTATCAAGGAAAATGATCCATTTCCTACTAAATCTACTAGTTGCATAAATGTGGAGAAAGCTCTAAATGCCAATGTGTGATTGATAGTGGATGCTCTCATCACATGATAGGTGAACAAAATTTAATTTATGAGCTTGGAAAAGTATGATGGTGGTGTTGTAATATTTGGTGATGACAAAGCTAGTGTAATCCATGGCAGAGGATCCATTTCTCTTGATGGTAAGAATAATATTGATGATGTTCTATATGTGGAAGGTTTGAAGCATAATCTCTTAAGTGTTGGAAAAATGGTTGACAAGGGATACAATCTTCAATTCAAGGATGGAAGTGTAAAATATTGGGGAGTTCCAGAAATGTGATTGCATCCAATACAAAAATAAAAGGTAATATCTTTCACCTAAGTGCTACTAGTAAAATTTTTATGATTTCTCAAGTTGATGAAAGTTGGTTGTGGCATAGGAGATTGTCATGTAAAATTTGACAATATTATCAAGATAAGTTCTACTCAAGTAGTGAGAGATCTTCCTCAGTTGATAAAACCTACTAATACTATATGCAAGGAATGTCGGTTAGGGAAGCAAACTAGTGTTTTATTCCAAAGAAAAAAATATTGTTCAAATGAAGTATTGGAGCTTGTGCATACTAACTTGTGTGGTCCTTCTAGAGTCAAAATTTTACAAGGAGATAACTATTTCATGTTACTTATTGATGATTATTCTAGATTGATATGGGTTACTTTCCTAAGGGAAAAAATTGAAGCTCTAGATAACTTCAAGATTTTTAAGGCTATGGTTGAGACAGAGACAGGTCTGAAGATTAAATGTCTAACATCAGATAGAGGTGGTGATTTTAATTCTTTTTGTGAAGAGCATGGGATAAAGAGACAATTATCTACCCCACGGACCCCTCAAGAAAATGGAGTTTTGGAAAGGAAGAACAAGACAATTCAAGAAGCTGCTAGGACTATGATGCTGGAAGGAAATGTTTCGTATATCTACTAGAGAGAAGTAATGAGTACTACCATTTACACTCTCAACTAGGCACATGTCAAAGGTGATACTAGTAAGGCTCCTTATGAGTTATGGTTTGGTCATAAGCCTACTGTTACATACTTCAAAATATTTTGGAGTAAATGCTATATCAAAAGAGATGAAGATATAGGAAAATTTGATGCTAGAAGTGATGAAGGAATCTTTCTTGGTTATTCTACTAAAAGTAAATCCTAGCATTGCTACAATAAGAGATTGAGGAAAGTAATTGAAAGTTCTAATGTCAAGGCTAATGAAGACATGGTTAGACCATCCAAGACTTGTGAATATGATTCAGATGATCGGAATTATAGTTTAGATAAAGGAAAGAAATTTTAGTCTCTAAATCAAGTTCAAAACATTTCGATGAATTAGGAAAATCAAGAGGAAGAAACTAGTGAAAGTGCAGAAGTAAGATCACAAGAGCCTCAAGTTCAAGAACACCCTAATACTCCAAGATATGTAAGACTAAATCATTCAGCAGATCAGATTATAGGTGATAAGAACAAAGGTGTTCAAACTAGGAGAAGAATTGTAGAAGAATATTGTTTGATCTCAAAGACTGAGCCTAATAGTGTCAATGAAGCATGCAAAGATGAACATTGGGTGGAAGCAATGAAAGAAGAACTACTGCAAATTGAGAAGAATGATACATGGATTCTTGTTCTTAGACCTAAGGAAAAAATAATAATTAGAACTAAATGGGTCTTTCAGAACAAACTAAATGAGCAAGGTGAAGTTGTTAGAAATAAAGCAAGACTGGTGTTTAAAGGATATTCTCATATGGAAGGAATTGACTTTGAAGAAAAATTTGTTCCTATTTCTAGGATTGAAGTTGTGAGACTATTTTTTGCTTACGCTTCTTACAAAAACTTCAAGGTTTATTAGATGGATGTCAAGTCAGCATTTCTAAATGGCGAACTGGATAAAGAAGTGTATATTGAGAAACCTAATGGATTTCAATTAACTAATCAGGGAGATATGGTTTTTCGGTTGAAGAAAGCATTGTATGGACTTAAGAAAGTCCCACGAGCATCGTATGCTAGATTGGACAAGTATTTATTGAAGATTGCATTTAATAAAGGTATTGTTGATAGTAATTTTTATTTCAAGATTGATCATGATAAAGATTTTATTGTTGAAGTATTTGTTGATGATGTCATTTTTGGAGGAGATGATAATTTGTGCACAAAGTTTGTTGATGAGATGCAGAGTGAGTTTGAGATGTCTATGATTAGAGAAATGAAATTCTTTTTGGGATTGCAAATTACTTAGCTAGATAAAGGGATCTTTATATCTCAGTCCAAGTATGTGAAAGAATTGCTAAAGAAGTTTGGGTTGGAAGATTCAAAGCCAGTTTGTATACCTATGGTGACTAGATGTAAGTAGACACAAGATGGTGATTCTCCTAAAATAAATCAGACTAGATGCAGATCCATGATTGGTGAATTTCTCTATTTGACTCAAACTAGACCTGATATCATGAATATCATATGCATTGTTGCAAGATTTCAACTTGATCCTAAGGAATCTCATGTGACAGTTGTGAAGAGGATTTTCAGGTACTTGAAGGGGATAGTTGATTTTGGCCTATGGTATCCTAAAGAAGATGACCTTACTTTGAGTTCTTTTATTGATATTGATTGGTCAGGAAATGTGAATGAAAGAAAGAGTACTAGTGGTGGTTTATTTTTCTTGGGAAGGAAGTTGATTTCATGTTTAAGTAAGAAGCAAAATTCCATTTCCTTATCTACTATAGAGGCATAATACATTGTTGTTGCTAACAATTGTAGTCAAGTATTGTGGATGAAGCAAATGTTGAAAGATATTTGAGTTGTGTATGATGAACCTATTGCTATATTCTATGATAATTCAAGTGCAATTAACATTTCTAAGAATCTGGTGTTGCATTCAAAAACCAAGCATATATCTATCAAGTTTCACTTTTTGAGAGAGAAGGTGAGTGAAAAGGAAGTAAGATTGGAGTATGTGCCCACTAAGGAACAGATTGTAGATGTCTTTACCAAGACCTTGCCTAAGGATACTTTTGAGTATCTCAAAGGGAAGCTAGTGGTGATTAACCCTCCTAATCAGAATTAAGATGCAATGACTTGCATCAGTCTATGCATTTCATAGTCATATCTTGTAATCCAGATTGATGTTGTGGTGGCTGCTACTCAGGGGGAGTAGTCAGATGTTCAAAAATGTGGTTCAGAGCTTGTGTGGAGAAATTTAATGTGTACCTTTGTTATTGATTTCAAATCGGGAGAAGATTCATGTGAAAAACTATGAAAGAGTTAAGGAGAAAGAGTCAAAATCTAAGGGGGGGAAACTACTAAGAGAAAGTATCATTGATGGTTTTTTTCACATCGTGTGTTGCCATCAATGCCAAAGGGGGAGATTGTTGGATATTTTTGATATGTGGTTGTCATTGATGTTAGCACTATTGCCATTAATGTCTTTAAGGTTGTATATGTCAAGGATATTGAGAAAATTATAATAAAATAAGTTGTAGGCTGTCAGTGATGCAATGAAGTTCAATATGATGGCTAGCTCAATATATTGATGATAAGAAGTTGTGGATTAAAGGGTTTCTTGAAAAGTATATCTAGTTTATCCACATGAATTTTTAGAGGTTCACATGAAGATTTGATTAAGTTATGAGTATCTATGTTCTCACAGTTGTTCTTGCTTTAGTTGGTGTTCCTAAAAGAAGATGATGTGATTCTAGTAATTTGATTTGTTGCAGATGCTTCTATGGTGATTCATGATTCTTGTGGATGTTTCTAGATCATGTTCTATTTGTGTTGTTGGTCTTTATTGATTGTTGTGCTCATGATTGGTGATTTTCTTCTATGAGTTCATGTTTTTCATGATCATGGCTGACAGGGTAATTGTAGTGTGTTGTGGATCTTTGAGGCATAATTGTTTAAGGTGTTTCATGTTTGAGACATTTTGTTTTGGGTCCTTACTATGTTTTGGCTGAAATTGTTTGGTCTACATTGATAAATTATTTATTGATTTGGGTCGACAGTTTATACACATTTCATATTTTATTGGGCTGACATACAGATGATGTTATCCTTAGTTGCAGATATATATGAATGATTGTTTATATCATTTTAGGGTATGGTGTGCGATATATGCTATGTTGTGAATAATACTCTAATCTTTCAAAGGCAGAAGTAAATTGTGAAGAAGAGTGAGCAGAAGAAAGTGTTTATGTTCTTAATCAGAACTGTAATCAGGCATCAGAAGATGTTATTTTCTTAGTTCAAAATCTTTGGATGTAATCTGAATGTGACTATAATACAATGAGTCTTCCATTAGGCAGTGAGCCTTTTGTATTTGAGCAGTGATCTCTAGGCAGCGTGCCTAAATGCATGTGCATTCCCCATTTATAATACTTATAATAAAGTATAATAATGTGGATTAACCTTCACCATGGTTTTTCCCCTAACAAGGTTTCCACGTAAAAAATCTTGGTGTTATGTGTGTTTTTGATGTGGTGATGGTTTATGCTTTCATGTTTATTTATCAGATCTAAGAATAATTTTAATAAGTATAATTTATGTGACAACTGATTCACCCCCCCTCTCAGTTTTTTGCCCTTTTGTTTCCAACAATGAGGTTGCATTTCATTTTTTATTAAAATAAACACCTCTACAAATTGAGATCATGTTTCTTACATATTGGGATCCCGTTTCATACAAATCGAGATCTCATTTTGTAAAAAATGAGATCCCATTTTGTAAAAAGTGGGATCCCATTTTGTAAAAAGAAAGATCCCATTTCCTAAGGGCTAGCTTGGGACACCAATACAAAATTGGGTCCCGATTTTTAAAAAATTAGATCCCATTTATATTTTTGGCTTGGGACCCCGAACCTAAATAAGATCCTGTTTATTAAAAATTGGGATCCCATTTTGTTGAACCCGATTTTGAGATTTTGGCTAAGGCCAAAACTTCCACCTTAAGTGGACTCAACTTTGTGCATTTACCCAAAATAGATTACACTCAAAAATAAAATAAAAATCCTTTCCCAAGCCCTCAAGAACTCCATTATAGCTAAATATTCAATGCTTGCAATATATTTAAGTCATTTGGTCCATTAAAAGTTGTAATATATAAAAATTCAACTCTATAAAAGAAATTAAAGCTTCCTTTGAGAGTGATCTCAATAACATTACATTTAATCCAACTACCTAAGTTTTTAGTTTAAACTAATCTTCTATTAAGATTATGCTAATTAGCCATTTTTGTATTGAAAAATTGAATGGATTTTAAGAAAAATACCTTTGATACAATGCAAAATGGGAAGTATCATTTACTTGACCCAAATCCAAAATGAATAAATGGTTTAGCCTAATATGCATACAAATATTCATTTAAACAAACTATGAAATAGAGTTCACAAGATAACCAACAAAAAAAAAAAAAATTCAGAACATATTTGGCTTTCATGAATAAATCCTTGAAAGCAATCAAAAATTTTGATAGCCCTTGAATCATTCATTGTAATATAAACCATAAACTTGCACATATTTTTTCCAAAAGAATAAACTTTTAGATTCAACAAAGAAAAAATTATTCAAATCTCTATCTATAAATGGTCTTGACAAACATCAATAAGGAAAAAATCCCCATTTTAACTTTTCCAAAACCTACCTAGAGAGATATTTTTTCTCAAATAATGTTGCACGCAAAAGGTTTGGTTTGATCTCTATATAGACTAATTTGATATTGTAAATGTTGAAGGCCTAATATTCTAATAAAATTATGTAATTTTCTTCTATTTTCAAGCTATTATCTTACTTTTTAGATTTTCCAAATAAAGAATTAACTACTTTGAACTTATTTTTACTAATCTACATGATAATGATGAAACTCCATATGTGTTGAATGTTGGTTGTATGAATTTGGCAGGGTCTATGGGTGTTAGGAAAAATAGGATTTGACCTAAGGTAATGCCTATGTGAAGCATCCATGATTAACAACTTCATAGTATACTAAAACTACTCTTGATTTTAGAAAACATATAATTTTCTTATGGAGGAATATTTGTCTCAAGAGAAAAGGAGAAGAAACGTGTTCCTTATTAACTTTGTACCACACCTTGATTAAATGTGGCATGATATCATCATGAGTGAGTTGATTATTATATTACAAAACTTGATTTTTAACAATGAAAATTCCACCTCTTTGCAAGAGGAATACCTTCAAGAAAGGTTGATATATAAGGTAGAAAAATGATTTTACTTCAATCTACCAATTGAGTCTTCATAGGTAGTATCAAGAAAATAAAAAAATCCAAGGGAAATCTCTTTATCAATATCACCATTTGTTGGCTACCAAAGTTGTAGGCTTCCAAAACCCTAAAGGTAATATCAACTCTAAATTTTAGCACAAGACAATTACCTAGGAATTATGATTAGGTAGGAGAAACTAAGTAATAATGGATGAGAGAGGAATATCTCCTTATTTAGGCTCTAACAGTCCAAGGAGGTGTCCCTTGAGGTTATTCTAGAGGATAACTAAAGAGAATATAAAATTATAATTAATCTTTGAGATGAAACCATTCATAGTGAACTACGAGGACCTAAAGACTATCGCTAAGCCTTCAAGATGGTTTTCTATGTAATATTAACTAAAAATAAGGAAACATGTAAATAGGATAAAAGATAAATGGTGTATAATCAAAAAATGATGTATTCAATCTAGCTATAAAATTCATACATTATTAATTAGAATTTAATGCATAGATAATTCAAAGGGGAATGGATGATTCATTGTATGAAAATCAAAAGAGATTGCAAGAGGATTTGGAAGAACAATGTGCAAGGGAGGAAGCCTACTGGAGACGAAAATCGCAGGAATTGTGGTTGAGAGAGGGTGATAGAAACATGAAATACTTCCATGCTTCTATCCAAATAAAGAGGGTTGCAAAGGTTCAATTTTTTCAGGAGATCCCCACTAGCATGTGGCTTACTAAAGAGGAAGATATTAAAAGAAAATGTGTTAGATTTTTCTCTGACCTCTTATCTTCCCCACGAGTTAGAAGTTAGAAAAATGAAAAGGATGAGATGGAATTATTGGCTTCAATTCCAGTGTCTATATCAGCTTCAGAGAATGAAGAGTTATTAAAACCATTTACAATAGAGGAACTTAAAAAGGTAGTCTTTTCTTTACCTCTAGACAAATCTCTTGGGCTAGATGGCTTTGTTGCACTCTTCTTTCAAAAATGTTGGGATATTGTGTGTTTTGACCTATTTTGGGCACTTGAAGAATCAAGAAGAACAAGTCCCTACTTAAACAGTTTAATGTAACCAACATATTCATTATCCCCAAGGTTAGCAACCCAACATCATTTGCGGAATATAGACCTATATCCTTGTGTAATACAGTTATAAGATTTTTTCTAAGGAAAACTATTTAAGGTTACAATCTATTATCCCAAGGATAATCTCTCAAGAACAAGAAGGTTTCATTCTAGGAAGAGAGACATATGAAGGGGTTGTTATAGCTCATGAGACCCTATACTCTATTTCAGTAAATAAAATACCTTCTATCATCATCAAATTGGATATGATGGAGGCTTATGACAAGGTCAAGTGGAGTTTTTTGAGAAAAGTGATGTTAAGATTTTTTTTCTTGTGAAATGGTGTAGATGGATTATTTCCTATCTGTCAGGGGCTAAAATCTCTATATTACTAAATGGGTCACCCATAGGCTTCTTTAGTGGTACACAAGGAGTGCAGAAAGGGGATCCACTATCTCCTTTCATATTTATAATCATGGCGGAGGCTTTGAGTAGATTTATTATCCACAAAAATTCTCTTGGACTTTGGAAAGGAATTCAAATTGAAAACACGGACTTGGTGGTAACTCACTCTATTTTTGTGGATGATACAAACCTATTTGGGAAAGCATAACTAGCAAAAGCAAGAAAAATCAAGGAAGTACTAAATAAATATGCTTCAGCATCGGGTCAAAAGGTAAATTCATCAAAATCCAAATTCTACATCCTAAACACAAGTGAGGCCATCAATCAGAAGATAGTTAGCCTTTTGGGCTTCCAAAAAGCACCCCTTCCTTGTTCATACTTATGAATACATTTTTCTCAGGACCAAACAAAGCATCATACTAGGTTAAAGTAATTCCAAGACTAAAATCAAGGATCTTGGCATAGAAAGCTAGATGGTTGTGTCTTGCTGGGAGAATTCTACTAGTAAAAGTAGTTTTGTCTTCAATACCTAATTACTTTCTTACAATTTTAAAGGAACATAAATCTATTCTTGAAGAAATTGAGAGAGTAATCAAAAGCTTTATATGGAAAGGTAATATTGATGAGCAAAAGAAGATACCCCTAATTTCCTTAGAAGCTATGTCATGTGATAAATCCCAAGGAGGGGCAGGTATGATAAACCTCTCAAAAAGAAATAAAGCTTTTGGTGCAAAAATTGCATGGAAGATGTATGTCAATCCAAAGGCCAAATGGTGTAGGCTACTCTAAGGAAAATACTTAGATAATATGGATCCCTCAAGAGTCTTCACTGTGATCAATCCTCCAAAAGTCTCAACTATTTGGAATTTTCTGATCTCATGTAGGAAGTTGATTACTTCATATATTTCATGGGAGGTAAATAATGGATAAAGCCTTAAATTTTGGATGGATTCATGGAATGGTAACCCACATTTGAAAGATACTCCAGCTCTTCTCTCGGTAATGGAAATATTAATTAAAAATTGGGGAGAATCTTTGTTGGACTATGTCCAAACAATTGAGCCAAATTTAGGTAAAGTATCATGGAAAAAATATCAGAGCCCTCTCTATCCATCCAACAGTTCAATGATCTACAAAAGGTGTTGAATGATCAAATGGTTTATCTCTCTTCAAACTCAGACAGATTTATATGGGCTTCAAGGGATAACAACTACATGATTAAACAATGTTGTAAGGCTCTAAGTTAGAACTCAGGTCACCTTCTCACACAAAGGGCCTTTTCCTTTTGTTGGGATAGTAACATCTTGCCCAAGGTGGGGAGTTTTGCATGGTTGGCATTGAGGAAGCGCATTTTAACCAGTGATCAGTTAGCTAAATTTAAAATAGTTGGCCCTTCCTTGTGCCCTCTTTGCAATGAGGAGATCCAAGAGGTTGACCACTTACTTGTGAGATGCAAGTTTGCACAAAAAATTTGGGAGTTTGTACTTAATAAGCTCAGTTATTGTACCCCCTTACATATCTCTCTTTGGGATTTGTTTCAAGGTTGGCCAGTTCGATATAAATCTTCATTCTTTGTATGCATATGGAAAGTAATCCCATCTCTAGTTATATGAAACCTTCGGTGGGAAAGAAATTTACACATTTTCAAGAAAATGACTTCATCAAATGAAGTTGTAAATGTAAAAATAGAAAAATCAGTCTCAAAATTAGTCAATGCAAGTGTTCATGAATTTAAAAATTCTAGCTTGTCCTTCTCTAACTAGGATAGTTGCATATTGCAAAGATGAAAATATTTAAAAATTCCTTTCCCAGGTAGTCTTTTGCAGTCAAAAGCAGTCAAGTGCAACAAGAAACATGTCAAATGGAAGGCTCCTCGGGCTGGATTTATAAAATTAAACTTTGATGGTGCCTCAAAAGGTAACCTAGGAGAATCAAGGGCATGTTTTTGTTTGCAAAATTCAGAAGGTAAAGTAATAAAACTATACTAGAAATATATTTCCAAGGGATCTAATAATCTAGCAGAATCAAGAGCATTGTTGTTGGGTTTGGAATTGGCATTGAAATTAGGTATTCAAAATCTTCATATTGAAGGAGATTCACTCTTGATAGTTAATGCTTATAAAGAATGAAAATTTCATAATTGGAGTCTCCAATACGTCCTCGTTCGAGCATGGAACCATTTTGATAAATTCTAGAGCTACATTATAACATACACATACAAGGAAGGAAATAATTTGGCTAATTATTTAGCTAATATGGCTTGCAAAAAATAGGAAATATCTATTTTAAATGACCTTTTACCACTTTCATAATTTCCTAATCTAGCTCAAATTGCTAAATAGGATGAGCTAAATATGCAGGAAGGGCTATTATCTTAAGTAAAACTTTATGTGCATTTTTTAGTAGAAAGGCAAGGGTGGTATTATTTTGAAAATATTGGAAGAGGATTCTTTGTTGCAGCTAGTACAAAATTTAGTACACTTCCAAAAGGGAAATCAAATCATCTCGGGTTTACCTGAATCAAATTACAAATTATTCCATGAGATTGCCAAAGGAAGTATTAAAGTGACGTTGAACTTGTCATTGCATTTAAGGAGCATCAATACTAGTAGACCTTTGGCTTGTGTGAACTTCATACCCTTATGTTAGAATTGTGTTGGGAAAGGATGCTCCCAAATGTGCGATGATAGAGTTTATTCTCATTATCCTTTGAAAGATTTGCAGGGGATATTTACTACATAGGTAATAATATTTAAACATGCTTAGCAACAGATGGTTATTTTCTAAATGTTGTGGTAGAGGCCACCTAAATACATCATTATCTCACATGGTTTATATCCTTCTTCATCAAATGTGCGAAGGACTCTTTATTAGTTCCTTCTTTGGCCCTATTTATCTCACAACTTTCAGTATTTCCAGCGGAAGGGTTTTAAGAGAGGAATGTAATCTCAGGCCTCATTGGAAGACGAAGGTGAACTCAGAATTTTTAGGCACTATGGTAAATGGGTAATGGAGTATCTTCCACAAAATCATAGGGTTTCTATCCCAATTGTGGAATGGGAGCTACCATTTTCAGAGACAATTGGTGAATTACAATTAGCACAGGTATTCAAATCTCATTGTTATCAATATAAGAAAAGTGTAATTCACATTATTAGTGAAGAGTTTCTCTATCCTCAAGCTCTACAGGCTATATTTTTGTCGCAATTAGCTTTTTTGTTTCTTTCAAATGCTTATGACCTACTCCAATCCTTCCTTGATATTCAAATGATAGCTACAAGTGGTTAAGGATGTTTTCTTACAAGAGGAAAATTTACTTAAGGGTATTCAGGCATATGAATTTTGGAAAGGCCAAGGGGGAGTGGGTGCCCTTTTCCCATGGAATTTTCTACTAAATGGTAACACCTATGTCTCTGTACTTGACGCTATCAAGAATACCCTAAAAATGTGTAGCTTCCACTACCTTCAGTTGGCCCTTGAGAGGCATAGGGTGTTGATAGGAGAAGACATGGTAGATGAAATTAGGAGGAAAAATTCCATCCTAACACTACTTAGCCATGTTCACCTCAAACTAACTATCTTGCGCTAGCCACTTCCTCAAGCTCCTCAAGCACTTCCAGTCATGATAATTTATGATCGGGCAAGTATCTCTTTGCATCCATTCTATCAAGTGTTACCTAATCCCAACATTCCTCTGCATCCAAATGGTCAAGGTAATGAAGATCAAGGCACAAACGAGGAACAAGGAGAGAACAAGATCATGACAATGGAATAATAAAGGGTTTTTTCTTTTGTTTTTTTAAATTGGCTAAAGAAAGAAAATTATATCTACTAACTATGGGCTCAATCTAAATTTGAGGCTTGACATATTTTGTAGCCTTCAAATCCTTGATAATCAGCATTTTTGTTTGTATGTGGACATAAATTTATAAATCAGTCCCCAAATAGGGTGGATATAGAAGGAATTATGGATGTAAATCATAAACCAAACCCCTAATAGGGTGAATATCAAAATAATTTTTTATTTATCTAAGCTATAACCAGAGGTTTTCTTCTTGATTATTTCCTGTTGATATGCTCTTTGAACCAGGTTTTTGTAATATTTTATTATAATATATTATAGTGGCTCACCACTTTTACTAAAAAACAATTCATACATTATTGTAGTAGAGATAAAAACATATCCCTCTAAATATTGTACTTGGCAAAGTTATGTAAGATAATATTAATAAGGAAACACATGTGTAGTGTCCTAAATTATATATTCTTTCAATTCAACCTTTTTTGGCCACTTTGGTGTTTATTTCCTTAGTGTTTTTGTAGCCTCATTTCAACCCCTGCATCAACCTTCTTCCTTCTCAAGGCTTTTAGGCCTCTTTTCTTGTAGTCACCTTTTTTTATCACTTTTCTACTAGCCCTATTTTTTTCTATTCTCCTATTAATGTTTAGTGTAAATTGTCTATGAATTAGAACTTCGTGTACATGTCCACATTTTATGTTAGTTTCCTATGATAATTTATCATTTGAAGGTCATTTTTGAGTATTTTTTCACTTTTCACTTTCTTGGGTCAATGGAAATGGCTTGGGATCAATCTAAACGAATCATCAACCTCTTCCTCTTCCCTCCCCTTTTCATTTTAGAATACAAACTTTTCATTTTTGGATAGATATATCTCTCATAGTTCTCTTGGCTCTCATAGAACTCTCAATCTTGCTACAACATTTTCATAGCATTATCTCAAGCTCTATTTTCTCTTGGCTTTATCAAGCCTTTCTAGGTAATATTATTCTTGTTTATTATTGTTATTGTAAGAATTTCTTGCACCCCTAAGAACCTTGGGATTATCACATCCCTCTTTCTCTAATTTTAGTCTACACTATTGTACATAACAACTCTAACCATTCCCAAAAACATTTGGGATTGGAGCATTTACATATAATCTTTTTATCTATCTATCATGATTTTTGTGTAGCTATAAATACCAAAGTGGTGGGTTGATTGAGGCAAGCCCCTAAATAGTCCCTAATTTTCTTACATTTATCTTTATGTGATAGGTTTTGTTGAAGAAAAAATAGTTCCATTTTGTGATATCTTATCTAATCTTTGTGTTTCATTTGTTTTCACCTTAATATTTAGGTAGGTTTTATCATAGTTATTTGTGTAATAAATTTTTCTCTATACTTTGTGTAGTGTAGGAAAAAGTATCGCTTTTTCACACTTAATTTGGAATAAATAATTAATAATAAAAAGGATTAAATTATGCCTTAATTTAGTGTTGTAATATATATTTTACATATTCACATTAATTTTAGGGCCCTATTAAATAAAATCGACTTAATTATGCCTTATTTATGGTGTTGTAAGGTGTACCTTTACACTTTCACACTAATCTAAGAATTTATTAATTAATTAATTGAGGTTAATTATCCCTTAATTGGCCCCTTTAATTCAAATCCAAGCCTAGTTAAATGCAATTTTAGAAGGATAAGATATGGCATTCATAAATGTTATATCATAACACTTAACATTGAAGAATGTGTGTCATAGGTAAATGACCTAGGACCCATTCGCCCGAGGGTGAATGGGTCCTCACTTAGGCGTAGGAGCTAAATTTCAAATATGTTTTTGGCATCTTTTCAATGATTTCAAATGTGTATTCACATGTCAGATTATGTTATTTGAATTTCAGGAATTAATGTTAAGATAAGTATAAATATAAGGTCATTTCACTATGTTTCATCTAACAAGACTTTCAAGCAATCGAGCAATTTTCACAAGAGCATCATAGGCATATGGGCAATCCTTATCACCCAAAAAGATTTGTAATTTTTTTTCAAATTTTGGATTTTGGTGTGTAGATAAATTGTAGCATTGATTTAATGCATTATCGGACTATGTAAAATTCATTACGGATCAAAGAGTGCTTTTGGCAAGCTGGTGGGATTATTCTATTCATTTGTGCTCTTAACTGCACTCTCACAATAGTCATTTTATTAAATTGTGATATCATGAGATAACTCAAGAGTTACCACTGACCCACAACAATTAAGTCTCGATCCAGTGGTATTATGGTGACTAGAGAGAGATTGGTGGTCATTACTGCTACCCCATGGTAGAGCATTTGGAAGCATGTGGTACTACAGGGAACTCATTAAATTGCAACCTCACAATCATCTACATAGGTTGTCGTGGCATTGTTGGATGATATATTAACTATAGATATTCTCTAAGATCAAGGGTATATATTTGAACTGGAAATAATGGAATCCCAACGGTCATGTAAGATTTGATTTTGGCAGGGAGAATAAGGAGACAAGGGATACAAAGCATGGGAGCTCGGGCTGAACAGAGAATGGGGATTAGCAGAGACAAAGTTGGGTAATGCATGGGTAGTACCAGATTTTCAAAGGGGAAATAAAATTGAATTTTTGATGTACAATTGTAATTTGTTGAATATAAACAAAACCATTGGAGTTCTTGATTCTATTTTTGTGAATTCTTATTTGATGTATTTAAAATTCTTCTTGTTGTGAGCAATTGTTGTGATATTGGTTAGCCTGATAAGGCCCACCTTTCTTGACCTACATCGGAATTATTGGAGTATTTCAAGAGCATTATCAAGGCATTCAAGAGCAGATTTATAGAAGATTTATAGCAGCAATCAAGATCCTATTATCATGTTAAAGTCTTCTTTCATTGTGCATGTTGTTTGAGCTAATATGGTGATGTAGAGTTCATGATCCATTCAATCATTCAAAGACATCATTTCAAATCAAGTTTCAAGATCAAGATTTCACATCCATTAAGGTCACTCCATGCTAGTTGCAGAATTGCATTCCAAAGTTAAATCAAAGGTTTGGTGAGTTGTGACATTGCATTGTTCATTCATAATTTCCTTCATGGTATTTTATTTCACTTCAAAGTTTAAATACTCAAACGGGTTTGACCAAGGCAAACCCCCCATCACCAAAAACAACATTTTTCTCCTCATGTGTTTGTGTTTGCGCGTTTTAGGTGGAAGATCCTTTGAAGAGAAAAATTGAAGAAAGTTGTAAAGTTGTCAAATTTGTAAGGAAATTTTCCATCTCATGGAAACTCTTCTACAAGTTTTATTTTCGGCTCTTTGAGTATGAAACTCAATAATCTGGGAGTGCAAAGATAGGAGCAAAGAACCCAGAAATAATTTTTACACAGCCTCAGCCAGGATCCATTCACCATAGGGAAAATGAGTTGTCAATGAGCTTCAAAAAGGCACTTTTGGTGACTAGTACACATCATTTTACCTTTCTCAGATCTACCTTTTGATTCCTAGTTCCATTAGTTTTGAGTACAATGTTTCATTTGCACTTTATAGCTTGTATTTTGGAATTTACTTGATAGTTTTAATCTTTCTCCCCAAACTGCTATTTAACCTAGGCTCTCATCCTAGCATAAAAGATAAATTTGTATATTCATACATTGATTTGACTCACCTTTTAGTTGTTAGTCAATTCAGTTGGGAAAATATCTCTCAACCTTGCAATTATATATGATTTATTGATAGGATGTATGTTGGTATGTGGTAACGGATCATGCAAATACTGTACACCCATAACACGTCAAGGCTTTTCTGTTAACATGTTGAATGAAAAGTGACCTTGTAAAACCCTAATTCTAAAAGATTCCAAAAAGCTTGTTATAAACGGGTGGGATGTATGTAGATGATGGTGTATTCTGAGAGTCTCATAGTAGTCATGGTGTCTCTTTAAATTTGGTGGTGATACTCCTATGAGAATCTTTCTCTGCAAGTATATTGTAATATTTTGCTTTCTAAATAATATATTGAGTGGTTTTTGGAGTGTGGGGTTTTTCTCTCGAAAGGGTTTTCCCTACATAAATAATTATGTTGTGGTATGCATGATATTTTTGTTTATTTTGTTTAATTTTTTGTAACTGTTAAAGATCTATAAAAGTTTTACATTATTTTCATCTCAAGGTTAGTGTAGGAATTTGTTCTGCTACCTTAGCTTCCTTACAAGTGGTATCAAAGCTTGATCACCTTTGTTTTAAGTTTTGGGTTGTTGGATTTTTTGAACTAATCCATATTTGAGTGGGAGCTTAAGCAGAAGACACTTTGTGATCTTGTTGTAGGAATTTTTCAGATGGCAAGTTCATTAGGGAGAATAGAGGTGGATAATTTTTTTGCAAATAATTTTGAGATGTAGAAGCTAAATATGGAGGATCTGTTGATAGATTGAGATATGTGGGATGTTATTGATGAGAATGTTTCAAGGCCTATAGATCCTACTCAATCTTCTCAAAATAATGTTATGGACCTTAAAGCCAAGGGTCTAATTAGATTGTTCTTGGAAAACTCTATTTTAATTAATGTATATGAAGAGATCTCTACACATAAACTATGGAAGAAGCATGGTGAGATGTATCAGGCCAAATGTTTAGTGAAAAATATTTTCTTGAGGAAGAAGTCATATTCTGTGAGAATGGAAAAGGGTGGGAAAATAAAAAACCACCTAGAACCATTGAATATGTTTGTGGATCAACTAGCATTATTTGGTGTCAAAATGGATGAGGGGGAGAAATTTCAAATCTTTCTTTGTTCTTTGCTCGATTCATGGGATTCTCTTGTTATGGCTATTGGGAGTACTTCTATTATATTGAAGACTAAAGATGTGGTGTGTGTAGTGTTCTTTAATCAGCTTAATAACTAGGACCATGAATTCCTCTACTTAGGGATTGACCATCACAACCATCAGCCATAATCTACTAAAGAACCTCATTTAATTATCAACCCGAGGACGTGAACTTAAAATGGGTGAGCACAATATATGCACTAATCACCTTTCCCAGACATGCATGATTTCCTAAGATGCTTTATACTGGAATTCTAATTACTGGAATAACTTTACTAGATAACTTGCTTTGGAAGTGAAAACTGAAAGATAAAACTATTCAGCATCTAGTGGCTACAAGAATAGTTGACAGCTCTGTGTTTTTGCCAGCTGTAGGAATAGACACATTAACTTTTATAAAAGAAAGTGTAGCTATTCTAACTTATAGAATGAAAGTATAGGCAGTTCCCTAAGTGGGGCCCCTTAGGTAATGCCAAAAGTAGACAATAGATTAGGTGGAAAACTTCATAAACTTTATTGATTCAAAGTAAACCGATACATAGCATGTAATCTCTTGACTATATTTCTGAAACTGAAAATGTGTTTACAACAGCAATCTTCCAGCCCATTCTCTAAAGGAGAATGGGCTATTTATTGAAACTAAATCTAAATACTAACTAACCTTCCCTTATAAATCGGGAGGTCTTTATTACACTCAACTAGCTTAGCAAAGTGGTGGATAGAAATTAAAGAACTAAGTCAAATCAGTCCATCAATCTTAAAGTGCCATCATCCTAGATTTATGCACCATCAAGATGCCTAAGCTAGATTTCTGAAATACTCCTCTTGCATGGCGGATGAGTTGAAACTGCCTCCCTATTTTTCAGCTATTGAACCAGTCTTCATTGATTTGGTCTTCTATCCTCAAGTGGAAATTGAATTCCTTCCTTCAATCATGGTACCTACAAAATATCTGCCAGCTATTTCTGAGGTAGAGAGTTAGCTCAACACGTTCAACATTTAAGATGATTCATCACTTCATTTATACATTCATTCAAGCATTAACCTAAAGCAAATATTATTCCAGGCGTGGCTACAGGAAGTTCGACAGTAGAGGTTGTAGGAAAGGTTTGTCATCACACAATGTTTATAAGGTATTCATCAAACTAATAAAATGTTTAAAGTAATAACCATGGAAGACTTAGTGTAATATACTTATTATATTAAGCATAAAAAGTTTGTGTTTTATCCCATAATCAGCACTAAATGTTTGTTTTAGCATAATGAAAAAGCACAAAAGTGTTTGTAAAAGTATGATCTAGATGTGCCAAAAACTTGGCTCATCATTCCCCTCAACCAACTATTTTCTAGACCCTTCAGCAAATCTAGCATTTCTTCTCCTGACAAATTCTCTTAAATCAGCATGTTGCTGCTGTCCACACTCTCCATGCTAGAAACTCCAAAAGTGAGCTCGCATCACCTCTAGCCCTTACCATCTGTTATCTTCAGAACTCCTATTATATATGATGTTGTCCCCCTATATAAATAGTAATGGCCATAGGAGAATAGGTGGTTGCATAACCAAGGGCAACCAATTCTCCCTTTTTGTCCTGGAATTCCTCATGTATCTTTTCACCTTCTGGTTGCTGCATACAAGGTATTGGGAGTGTGTGATTTAGCCCTTTTTAATTGAAATGGAAGATGTTCTCATCTTGTTTGAATGTGAAAGTTTGCAGCTCCAAGATCATTGTTTATTACTTGAGAATACTGAGAAAATACTTCTTTTCTCAAAGGCTCAATAAATGGCCTGGCTCTTTCATCTCTCCATAATTTCTTCCAATCAAAGTAGATACCCATCCCATTCTTTGATTCATTCCCACAGATAATGGCATATTGACTTCATCATACTGATGGCTATCAAATTGTTCCCCCCTGCTTATCTCATTGGCGATCCAAGAGATCAAAGCGTTGATATGAATGTCCCTGACATAACATAAGGGGTTCCAATCCTTATCCTGGGGTATAGCCAAATTGTGTAGATAAAATTCACATAGGAGGTTCCTGATGTGTAGAGGTGAATCTCTATATGTCTCATAAAAATTTTTCGGGGTATCTAATGAAGGATTTTTACCTTTCCAAATTCTAATCAGTTGGAAGTTCAAATACATCTCCTTGAGATACATTGCATAGACAGGTGAAGGTGCTCGACATTGCATCAGCCACGGAACAAGCTCTACCACCTGGTTGAGAGTGTCAGTTAAGTTAGCAATTTCCAAATTCTTGTTCTGGATTATCCTTTGTAATCTTTTAATTTTGAGTGCAAAAGTAGTCTGTTGATGCTAGAGTTCTTCAAAACATGCCATTCCTACAGCAAAGTTCATGACATGGAGGGTAGGTTTTTTGACTATAGCTTACTGCAAGTGGCCCATGTATTTCTTCAGTTACATCCACTTTTCCCTGCTCTTCGTCTCCAATTACTTATGTACTTTTTGATTGTTCAGAGTTTTCTTGTCCTTAATTACCTTCCTATTGCCAACCTTCATGTTCTTCCTGAGCAGTAGGAATCTCAACAATCATTCCAATTCTTTCACCCTCTTCTTCTGATGGAATCACAACTGTTACTTCTTCCTTCTCAACACATCCTACTTCTTCATGTAGTTGTTCTACCATACTTCCTTGTATCTATTCTGCAATGGCAACCAATTCATCCAGGCCAGCTCCTATAGGTGTACTTACAGTCTCCTCAATAACTTTCTCCTCCATTTCTAGTACAGGACTGGAAGGGTCTGAGGTTGGTGGTGTGGCTACAGTAGTATCAAGTGATTGATGGGTTGTCGGGTTCTGAAGTCTAGAAATCCTTCTTATGGGAGTAGGAATTGTCTTATGCTTCTTTAAGGCTTTTTCCGTAGGAACAAAGAGGTTTTCCTTTTATTTTATTTTTACAAGCTTAGGGGTTGCCACAATGGGTGATTTCCCTTTCTTATCACTGGAAGAAGGCTCAATATTTTTGATAGGAGTTTGTGTCGGTTGCTTGGAAGTCTTTACAGAAAGAGGAATGTCATCTTGTGAATTAAATGATTCCTGAGTAGGGGAAATAACAGCAAAGGTCTAGCCTATGGACTGGGAGGTTCGTCGCTTGAAGGTAAGAGGTTCTCCTCGAGGTCCAACATTTTGAATTTTGGGATTAAAATTGACAATGAATTCCTCCCAGGTCATTCTTGATGCATCTTGAACATATTTTTCAACAAGTAATTTAATAAGCTAGTGGTGGGATATGGAGTTAACCCTACCCTTTTTAAATTCAGAAGCACTATTTGATAGCAAATTGTAAAGGAAGTCGGGAACATTCATCAACAATCTATGGCGTAAATGAGATAAAAGTTTGAAGTGATGAGAATGCAAGACTAAAAACTTACCTTCACAGGTTATGTATTTGATTATATATCCCACCCGTGACACCCAGTCTTGTGGCAGACTCATCCTTTGTGCACCTTTCTTATCTACCCATAGAGGAGGGTCATTTGGCCAAGTAAACTCTTCCTTGGTGCTCTTTGCATCCCTTCCTCGAGGAAATGTTTTTTCCGACTTGAGATAATCCCGTTATCTCTACAATTCTGTCAATTGATGCATTCACTGTTATACCTCTAACTTTTGCTTCTCCTTCTTGAAATGTCCTTGTAAATTCCTCTGCAATTCCTACATCAAATTTTTCAAGCTTTAGGAAGTAATTAAGCCACCCATATTGTTTGAATGGTGGTACATGTAGCACATCCTGTAGCAAGATGTTATGATCTGTAGGCTTATGTTGAATCGGTTGACCTCCCATCTCCTTAGTTTTATGATCACCTGGCTTTTCCAAACTTGCACAACCAATGAACTTCCTGCAACCCCAATTCTACAGCACTTTGCCTCCCCTCAACCGAATATTTTGAACCACTCCTCAAAAGATACAGAAAATATAGAAAAAGGAATTTTGAACATTCAATCCTTTTGAAAGAGTAAGTAATCATAGTTGAGTGAAACACATTTAGGTTCATTATTGCAGGAGGGAATGATGTTTAGTTCATTTAATTGCAGATTTCAAAAATCCGATGCTCATGCCGAAATGACAATGACAATGGTTGTGGCAAGGCCTTAAGGTGGCGGAAACAATTATGTGGCACAAAGTTTCAAAAATAGAAAAATGTGCCCAATCGTGTGGAAAGGCTGAAAGGGATGGTAGCCATATAGGAATGTAGTTTTCATTAATTAATACCAAAATAAATGTAATAAATAAAACAACTAAGCAATCTTAAAGTGAAGTGGAACTCACCTGGATGGAACCATCGTAATTACCTGATGTGACTTCACTTCTTCATTGAAAAATGTGATCCATAGAAATGTGGATGGTATGGAGAATGACAGGTGGATGAGGTGGCAGAAAGAGTATGAGTGGACGAGATTACGGATGGAGTGAGTGAATGGAATGGGGATCTAAGTGGATGACCCCTTTATTATGACAATTTTATGCACTTTTATGCATGGCCTAAGGAATTGAGCTGTAACTCCATCCCCTTGGCTATAGGATCAACTGTTTCCTACACAAATTTGAATTGGCTCAGAAATTCTTCGTTGTCAATGGGCTTATAGTAGAGCTTAAGACGATTCCCATTGACTAGTAGCTTGAATCGGACCTCATCAATGGTCCTCAATTGTACAACACCATTTGTGAATACTTCCTCTATCTCATATGGACCCAACCATCTAGTTTGTAGTTTTCCTTGATTGTCCTTATATTAGGAGTCATATAGCTGAGCCCAATCTCCTGCTTTGAATTTCTTCTCTTTAATGTACTTATCATGCCATTTTATTTATTGGTTTTGTATTATCTCAGTGTGGTGTAGGGCATTCTTTCGGAGCTCATCCAAGGCATTGAGCTACATGACTCTTTCCTTTTGTGCAGTTGTTAAGTCCATGTTCATTTCCAATGCTATTCTAAGAGTTTTATGTTCAAACTCTATTGGCATCACAGTTGTTTTACCATACACCATTTCAAAAGGTGTATATCTTGTAGTAGTCTTCCATGTAGCTCGGTAGGCTCATATAGCTTCTAGTAACCTTGCAGCCCAGTCCTTTCTATGCAAATCTATAGTCTTAGTCAAAATTGCCTCAATATCTCTGTTGGTGATCTCCACTTGGCCATTAGCCTATGGATGATAAGGAGTTGATTTCATGTGCCTTATGTTATATTCATTGACTAAGGCTGTAATTAGAGTAGAGGTAAATTGTGCCCCTTGATTAGTGACTATTTCCCTAGGAACACAAAATCTGGTGAAGATCTCCTCAAAGAGGAACTCTCCCACCTTATTATCCCTAGCATGTTTCATAGGTCTAGCTTCTACCTACTTTGTTACATAATCTGTGCATACAAGGATATAAGACTTACCATTTGAAGGCAGACCAATTGGCCCCACAAAATCTAGTCCCCATTTGTCAAAGGGTGTAACAATCACTTGTGGAAATAGAGGCATCTCATCTAATCTGGTTGAACTTCCCATCCTCTGGCATCTGTCACATCTTCTAGTGTATCTGGTTGCATCTCTATGCAGAGTTGGCCAATAGTAGCCAGTATTTAAGATTTTCATTGTTGTCCTTTTTGCAGCAAAATGTCCCCCACATGGTTCATCATGAGTATCTTCCTCTCATACACATCTCCTCATAACCTGATCTGGCCTTGTATAGAACATGCAATCGACAATCGAAGAAAAGTTAAAACTTTTCTCTACCAATAGTCACTTTTTTTTAGGGGAGAATTGAGGAGGAGTTATTCCTATAGCCAGATAATTTTCTATATCTGCATACCATGAGTGAATGACCTTGATTGCAAACAGATGCTCATTAGGAAAGGAGTCCTCAATAAGTGCAGAATCATCTTGTGTTTGAATCTTAGACAGGAAATCAGCAACCACATTGGCTTTACCTGGCTTGTCCACAATTATAATGTCAAATTCCTGCATTAGCAACAACCATCTTGCTAGTCTCCCTGCTATTGAGCTTTTGTTCATGAGATACCTGATTGTTGCATGATCGGTGTGGACAAATATCTGATAACTTATGATGTAATACCTGAATTTATTGAGGGCATAAATGATTGCTAACATTTTTTTTTCTGTAATAGTATAGTTGAGCTCAACCCCCTGCAAGTTCTTGTTGATGTTATACAATGCATGTTCAATTGAACCACCTTTTTGTCCTAAGATAGCACCAATGGCATAATCTGATGCATCAGTATGAATATGGAATGGAAGTGACCAATCAGGTCATTTCAACACAGGTGCTTGTGTAAGGGCAATTTTCAAATCAAGGAATGCTCTTTCACATTCCTCTGTCCAAGCAAAATCTGCATCTTTCTTTAGCAAATTGTATAGAGTGGTTGTTGTTTGACTGAAACCTTTGATGAATCTTCTATAATATCCTACATGTCCTAAAAAATTTATCAGTTCCTTTTGCTTTGTAGGAAAGGGGAGATTAGAGATGACTTCAATCTTAGAAGGATCAACCTATATCCTTGCAGCAGAAATATAGTGACCAAGCATTATTCCTTCTTGCATCATCATGAAGCACTTTTGACTATTTAGTGACAGGTTATGATCTTCATACCTCTGTAGTACCTTCTTCAAGTTATCCTGTGCTTCCTCAAATGTGGCACCATAAATAGTAAAATCATCCATGTATATCTCCATGCAGTCATATGAGATATCTGAGAAAATACTTATCACAGCTCTATGGAAAGTTGCATGTGCATTGCAGAGACCGAAAGGAAAAATAGAGTAGAAAAATGTTCCCCAAGGGCATGTAAAAGTAGTCTTTTCCTGATCCTCTGGGGCAATCTTGATTTTATTTTATCCACTGAAGCCATCAAGGAAAGATAAATACTTCTTCCTTGATAAATTATCCAGTACTTGATCAATGAAGGGAAGAGGAAAGTAATCTTTCTTTGTTGCAGAGTTGAGCTCCCTATAATCTACACACACTCTCTATTTTCCTCCTTTCTTAGGAATGATAACCAATGGGGAGACCCATTGGCTATTCGAGATTGGGTAGATAAAGCCAGCATTCAACATCTTCTGCAATTCCTCTTTAACAATTTCTCTCAAGGCTGGGTTGATTCTCCTTTGGGGCTACCTAACAAATTTGAACTCATTGTTGATGAAAATTCGGTGTGTACATAGCTTTGGATCAAATCCTTTCATGTCACTATAATCCCAAGGAAAAGCTGGTTTATGGGTAGTAAGCATTTTGACCATTGATTCTTGTTGTTTGTTGGTAAGTTTATTGTTGATATTCAAAGTTTTTCCTGCAGATACTTCTACTTGGGAAGTCAATTCAAGCATGGATACTTTAGACAAAAAAGGCATGTCTACTTCATGGGGCAATAATGTGTGCAAACAGTCAGTTGTTGCAGGATAATGATTTGATGTGGGTGGAGGAAGAATGGTCTATAAGGTGCATGGACTTTTTTCACAATAAGGGTGTTCAATACCATAATTATTCAGTAGGACATTGTATAGTATCTCTTCCTCCTCTTGTTGTGCAATGAAAGGCTCTCTATTAATCATCATGAGACTGGCCACCGAGTTCACTTCCTCTTCTTCTCCCAAATCAGGCCAAACAGCCTATCCATACTCAAATTGAGGCTGGGCTGGAGAATAGAGGGTAAGCTTCTTTGTGTTATACCCATCAAATATTGTCATGTTACCCATCCTACATCCTATATAAGCATCTACAGTGGCTAACCACGACCTTCCTAGAATTACAGGATAACCTCCTAATGATGTTTTTGGAGACAAAATCATAAAATTAGCGGGATATTCCCATGAATCTAGGGTGACAACTAAGTCTTCCACTACTCCATCGGGTTTGACAGTTGAACTATCAGCAACTTGCAAGACTATAGGTGTAGGTCTTTGGTTAGAAATAATCAGCTTTAGTACAAGGTCTTTGGTCATGGCATTGATAGCAACTCCAAGATCTACTAAAGCATTCTTAATTTGAACCTCATTAATATTAATTTCAACAACGGGGCTGCCAAGATTTGAATATTTTGGGATTGTAAGCTTCCCTAGCATCAAATCAGAGAGTTGGCCTAAAACATGAACAGTCTGAGGGTCTTTCTTCTTCCTACCCAACTTCTTTAGACATGCTTCTTTGATGGCCTTGCTGTAAATAGGTACTTCCTTAATTGCTTGGAACAAAGGAATTTGTCAAAGGTAGGCTCTTCTTGCTTTTTCACAATTTCACTTTCCAACCTTTGTGGGAAAGGAGGTGATGGTGTATTAAATACCTTAGCTAATGATGGAGTCTGTATTGGCTCATTGGGTTGGACTAGGCCATTGGCATCTTCTTCTTGCTCAATCTCCTCAGATGGAAATTTTGAGATTATGGGAGGAGATGGTGTGGGAAACACAGCTCCTGAACGTAAGTTGATATTATTTAGGTTGAGAGCATAGGCAGGTTGGTGATTAGGATCAGTAAAATAAACTTGTTGCTATTGTTGCTACTGCTGAGGCTGATTATTTGGATTGGGTGTTGTTTGAGCAGGCAGTTGGGTTGGCTTTGGATTTTGGCTTTGATTGGCTACCGGAGGTGGCATAATTGAATGTTGTTGGGGTTGCTGTAGGAAACCTGTGGGTGGATTTGACCATTACTAGCCTCCCCTCCACTGGTTAGACTGTTGCCAATTCCCCTGTGGTGGTTGCCACTGATTTTGTTGTGGTGACTGCCAGTTCCCTTGTGGGGGTTTCCAACGATTTTGTTGAGCATTTGGCCAAGGATTATTCCATTGAGGTTGAGAATATGGGCCATAATTTGGAGGGTATTGGTTATGCCACTGATTATTATATGAACCAAAATTTTGCAAGGGATCCTGAGGAATACCTTGTCTTGGGGCCCAAGGCCTACGTTGAGCAATGAAAAACACTTCTTCCTCTCCTTCAATTGGTTTGAACTTGGTAGGAAGATGCTGGACCTCCAAATTGGCCACTGCTTTGCATCTGCAATCCTTCTTCCTTTGTTTGTAGTGAGGGTAATATTCAGCTAGCATAGCATCAGCCTCATTTTTCTCCCTTCTAGATTGCATGGTGTCCAGTTGAGTAGCTACATCATTTATAATATCTTGCTTGAAGTCGGACAAAAGATTAGAGAGTTCTCCTTTTGATACGCCTAAGCCACTTCCTTTTGCAATAGAGGATCTGAACCCCCTATCTTTTTTCACATTTTCCCTAGAGTAATTGAGACAAATCTTCTTGATGTCATCCCAATTGCTTTGTTTGATATCTCCTCCAGCCATGAGGTCTAGTACTTCCATGCCAATATCATTGACTCCTCGTAGGAAGAGAAGTTTTTTAGACTCCTAATTTAGCTGGTGCTGAGTGTTTTTCTACACACTGAACAGGAACCTAGACACATAATCTTCCAAGGTTTCATCCTCCTTTTGTGACATCTTGAAGATGTCATTCCCTCTCATATCATTCCCCCTCCAATATTCTTTATACTTTCCTAAGAATAGCTCCTTGAATTCATCCTAAGTGGTCGCAACATTGCCTCCTAGTCCCATGAACCATTTTAAGGTTGACTCCTTTAAAGTAGAAGGAAACAATTTCATCTTATGTACTTTAGTAGTATAATCATAACTCCTACATAGGATGTCAAACTCAAACAAGAAGGTATGAGAGTCCTCTGTAATAAGGCCATAGAATTTTGGAAGCAATGAGGCAGGGATATTTTTGAGATTATTATTGTCATGTAATTCAGGGAGTGGGAATGGAAAAGTAGGCCTTGCCATCCTTGGTGGTGGTCTTAAGTTAGCTCCTGGCTGATAGATGACAAGGGCAAGCGGTTTATTATGGGGGTCCTGGTTATTGAAAGTGTGAAGGTTATTCAATTGTGTTGTGAGTAAATCAAGGCTATCAGGCTCATCAAACAAGTTCAAACTTATCTCTGAGGAAGAAGAAGATGAAGTGACTAGGTCCTGACCAACATCCAAATATGGTTCTTCTGGGACAATTTTTGGATCAATTTCTAGGTCAATTTCTTGGATATCTAAACTTCTAGGAAGGAATCTTCTAAATTGGTCTCTTCTTCTAAGTATACAGTAAAAAGTAAGTCTAAACTATGGAAAAATGTTGGAATAGTAAATTTTGATCTAAACAGTAGGAATAAAACTTCAAGCTACCTACTAGCATGCTTCCAATAGGTCTTTAGTTTGACACCATCCCCAACAATGGCGCCAAAAATGTAGTGTTCTTTAATCAGCTTAATAACTAGGAACATGAATTTCTCTACTTAGGGATTGAACATCACAATCAACAGCCATAATCTGCTAAAGAACCTCATTTAACTATCAACCCAAGGACGTGAACTTGAAATGGGTCAACACAATATATGCACTAATCACCTTTCCCAAAAATGCATGATTTCCTAAGATGCTTTATACTGGAATTCTAATTACTGGAATAACTTTACTAGATAACTTGCTTTGGAAATGAAAACTGAAAGATAAAACTATTCTGCATCTAGCGCTTGCAAGAATAGTTGACAGCTCTGTGTCTCTGCCAGTTGCAAGAATAGACACATTAACTTTTATAAAAGAAAGTGTAGCTATTCTAACTTACAGAATGAAAGTATAGGCAGTTCCCTAAGTGGGCCCCCTTAGGTAATGCCAAAAGTAGACAATAGATTAGGCGGAAAATTTCATAAACTTTATTGATTCAAGGTAAACGATACATAGCATGTAATCTCTTGACTGTATTTCTGAAACTGAAAATGTGTTTACAATAGCAATCTTCCAGCCCATTCTCTGAAACTAAATCTAACTACTAACCTTCCCTTATAAATCGGGAGGTCTTTATTACACTCAACTAACTTAGCAAAGCGATGGATAGAAATGAAAGAACTAAGTCAAATCAGTTCATCAGTCATAAAGTGCCATCATCCTAGATTTATGCACCATCAAGATGCCTGAGCTAGATTTCTAAAACACTCCTCTTGCATAGCAGATGAGTTGAAACCGCCTCCCTATTTTTCAGCTGCTGAACCATTCTTCATTGATTTGGTCTTCTATCCTCAAGTGGAAATTGAATTCCTTCCTTCAATCATGGTACCTGCAAAATATCCTGCCAGCTATTTCTGAGGTAGAGAGTTAGCTCAACACGTTCAACATTTAAGACGATTCATCACTTCATTTATACATTCATTCAAGCATTAACATAAAGAAAACATTATTCAAGGCGTGGCTACAGTAAGTTCTACAGTAGAGGCTGCAGGAAAGGTTTTTCATCACACAAGGTTTATAAGGTATTCATCAAACTAATAAAACATTTAAAGTAATAATGATGGAAGACTTAGTGTAATATACTTATTATATTAAGCATAAAAATTTTGTGTTTTATTTCATAATCAGCACTAAATGTTTGTTTTAGCATAATGAAAAAGCATAAAAGTGCTTGTAAAAGTATGATCTAGATGTTCCAAAAACTTGGCTCATCAGTGTGTTCTTTGATTTCTAAAGAGATGAGGAGGAAGGTATCCATCACTACCAAGGAGGCCCTAAATGTTCATGGAATACCTAAGGAAAAAGGAAAGAAGAATGAGAAGCGTGAAAAATCCAAGTCCAAGGGGAGATCTAAATCTCTTGGAAAGTCCAAAGTTATTTGTTGGAACTATGGTAAGCCTGGACATGTTCGTAAAGAATGCAAAGAATAAAATAAGAAGAAAAAGAAGAAATTTGATTATGATTCTGAATCTGAGAAGGAAGATGGTGACACATTCATTGCAGATTTGGCAACTCATGCAGATAATGATGCATGGCTAATTGACTCAAGTATCTTTTCATATGACCTTTAATAGAGGTTTGTTTGGTGAGTATGCAGAATTTGATGGAGGTAAGGTGTACTTGGGTGATGATTATCATTTAGACATTGTTGGTCATGGTAAATTTAAAATTAGTTTTCCTGATGGTAGAATAAATATTATTAATGGTGTGTTTCATATCCCTGGATTAGCACAGAATTTGTTATCTATGAGCAAACTAATAGATGCGGGTGTATAGGTAGTATTTTTTTATGCAAGATGCAAGATGGTTAGAGGTGCTATGGTTATTGCTAAAGGTGTCAAATACGAGACGTTGTATAATCTTGATGCATGCAATGTTGAGTGCAATAGTACTTCTATGAAAATAAATTTTGTGGAAGTGATGGTTTCACCTTCAGTAGATGGTCATGCCTTTTGGGTACCTAAGGGTGCTCTTTCTTCTGAGACAAAATTACATGTAGAGAAAACTATGTTATGGCACTAGAGACTTTTCCACATTGGAGAAAAGGGTCTAAGGACCTTGAAAAATAAGAAACCTTGTTGAAGGTTTGTCTAATTGTAATCTTGAATTTGATTTTTGTGAGAATTTCATTTATGGAAAACAAAACCACGTTCATTTTTACTCAAGTTCTCATAAATCTTGTGGTGTATTGGATCTTATTCATTCTAATGTATTTGGTCTTGTAGATGTTCCTTCAATTGGTAAATCCACATATTATGTTTCATTTATTGATGATTATAGTACAAGTACATGGGTATATTTAATAAAGAGTAAATCTTAAGTTTTCATTTGATTTAAAGAATTTAAAGCAATGGTTGAGTTGCAAACTGGAAAGAAAATAAAATGTTTGAGGACTGATAATTGAGGTGATTTTTTCTCTAATGATTTTGATAGATGTTGTAAAGATTGTAGAATTCATAAAAAGAAGACAACTCTGTATTCTCCACAACAAAATGGAGTTGTGCAGAAAGAATAAATAGGACACTAATGGAGAAGGCTAGAACTATGTTGAGTGATCTTTGCCTAGAGCAAAGGTTTTGGGTTGAAGTTGTTGCCATAGCATATTACCTGATTAACAAGTCTCCTACATCAACTCTTTTTTATAAGATGCCTATAGTGGCATGGTCAAGTCGCAAGCCTTCATTAATACATCTTAGAGTTTTTGGTTGTGAGGCATATGCACATGTGCCAAAGGAGAAGCAAACAAAGTTAGAGAACAAGGCTATGAAGTAAATCTTCATTAGATATAGTTATGGTGTGAAAGGATACAAGCATTGGAATCTTGTTGCATAGAACGTAATGCAAAGTAGATGTGTTATCTTTAGAGAAACTAAGCCTTCTTTGGTACATTGCAACCAAAACAAAGTAAACAGGAAGATGTGATTCAATCTCCTTCTACACCTAAGAGGTTTGAATCGAGGCCTAAGGATAGACAAGAAGTTGAGGAGATCTCATCTAGCTTTGGGTCTTCAGAAGAGGAGGAAGAACCTCCAACTCAGCTTGTCCATAGGTCTACAAGGCATAAACAACACCTGAAAGGTATTCACCTGATGATTGGAGATGTATTTCTACTTTGAATATTAACATGGATGAACCCAGATTTATAGGAGAAGCACTAGGTATGAATAATGCAGAATCCTGGAAGATTGCTATGGATGAAGAAATGGCATCTTTAAAAAAAGAATGGGACATGGGATCTTGTACGGTTTCTTGAAGGATGAAGAATTGTTGGTTGTAAATGGGTGTTCAAGAAAAATATTGGTTCAGATGGAGGTATTGAGAAGTACAAAGAAAGGTTGGTTGTGAAGAGTTACTCTCAAGTTGAGGGTGTTGATTATGGTGAGATATTTTCTCCTGCTGCAAAAATGACATCCATTAGATTTTTACCTTCTATTGGTGTTGTTTATGATTTAGAGGTTGATCAAATGGATGTGAAAACTACTTTCTTTTATGGTTCTTTGGAGGAGGATATTTATATGACACAGCCAGAGCACTATGTGGTGAAAGGTAAAAGTAAGTTGGTTTAAAATAGAGTCCTAGGATGTGGTGCTAGAAATTTTATACGTATGTGTTGAGTTTGGGATTTGAGTGTTCTAAATCAGATCATTGTATTTATTATAAAATTTATGGTGATCATTTCATGTTTATTACATTATATGTTGATGATATGCTATTTATTGGTAGAGGGAAAGGTATGATTTCAGAACTAAAATATCTACTTGTTGCTAAATTTGAAATGAAAGATCTTGGTGCAGCTAAATACATTCTTGGTATGGAAATTAAAAGAGATAGAGTGAACAAAAAGCTATGGCTTAGCCAAAGAAAGTATGTCAACTCAATTTTACAGAGGTTTGATATGCAGGATTGTAGACCATTGTGTGTTCCTGTTTCAGTTGGAACAAATTTATCTATTTTAAATTTTCCAACATCTCCATCAGAGATGGAAGACATGAGTAGAGTAACTTACCAGAGTGTAGTTGCAATTTTGATGTATGTTATGGTTTGTACTAGACCAAAAATTTCCCAAGCAGTGAGAGTTCTTTCCAGATATATGTCTAATGTTGGTAGAGTTCAATGGGATGTAGTTAAAATATTCTTTAGATATTTATGTGGTACCTCAGATTATTCCATATATTATCATAGTAATATGACTGAAGAGGATATTTCCCTTGATGTTCATGGTTATGTGGATTTAGACTAGGTAGGTCATATTGACAGTACAAGATCCACCAGTGCTTATGTTTACTTTATTTGGTGGTGCAATTAGTTGTATGAGTAAGCGACAGGTTGTGGTTGCTTTGTCCACTACTAAAGCAGAGTATATGGAAGCACATGAATTCAAGCGCACTGCCTAGAGCTCACTACTCAAAGGGAAGACTCACTACCTTACATAAGACAATCAAAATAAATCCGTCTGATGAGGTTAAACTAAGAAATTAGCTTCTTCAAAATCTTGATGATAGTTTCGGTTAGGCACAGTAATACTTCTTCACACTTCACTCAAACTTCTTCACACTCTGCTCTACATTTGGATGATTTGATCTTTATTTTCACATACACATAATCTCATACATACTCTTTTACAATGAAGAGACAATCACTCCTATATATCTTCTACATGGATTTACATCAACAACTCTATCGGCCACAAATAAAGAATAAATGAATTACAACTTGCCAGCCTCAATACATGAATAAATCTTAATGTGCACCAACCTAAGTTAGTCACAACATAGTGAGGACCTAAATAGATATCCTCGAACACACCAAACAATACAATATCAATCCATAAGGATCCACAACATGCTACCATCATCATGTCAGCCAAGAACATGAAAACTTGAATATGCAAAGACAAATATTCAATCGCAAACACATCAATCCATGCAGGCATACCAAACTGATAGAGAATGATCTAGAAAAATCACTGAACATCTCAGGAACATACACAACAACTCAATTCATTAGAATTGCAATGTAATATTCCAAAAACACTTGTTATAGTAACTGAATAACTATAGGAACACAGAACTTCATAACTTTCTCAATTCTTGATGTGTACCACTGAAACTTTCAATAAACATACTAGATAAGCTTAGAAACAAACCCTTTAATTTTTTCCTTCTGAATATCAACGTACACAACTTTCCATCCTTCTAATCATCATAGCTTCATAGACTGTCTACACTATATTTATTACAATTTTCCCAATCTCCTCGACATATACAACCTTCAGAATCATCAATACTAATAGTGTTGACATCAATTACAACCACATATCAACAACACAACCACAACATCCAACAATCTCCCCCTTTGGCATTGATGGCAACACATGATTTGAAAAAAAAATACCATCAACACAATTGGATCTTCACACAATACTCTTCTCTTCCTTACATGACTCTTCTCCCCCTTTCTTCAAGAGTTTTTCACATTATTCTTCTCCCCCTTTGACATCAGTGGCGAAGGTACACATGCTCTAATCCACATATCATCTGAATCATCTGACTACTCCCCCTGAGTAGTAGCCACCACAACATCAATCTGAAACAAGATCTAACAGTAAGTCCATGGATTGATGCAAATAATTGCATCTTAGTTCAGATTAGGAGGGAAAATTACCCCTAACTTTCCTCTGAGATACTCAAAAGTATTCTTAGGCAACGGTTTAGGAAAGATATCTGCAATTTTTTCCTTTGTAGGCACATATTCCAATCTGACCTCTTTATCACTTACTTTGTCTCTCAAAAAGTGATTCTTGATAGATATATGCTTTGTCTTTGAATGTAGCACCAGATTCTTGGAAATGTTTAAGGCACTTGAATTGTCACAAAATATAGAAATAGGCTTATCATACTCAACTCTAATATCTCTCAGCATCTGCTTCATCCACAACACTTGGGTATAGTTGTTTGCAATAGCAATATATTTTTCCTCGGCAATAGATAAGGAAATGGAATTCTGCTTTTTACTTAGCCAAGACACCAGCTTCTTCCCCAAGAAGAATGCACCACCACTTGTACTTTTCCTATCATTAACATCTCCTACCCAATCTACATCTGTAAAGGCATTCAGAGTAAGATCATCTTCCTTAGGATACCAAAGACCAAAATCCAATGGTCCTTTTAAGTAATTGAAAATTCTCTTTATTGCAGTCACATGTGATTCCTTTGGATAAGCTTGATATCTAGCAACCATGCACACAACATTCATAATGTCTAGTCTAGTCTGAGTTAAATATAGCAATCCACCAATCATTGACCTATATCTTGTTTGATTAGCCTTAGGAGAATCATCATTTTGTGTTAGCTTGCATCTGGTTACCATGGGTGTACCAACTAGCTTTGAGTCCTCCATGCCAAACTTTTTCAGTAATTCTCTTACATATTTGGATTGAGATATGAAGATTCCATCATTTAACAAAGTTATTTGCAATCCTAAAAAGAATTTCAGCTCTCCTATCATTGACATCTCAAACTCACTTTTCATTTCACAGCAAATTTCATACATAAGTCATCATCACCTTCAAAAATAATATCATCAAAAAAGACTTCAATGATTAACTCTTTATCCTAATCCAACTTAAAATATAGATTGATAGCAGCAGTACCTTTATTTAATCCAAGCTTCAACAAATATTTATCCAGTCTAGCATACCAGGCTCTAGGTGCTTGCTTGAGTCCATATAGAGCTTTCTTCAATCACCAAACCATATCATTTTCATCAGTTAGTTGAAATCCATCTGGTTGCTCAACATAAAATTCTTCTTCTAATTCACCATTTTAAAATGTTGACTTCACATCCATTTGATAGACTTTGTAGTTCTTGAAAGTAGCATAAGCAAGAAAAAACCTTACAGTTTCAATTCTAGCAACAAGGGCAAAGGTTTCTTCAGAATCAATTCCTTCCATCTATGAGTATCCTTTACATACTAGTCTTGCTTTATTCCTGATCACTTCACCTTGTTCATTCAACTTATTTTGAAAGACCCATTTGGTTCCAATCACATTTTTGTCTTGAGGTCTAGGAACAAGAATCCATGTATCATTTTTCTCTATCTATATCAGTTCTTCCTTCATTGCTTCCATCTAATATTCATCTTTACATGATTCAATGACATTGCTAGGCTCAGTCTTGGATATCAGACAATATTCTTCTGCAATCCTTCTACTAGTTTGCACACCTTTGTTCTTATCTCCTATGATCTAACTTTCAGAATTACTTCGCTTTACATACCTTGGAATTTTGGGTTCTTGTGTTCTTTCTTCTACATTTCCTCTATCTTCAGTTTCTGAACTTTCTTGATTCACCAGAACAATTTGAACTTGATTATGTGTCTACGCATTCTTTCTATTCTTAGTATTATCTTGTTGTTCATCTGAATCATATCCACAATACCTAGATGATTTGTCAATATCCTCATCAACTCTAACATTTTCACTTTCAACCATCTTCTTCAATCTTGTATTGTAGCACCGGTAAGCTTTGCTCATAGTAGAGTAACCCAAAAATATTCCTTCATCACTTCTAGCTTCAAACTTGCCAATATCTTCATCTCTCTTAATATAACATCTACTTCCAAAGATTTTGAAATACTTAATAGTAGGCTTATAGACAAACCATAGCTCAAAAAGGAGTCTTACCAAAATTACTATAGATATTCACCTGGTTGATAGTGTACATAGTAGTGCTTAAAAATTCTCTCCAATAGGTATGAGGAACATTACCTTCCAACATCATAGTTTTGGAAGCATCTAAGATTGTTCTATTCTTTCTCTCAACAACCCTGTTCTGCTGAAGGGTCTGAGTAGTAGATAACTGTCTTTTTAATCCATGATCTTCACAAAATGAATCAAATTCTCAGGAAGTGAATTCACCACCTCTGTCTGATCTCAAACATTTGATCTTCAAACCTGTCTCATTCTCTGCCATAGATTTGAAGCTTTTGAATTTCTCTAATGCCTCATGTTTTTCTTTTAAGAAAGCAACCCAAACCATTCTAGAATAATCATCAATAAGCAACATAAAATACCTTTCTCCTTGTAGACTTCTGATTCTAGATGGACCACATAGAGCGGTATGTACCAAATCTAGTACTCCATTGGAATGATGTTGTTTGCTCTGAAATTTAAATTCTTGTATGTTTTCCCATCAAACACTCCTTGCATATAATGTTAGTAGGCTTCACTAACTTAGGTAGATCTCTGACTGCTTGTGTGGAGCTTATTTTGACAATTTCATCAAAATTCACATGACACAACCTTCTATGCCGTAACCAGCTTACATCAACTTGAGCAATCAAACAAATTTCACTAGAAACATTTAAGTGAAAAATATTATCTCTTGTCTTTGTACCTAAAGCAATCACATTTCCTGAGCTTCCCAAAATCCTACATTTACCATCTCTAAACTAAAGATTGTAACCTTTGTCAACCATTTGTCCAACACTCAAATTTAATGCTTCAAACCTTCAACATATAGAACATCATTAGTATTGCATTTACTTCCAAGAGAAATAGTGCCTCTACCACAAATCACACCAGCATTGTTATCTCCAAATCTTACAACACCACCATCATATTTTTCTAAGCTTAGAAAAAAAAAATTGTCACCAGTCATATGATGTGAGGATCCGCTATCAATCACCCACTCATCCTTCTCATCAATATTGGTTGCAAGAGCTTTCTCAATTTTCTGATTACTAGCTGATTCAGTGGACACCAGACCATTTTCCTTGATAGCAATGAATACCCATTCATCTTCATTTCCAGTTTCTTTATCAGATTCATCATCAATAACACCTTCTTCAGCATAATAAAATTTCTTTTGAAATCTAGTCTTGTCAATTTTATACTTAGAGACTCTTTCAGGACACCTTGATGCAAAATGACCTATCTTACTGCAAGAGAAACATTTAATAGGCATCTTTCCTTTGTACTTACCTTTTCCTCTAGCTTCTCTTTTCACAATCAATGCTTCCAATTCTTCTAGCTCTCTTTCTTCATGTTCAATCAGTTTCATTTCATCTTCATACTTGAGAGTCTTCTTGGAACTCTCTCCCAGAACATATCTTTGTTGGATTTTTCCAGATACAGTAGCTTTGAATGCAGACTCTATCTTAGGAAAAGATTCACCAAATTCACTCAACTCAAAGGAAGAAAGTTTTCCAATCAGCATGTCTCTTGTCATATTTGTTACTGTCCTGAGCTCTTCAATAGCATGAGCTTTTGTTTTGTAAGAAGTAGGCACAGATCTAAGTATTTTAGCCACAATCTTATCTTCTTCCAAGATTCCACTAACACATCTAATTTCCATCACTAGTTCATTTATCTTTTGTGCGAAAGAAAAAATGTTTTCATCTTCACTCATTTTCATGTTCTCCCACTTGCCTTTTAGAATTTGTAGCTTAGAAACTTTCACTAGTGCATCTCCTTCCTACAATGTTTCCAATTTTATCCAGATCTCATGTGCATTCTTCAAATCTATCACATTTGTCATCTATGAATCTACCAAAGCACTTAGCAATGCTTCTATAGCATTGGTATTAGTTTCTACTTCTTTGATCTCATCAGTAGTAGAGGGACCATTTTGAGGAATAGTATATGCATTCTTTGTAATCTTCTAGAAAGGCACACCAATGCACTTCAAATGACACTCCATTTTGACTTTCCACAGAGAATAGTTTGTATCATCAAATCTGGGACTATCCTTCTTATATGATGCCATCTCGGATCACCTCAAGCTATTAAACTTCTTCAGAGGAACTAGCTCTGATACCAATTGTTGGAAAAAAAAGGATAAATAATTGAGAGGGGGGTGAATCAATTGTTATAGAAATTAAACTTATTAAACCTTAAACAATTTGTAATCTCAGATATTATAATTAGTAGTGCAAACATAAATCAACAACACATCAGAAACACATGAACACCAAGATTTTATATGTGGAAACCCTATTAGGGGAAAAACCACAGTGGATGTTAGTCCACAAGATTATACCTTGTTAAATGTATAATAAAAAATGAATAGGGAATGCACATGCATTTAGGCACACTGCCTATAGCTCACCGATCAAAGGGAAGTCTCACTGACTTACATAAGACAATTCTATTAAATCCATCTAATGAGGTTGAACTGACAAATTAGCTTCTTCAAAAGCTTGATGATAGTTTTGGTTAAGCATAGTAACACTTCTTCACACTTCACTCAAACTTCTTCACACTTTTCTCTACATTTGGATGATCTGATCTTTATTCACACATACACACCAAGCACATACACATACTCTCATACATACTCTTTTACAATGAAGAGAAAATCACTCTTATATATCCGCTACATAGATTTACATCAACAGCTTTGTCGGCCACAAATAAAGAATAAATGAATTACAACTTGTCGACCTCAATAAATGAACAAATATTAATGCGCACAAACCTAATTTAGTCACAACATAGTGTGGACCTAAATAAACATCCTCAAACACACCAAAAAATACAAGATCAATCCATAAGGATCCACAACATGCTACCATCATCATGTTAGCCAAGAACATGAAAACTCAAGCACACAAAGAAAAATTTTCAATCACGAACACGTCAATCAACGCAAACATACCATATTGATAGAGCATGATCTAGAAACATCACTAGACATCTCAGGAACATACACAACAACTCAATTCATTGGAATTGCAATCTCATCTTCCAAAAACACTTGCTACAGTAACTAAATAATTGTAGGAACACAGAACTTCATAACTTTCTCAATTCTTGATGCGTACCATTGAAACTTTCAGACAACATAAAAGATAAGCTCAAAAACAAACCCTTTAATTTGTTCCTTCTAAATATCAACGTACACAACTTTCCATCCTTCTGATCATCATAGCTTCACAGACTGCCTGCACTATATTTATTACAATTTTCTCAATCTCCTCAACATTTATAGCCTTCAGAATCATCAATGCTAATAGTGTTGACATCAATGACAACCACATATCAGCAACACAACCATAACATCCAAAAAAATTCCCATTGACACATTAAGGTTTTTTCCCACTAGCACGTTAAGGTTTTTCCATTAACATGTCAAATGGAAAATGACCTTGTAAAACCCTAATTCTAGAAGGTTCCAAAAATCGTGTTATAAGTGGGTGGTATGTATGTAGATGGTGGTGTATTCTAAGAGTCTAATAGTGGTCATGGTGTCTCTTGATATTTGGTGGTGATACTCTTGTGAGAAGCTTTCTCTGCAAGTATATTGTAATCTTTTGATTTTTGAATAATATATTGAGCAGCTTTTGGAGTGTGGGGTTTTTTTCCTACAAGGGTTTTCCCCACATAAATCATTATGTTGTGGTATACATGATACTTGTGTTTATTTTTGTTTAAGTTTTTGTAACTGTTAAAGATCTGTATAATTTTTGCATTATTCTCCTATCAAGGTTAGTGTAGGAAGTTGTTCCGCTACCTTAGCTTCCTCACAAATTCATTGTTTGGATCTCATTTCTTGAATGAAATAGTGGAAAATAGGGTTATTTTCTACCATTTTGGTGAGCCCTCTTTTAAATAACCCCACCATTTTTTATCATTTCATTATGGTGAACCTGAGTTTGATCAATGTAATTTTCTGATTTTGGAGTCCATTTTCACCCTAGATCTAGATCTTACATTCATTTGCATTACATTGCATTGAATTGAATCTCATTTAGGATTGCTTAACTTGAATTAGTTTCCATTTCATTTAGGGTTCTAGGATTACATTTCCACATATCTTAAAATCTAAAAAATACAAAAAAATCAGTCAAATTACAAATCACCTAAATAGCATTGCATCATCACTCTTTTACATTTGAAAATTGAATAAAAATTGCACATCAAATTAGCTCTCCTAAGTTGTCATTTAGTCATATTTTGCATTTGCATTCAATCTTAATTTCACAAAAGTCTAAAATTGTACCTCATTATCTGAAACCAAAATTTGGAAACCATAAGAATCAACTCAGAAATCTGTAAAAAAAAATAAAAAATCTTAAGCTAGGAAATGAGTCCCTGATCAGGGTTGTTTCCTAAATTTCTGGGTATTAAAACATCTATTTTTGTATTATTTTTTTTGTTTTCAATTGTTTGTTTCAGTTTATAGAATTTGTATTAATTGGAATTGATCATATTAAGCTTCATTTGATAAATCTAGTGCATTGTTTCAATTCAAAATTGCATTTACAAGACATCATTTTCAGGTTTTTACATAGAATAATCAGAAAAAATAAATTAAAAAATTGAAATCTAAAAATTGCTTTTACATATTTGCATTACACTTTCCATCTTTGAATATTTGATTGCATCTTGCCTATTTTTCATTTTGGATGCATACCGAGTTTGTGAAACTTGTATGAGCTTCACAACTTGGTGTCCTATTAGCAATATTATTGTGAGATGTAGTTCAAGACTCTTGTCATTCTATGATACACCATTCACTATGGATCTTGGGTTTTCTAACTCTTTCACTAATAGTGGTGATAATCAACCCTTTATGGATCATAGCCTGCATACCTCATTCTCAATGACTTTCATACCTACAACTCATGTGTATGATGCTACTCATATCCCACAAAAAATATAAGATTGATAAATGAGGACTTAGGGAAATTACAAAACTTTGTGACTTCCAGAAACATGAATAGTAGTGTCATTCCTACTATAAATAACGTACGGAAAATTCTTGAAGATGAAAATGGAATGCATATTATGCAAATTCTAGCCTATATCACTAATAAACATGCCCTTGTACTATGGCTAGTTGTGCTCAAACTTTGGGTTATACCCAAAGTCGAGGAGGGAATTCAATTCTTCCTTCCACAATCCCCATCTCTATTCCTACATACACTAGTACTCATGTTACAACAATAATCCCACCTTCTAGAAATATTAATACTTCCTTAGGTATTTCCATTGGGAATCCCTCTACCTTTGTGAATTCAAATCTCATGTCTCCTCAACCACCCCCCTCAAAAATTTACAATTCACTTATCCTTCATGTACATAAGCCATTATACCTTATTCACCTCCATCTCATACCACCACCAATTATTTTTTCATTAACACACTTTTGAAAAATATGTCATCCCTCCAACAACAAATCACCACCCTAAATCAAAACAACAATGGCCAACCTTCACAATAAATCAAAACCAATCTATTATCCTTAGAGATATTAAGAACACAAATGCCACAAGGTATAGAAGTTCCTAGATTTGAGAAATATGGTGGGAAAGGAGATCTTTTTTGTCATGTTTATGCTTATACCGCCCTATGTAGTGACTCCATTTTTGAAGATAAATTCTTGGCTAAGCTATTTCCTAGATCCTTGAAAGATACTACTTTAGAGTAGTTTTGCTCCTTACTGAATAATTCAATTAGTTCGTTGAATGAGATTATTGATTCCTTATTCAACCACTTCCACATTCACATAGGTCCCAAGATGACCCTAGCTGATTGAATGACATGTAAACAAAAGGATGATGAAAAGGTCACTAATTTTATAATGTAATATCAAATGTTGTATTCATAAATATACATTAAGATTCTTGATGTCAACCTTCAACGAATATTTATTGCCAATTTACAAAAAAAATCCAAACCAAACTTGAGATGTTGAAATTTCCATCCTTCACACAGTTATGTATATCCCTTCATGATTATCTAAATTCAGCTTATGGTCATGATGTGAAAAATCCCCCTAGCCATCCTGAAAAGTTTGAATTTGCACCTCAAAATAATTACCAACCTTTCAAGAAACATAATAGGAACTTTTTACAACTTATTTCCCCTCAACCAAATCAACAAGTTGATAACCAAGTGGTTGTTATAAAGACGATATATCATTTTTCCTTTGGGGTAGGAATAGACAATTTACCCCTCTACCCGATACCCCTCATAATATCATGATGCAGCTCTTGAACAAGAATATGATTTCCTTACCCACGGTCAAAGTTATTGATCCTAATAAACCATTACCCTCAAACTATAGATCAAATGCTTATTACCATTTCCACCAACAAAATGGACATGATACAAAAAAATTTAAGCATCTTAAAAATCTTGTGCAAGACCTCATTGATTCTAATGAACTTCAAATTGGAGGTGTGAATGATCAAGGTAATAAGTCTCTAGCTCCTCCTAATCAAAACTTACAAATCTTTAGCAATCCCATGCCAAAACACAATATTTCATTTGTCAAAGCTAGTGAAATAAATAATGATGTGATGAATGTTGACATAGATGATGAAAACACAAAATACAAAAATGAGTATGAAATGAATAAAGTAGTGGCACTTATTGAAGCTAAAAATTATAAGGGCCAAACAAAAATGCCCCTTGATATTGTTTTCTCACAAAAACACATACTTAAACATTCACCTGATGGTCCTCTTTACATAACTAGGAGAATCAATGACAAACCTACTCATGGGATATTAATTGATCCCATTTGTGTAGATAATGTGATCACTGAAGAATTCCTATTTGTGCATGAACTATATTAAGATACATATGAAAAAATGAAAGCATGGATAAAAATGCATAATGGTTTTTCTTTTCCTATGATTGGCTCGATAAATCTCCCTCTAAAGGTTGGACCGAAAACATTAAATGTATCATTCACCATCATCCTGACATCAGATCAGTTTCATGTGAAGTTAGGCTATCCATAGCTTTGCTCCATGAATGTTGTCTCGTCGATTGTGCATAAATGTTTAAGTTTCCCTTTGGAAATGAGATTTTTACTGTGCACCCTAGTGGCTTTAATCATGTGTCCTCCCATGGGAACTTTTCATTTGATTTCTTTTGGCCCAAGCCTATTGAACCTATTAGACCTCATGAGGACTTATTTTTAAAATCATACCAAAAGTTTTAAGGCAAAGCGTATAGCAGAATTATCCCTTAGAAATATGCCTCAACCCATGATTGAACAACCTGTCCTTGACAAAACCATGATAGAACCAAAATCCCTTCCAAATATCCAAGAGCAGTCTATGAAAAATCCTTCGCCCATTTCCTATAAGATGCCATGAGATAACCAAACAAATCTTGTTGTGCCTCCTAAAATAATTTTTTTTTACAAAGCTAAAGAGAAAGTGGTTGAACAACCTCACATGGTTCCTTTTCTTCCTCCCCTAGGGGAAGAAAAGAAACCTATAGTTGATGAACCCAATTTACAATCATAAATTGAAAATAGAATGAAAAGAAATCAAAATGCTAGATATTGTAGGAATAGATGTTGTGTTATTGCTTGTATGCTATAAACTAGAGAAGAAAAGAGAAACATAGAAAACAAAAATCAAAACATCCTTGAAGCAATGCATGATGATTCTATACCTTTGTTGCAACGTAAACAAGAACCTTCTAGGGACATTATCATTTTCCCTCCTTTCGTGATTAATTTAGATGATGATATTGACATTGCAAGGATTGATGAGAAAATGTATAATTATTTGAATTCATTTTTCTCCTCTTCCATGAGCTTAAATGACAATTCTCCTAAAAAAGTGTTGATTTGGGTGCTTGTCCTAGTTTGGCACTTGGTGTTTTCCCTTTGGCTAATTGTCCTCCTTTTGCATATACTGAACAATATTGGGATGTAGAGGATATGCTATAGGTTGAATCGCATGTGCCTTAGTATTCTTTTGCATGGTTTTCTTTTTCATGTTCTTTGTGTTACTTCATGTCTGTAATGTGATCCCCCGTATGATTTTTTTGATGTATCTCTAGTTATTTTTGTGCATTCCTCTATTTGTCCCAACATTCTTTTATATGTCATAAACATTTTACCTTTTCTGTTGTCTTGTGTTTTTCCTTTTGGGGATGATGCAAGGCGTCAATACATTTAGGTATCTTTCATATTGACCCAAAATATTTTATTTGTTTTCAATCTTTATGTGTCATTCTTCCAGTTCTATGAGTATTTAGGGAATGATGGTGTTTTTGAGCTCTATAATAACATTGTAGCAAAGATATATTGACCTCGAATATGTAGATCCCTTATTTTTTTATGGGGCAACCCATCCTTCCTTTTTAATGATGTAGCTTCATTTTGGGAACATATGACTTGGCATAAGGACTTTTTGAGTAAGCTCTCATGTCTTAGGATTGAACATTGGCTACTTTAAATAAATTGCTCACAATAATGGTGTAGCAATTTCTTTAAAATGGGGGCATACATTGATAATATCTTTTGAAATTCTCATGTTTCATGGTGTGGTTTTCTTTCTTCCTATGATGCATCCTTTTTTTGGTGGTGTCATTGGGTTTGATGTACTCTAAGAGTGTGATATTTCCTAGCATACGACTTTCCTCTTAGTGGTGATTGGACACACTGCATTCCCTAAGAAGGAAAATATTTTACTCTTGACTTGTCCTCTCTTGGAGATATTAGGCACCATATTCCCTAAGAAGAAGACCTTACATGAACTCAGTGAAGTCCCTTTGAAAAAACTTATTCCAACATTATTTCTCATAAGTATTTAGCATAAAACAACTTGTTAACCTTGTGAATCCTAAAACCCTATTCAAGTCCACCAAGCATAACACACCTTTCTTGCTAGTGGAGCCTTGCTTTGTTCATAGGTGCTTAGCATAACACAACTTGTTAATCCCTATGGAGCCTGAAACCCTCTTCAAGGCTACCAAGCATAACACACCTTGCTTTCTAGTGGAGCCTTGCCTTGTTCATAGGTGCTTAGCATAATGCAGCTTGTTAAGCCTTGTGAATCATGAAACCTTATTGAAGTTGTTAGAGGAAAACATTCAATATTATTTTCCATCCATTGGGAGACTCACCTAGTGGAAAACCTAAGGTTCCTCTAACCAGAGTGAGCACGTATCAAAAATATTGGATGTTTTTCACATCGAATCGAATAGTCTAGGCTTGATCTTCCTAGTCTTTGATGTTGTATGATTGAGCATCTTTGTCATTGTTGCATACATATTTCTTGAATGTCTACTTTAGCGTGAGTTTTACATGGGGTCATCCTCTCACTAAAGTGGGGGCTAAATATAGTGTAGGAAAAAGTATCACTTTTTCACACTTAATTTGGAATAAATAATTAATGATAAAAAGGATTAAATTATTCCTTAAGTTAGTGTTGTAATATTTATTTTACATATTCACATTACGTTTAGGGTCCTATTAAATAAAATGGACTTAATTGTTCCTTTTTTATTTTTTTGTAAGGTGTACCTTTACACTTTCACACTAATCTAGGGCTTTATTAATTAATTGAGGCTAATTATTCCTTAATTGGCCCCTTTAATTCAAATCCAAGCCTAATTAAATGTACTTTTGAGGATAAAACCGACATTCATAAATTCTATATCATAACACTTATCATTGGAGAATGTGTGTCCTAGGTAAGTGACCTCCTCACTTAGGCCTATAACCTAAATTTCAAATATGTTTATGGTGGGTTTTCAATGATTTCAAATGTGTATTTGCATGTTGGCTTTTGTTATTTGAATTTTGGGAATTAATGTTAAGATATGTATAAATATAAGGTCATTTCACTATGTTTCATCTAACAAGACTTTCAAGCAATCAAGCAATTTTCACAAGAGCATTATTGGAGAATTTCAAGAGTATTCTCAAGGCATTCAAGAGAAGATTTATTGAAGATTTATTACAGAAATCAAGATCCTCTTATCATTTCAAAGTCTTCTTGAATCATGTGTGTTGTTTGAGCTAATATGGTGATGTAGAGTTCATGATCCATTCAAGCATTCAAAGACATCATTTCAAATCAAGTTTCAAGATCAAGATTTCACATTCATTAAGGTTACTTCATGGTAGCTACAGATTTGCATTCCAAGGTTTTTTTGGTGAGTTGTGACATTGCATTGTTCATTCATCATTTCCTCCATACTATTTGATTTCACTTCAAATTTTAAATACTCAAACGGGGTTTGACCAAGGCAGACCCCCCATCACCAAAAACAACATTTTGCTCCTCTTATGGTTTTTTTTACAGGTTTTAGGTGAAAGATCCTTTGAAGAGAAAATTTGAATAAAGTTGCAAAGTTGTCAAAGTTGTAAGGAAAGTTTTCATCTCATTGAAACTCTTCTACAAGATTTATTTTTGGCTCTCCAACTGTGAAACTCGAGAATCTTGGAGTGCAGCCATGGGAGTAGAGAACCTAGAAAGTATTTTTACAGAGCCCTAGCCAAGACCCATTCACCGTAGGGCGAGTGAGTCCTTATTAGGCTTCAAAAAGGCACTTTTGGTGACTGGTACACATCATTTTCCCTTTCTCATATATTCATTTTGATTGTTGGTTCCATTACTTTTGAGGAAAGTCTTTCATTTTCACTTTATAGGTTACATTTTGGAGTTTAATTGATAGTTTTAATCTTCCTCCCCAAAATTTTGTTTAAACTAGACTCTCATCCTAGCATAAAAGAGAAATTTGCATATTCATACCTTGATTTGACTTACCTTTTGGTTGTTAGTAATTTCATTATTTAGATCTCATTTCTTGAATGAAATAGTGGAAAATAGGATTATTTTCTACCATTTTTCGTGACCCCCCTTTTATATAACCCCAACATTTTTCATCATTTCACTTTGAGTTCTTTTTGTGTTCTATGTGTGCAAGATAATTTACCATATCTAGCTATAATTTTAGTTCCATGTCTAGATTGGATGTCTACACAACATACTAGCATCAATGGTAAAGACTTCTATATTTAAACCTCGGGTTCCTTATTAACTGTATTTTCCATATTTTTAATTATAAGCCATAATTATTCTTCTATTTTTAGATATTTTCACCAATTCATTTTCCTTTAGAATTTTAATTAGAAATTTACATTTTTTTATTTAATAAATTGGCATCTAGTTTTAAATAGGCTTGAAAATATTGGTTTATTTAATTGTATTGGGTGAAGTTAACTCTCAAAGAAGATTTCATTTGTAGAAGTTAAATTTTTCATTCATTAAAATGGGTATAAGACAAAATAGAGAGAGAGGGAGAAGGAGATATGGAGAGATATAAGGGAAAGTGATAGAGATAGATGGGAAGATAAAGAGAAAGAAAGAGAGGGGGAGAGAGGGATGGAGGTAGAGAAAGAAAGAGATATAGGTAGATAGAGAGAGGGATATAATATTATATAAAGAGAGAGAGATGAAGAGGAAAGAGGGGGGATAGAGAAGTAGGAAGGGAGGAAGAGAGGGGGAGAGATGAGATATTGAGGTAGATGAAGGGAGAGAGATTGGTAGATATGGGGAGAGGGGAGGGAGGACAAAGGAAGAGATAGATCAACATATAGAGAGGGATATATATAGAGATAAATAGGGATATGGGGGGAGAAAGGGTGAGATAGATAAAAGTAGAGAGAATAATAGAGAGATAGAGGGAGATATAAAGAGGGAGAGATAGGGAAATATGAGAAGATAAAGACAGAGAGGTAGAAATAAATATGGAAAAATAGAGAGGGAGGGAGGAGAGAGGGGGAGAGATAAGTGGAGAGGTAGATCTAAAGAGGGAGAGAAAAGGAAAGGATAGAGGGATAAGGGGAGAGAGAGAGAAGTAAATAGGGATAGAAGTAGAGATAAACAAATAGAAATCAAGATAGGGGGAGACAAAGAGAGGGAGAGAGTTTAGAGAGAGAGAAATAAGTAAATATGGGAAGATAAAGAGACAATGTCAAACATAGAGAGGGAGGGAGAAAGGGAGGGAGGGACATAGGTCTAGAGATAGATGGAGATAGGGTGGAGGAGAGAGAAAGAGAGCTCAATATGTATAGAGGGAGATAGAGAGAGATAGAGAGGGATGAGTAGAGAGATAGAGGTAGATAAATATATGTATAGAGAGAGATAAAGAGGAAGGAAGAGAAAGGGAGATATAGAGAGGGGGAGATAAAGAAAGAGTTAGAGAAAGGGAGATTGATAGGTAGAGAGAGGAGAGAGAAGAGATAGAGAGTTGGAGAGTTGGAGAGAGAAGGGGGAGAGGGAGATGGAGAGAGATATAGAGATAGAGATGAATAAGGAGATAGAAAGTGTGAGATAGAAAGTAGATATATGTAAATAGAGATGAAGAGAGGAAGAGAAAGATAGGGATGAGAGAAAGAGGGAGATATAGGGAAATATGGGAAGAGAAACAGAGATAATGAGAGAGAGAGGTAAAGATATGGAAGGGTGGGAGAGGAAGGGAAAGAGAGGGGGGAAGAGATAGGTATAGAGATAGAGAGATAGGTCTAAATAGGGGGGGGAGAGAGAGGAAAATCAATATATAGGGACGGTGAGGGGAGAGGGAGATATATAAAGATATATCTAAAGGGATATGGAGAGAGATTAGATAGAGAGAAATAGAGATAAAAAAAAATAGAGAATAAGAGAGAGAGGGAGATATAAAGAGAGAGAGATGTTGAAATATGGGAATACAAAGAGGGGAGATAGAGAGGCATGGAGGGGGATAGGCCTAGATAGGGAGAGAAATATCAATATATAGATAAGGAGAGTAAGAGGGAGAGAGAGAGAGGTAGAGATATAGATAGAGGAAGGTAAGGAGAGATAAACAGGGATATGACAGATACATAGATAGGGAGATAGAGTTAGAGAAATATGTATATACAAAGATGGAGGGAGAGAGAGGGAAAGATAGAAAGAGGGGGAGATAGATATATAGAGGTATAGAAAGGGAGAGATAGGTAGAGAGGGAGAGACAAAGTGGGAGTGGGGAGAAGGAGAGATAACTCAATATATATAGAGGGAGAGGGGGAGGGAGAGATAAAGAAGGATAGGGAGAAAGGGTGAGATATAGAGAAGTAAAAATAGATGAAGAGAGGGAGAGATACAAAAATGTGGGGAGAGAGAGGGGGAGATAAAGAGAGAGGGAAGTGTAATGTCATAAAATTGCACCCCTTGCAATTTCATTTGCATTTTTGTATCCACTTTAATGTCCAATCCCTTAGCACTTGTGTAGGCTCATTTTAGCCCCTACATCAGTCTTTCTCCCTCAAGATACTTAGGACCCCTTTTTAGTAGCTACCCTCGTGTATCAGCTTTGCGTCAAACCTTGTGCTTTTCTTTTTCTCATAATTTTGTAGCATGATGTGTCTAGACACTGGCACATCACGCAAATATTCATGCACTGTGCTAGCATTCTACGACATTTCGACATTCAAATGACTATTTTTGAGTGTCTTGCCACTTGCCAACTAATTTTTTTGGTGTTAACGGCTTGGGATTCCTTGTAACGGATCGAGAAGCTTATTTTTCTTCCTATTCTCTATTTAAAATTGATTTTTCCAATTCATTTGGCATTCTTGGCTTCTCTATTGGACATTCTCTTGTCTTGCTCTTGTTGTCTTTCTTGCACAACTCTCTACAACTTGCTACAACAACACTCTTTGCAAGTCTCTTGGGGCTCACAACCCTTCCTTCTTTATCTCTCTCCTTGGCTTTCTCATGCCTTACAGGTGATATCTCTCTCATCTTGTGACTTTGAGCATCTCAAGATTTCTCACATCCTTTTTCTATGCATTTATCTATCTTGTCCATTTATCTTTCTATCTATCTATTTCATTATACAAGTTCTCTTCCTTGATTGGGGTTTTCTTTTAATACTCGTTGTGTTTATATTGCTCTATATTTTTATCTATCCATCTATGTATGTGGAGGTGGGAACGCTAAAAATGGGGTTTGACTACAACAAGCCCCATAAAAATACTTTATTTCAATTATGTTATTCTCTATTACTTTCTCTCATTCTAATAATTCTTAGTGGTTAGAATAGAAGTAGCCACTAAGTTTTTTTTTGAGATATTCTTGGTTTCTGGTCTATACAAGGTGCTAGCATGCCACATTGCCGTTTGTGTGTCACTTTTTTTCCCTTTGGTTAGGAGCTCACTAGTTTGTCCAAAAAACCTCTTTGACCTACTCATTTTGATTATGAAACTCTTTCTCTATTCCTTGACGTAGTCTAAGGTAATTAGGGCAATTTGTTCCATGGGACTCTCTTGAGAACAAAGAGACTCATGAGTAGTGAATCCCCCATCTCTACAGGAGGAAGAAGGGAAGAGTGTTGTAAGTATAAGTAGTTAGTTTTTTCATTAATGTCAATAGGCTTATGTTTGTATTTTCATTAATGTCAATTGGTGATGGTTGAGAAGTTGTGATGATGCTTTGATTAATCTCATTGTGTTGCCATTAGTAAGTGATATTGATGTCAACCTCTAGTTTTGATTTGATAAACTTCTGCTTATGGATGTATAGTTGATTTGTAGTGCCTTATTTGGTTTAGTGGTGATGAGGAAGTGTTGAAGATAATGAGTATGTGTCTCTGGTGCATGGTTTCCAAGTGCTTTTGAGAGAATTTTAATAAAAGAGGAAACAATGTGTTGCAGAGGTGTTATGGTATGCAGAGTAGTGTTCTGATTTTTCTTTGCATTTATTCTATCTTGAATATTTTCTTATGTGGTTTAGATATGTTGGTCAAAGGTGGTCATAAATGTTATATCAAAAACATTTGGTCTAGATTGTTGTGCAGAGAAATTTGTGTTTACCAATGTGTGAACTATGTTGTAGTAGTGTCTGGGAGAAATGGTTTTTCTCTGCATTTCTCCGTATTTTGGTTTTTGGTCTTGTGGTTTTGGATGTGTGTTGATAAGGCTCATATCTATCTTTAGCTAAATTTTTTCATGGTTTGGTGCTCTGTAAGTTGATTTCTTGAGCTATAGTGTGTAGAATTTTATCTGGGTGAATAGGATGAGTTTGTTCTACAAGTGAAATTTGTTGGATTTCAAGGTGTTTGTGAAATATTCTAGATTGTGTTGAAGTGTTGTGTGTGGTCCATGAGTCACCTTTGGATCATATGAAGTATGTACTTAAATTTTAATGGTTTTTACATAGGTTTGGCCAACCTTGGGTGTTTACACTAATTATGGATTTTCTTCGATGGTTGTGGGAGTGTGGTGTGGTGTATATGTATGATTTGGATATGAGTTAAGATGTGGTGTGGTTTACTTTCATTCCTTTCCACCACGAGAATGTTTTGGTGTCGACTTAATTTGAATTTGTATGGTTGAGGTGCATAGATGACCATGTAGAATGTTTTCAAGGTTGAAGAAGGTATAAATAAGAGTTGTGTTGATGAGAGATGCTTGTGTAGGGTGTGTGATGTAAATTATAGATTTTTGAAGTGTGAATTTGTGAAGTGCAGTGCGAGCTTCAATGAGTTAGACTATTGGAAGCAATGAGTAGGAGGTGTCTAAAATATTTAGAAAGGCTGCAAATGTGTTGGTAATGATGTGGTGGAATTCTTTTTTGCATTGAGATGGATTTCTCACTATAATATTTTTTTTTCTTCTTTCTATAATTCAACAGTGAGCCCTCTAGCAGTGAGCCTTTTTGTATCTGGTGTTACAATTACTTTATATTGTGGGCTAATCCTCACCATGGTTTTTCCTTTCTTGGTTTTCCATGTAAATCCGGTGTTATGTTGTGCATGGTGTTGATATGTTTTAGTTTCTATTATTTGATTTCATGCTAAATCATTCTAATAGATTAAGTGTTAATTAAGTTGATGTGGATTTGAATGTTAATGAGGGTTTCAATGTTTTAATGTACAACTGATTCACCCCCATCTCAGTTATCTTATGCATTCAATAGAGAGATAGAGAGATAGTTAGAGAGGGAGAGAGGAGGGAGAGGGGCAGATAAATAGAGGGGAGGAGATATCTAGAGAGAGATTATATGAGGGAGAGAGGGGGAGAGGGAGAGGAAATGGGGAGAGAGGGAGATAAAGCTCAATATATAAAGAGGGAGAGGGCACATGGATAGGGAGAGGGAGAGATATAGATAGATGGAGATATATAGAGGGATAGGGAGAGATATAGAGAGATAGAGGTAGAGAAAGATATGGATAGAGAGAGAGAGAGAGAGAGAGTACAATAGATATATAAAGAGAGTGATACAAAGAAATATATATATATATATATATATAGAGAGAGAGAGAGAGAGAAAGTGAATAAGAGAGGGAGGTAGATATAATTAGTTATAGATAGAAAGGTAGAGGGAGAGCTAGGGAGATAGAGGAGGCATGAGTGAGAATAAAAAGAGATGTATAGAGAGAGCAGGGAGGGATATTGAGAGGGGGGAGATAGATATAGAGAGGAAGAAATAAGAAACTTATATGTGTGCATGAGAAATATATATAGAGATAGAGAGGGAGGGAGATGTAGGGAGCTTGAAATAGAGAAAGGGGAGAAATAAAGGGAATAGAAAGAGGGAGAAATAGGGAGAGAGTGAAAGATAGAGATCTATAGATATGATTTTGGAAAGATTGCGATAGAGAGATATGGAAGGAGAGAGAAAGAGGAAGAGGAAGAGGGAGATAGATATAAAAAGAGGAAGAAATGAAGAGAGGGGGAGATGGAGAGATAGAAAGATAAAGATAGAGTTAGGAAGTGATATATAGAGAGAGGGCAAGATAAAGAGAGATATAAGGGTAGAGAGATGGTGAGATAATGAGATAGAGATAAAGAGAGGGAAAGATAGAAGTAGAAATATGGAGAGATAAAATAGAGGGATAGAGACAAAGGGAAAAATATAGATATAGATGTCTATGAAGAGGGAGAGGAGGAGAGAGAGGGAGAGGGAGAGAGAGATATATATATATCCATAGATAGAGAGGAAGAGAGGGGGAGGTATCTGGAGATAGAGAGGGAGAGAGGAAGATATAGGTAGAGATGAAGATAGAGAGTTATACAAAGAGGTAAAGGGAAAGATAAATATAGAGAGAGATATGTAATTAGGAATATAGAGAGAGGGAGAGATAGAGAGGAATAGATAAAGATATATAGAGGGAGAAAGAGTGATAGAGGAAAAAATAGATAGATATAAAGTGATAAAGAGATACAAATATAATGGGACACAAAGCCCAGTAAATAAAGAGGGAGAAATATAGATAGAGAGAGATATAAAGAGATATAGAGGGATAGGGAGATAGAGGTATAGAGATATGGACAGTGAGATATAGATAGAGAGGGAGAGGGAGAGATAGGGAGGTAGAGATATAGGGGACAATAGTGAGAGAGAAATGAGGTGATAAAGATAAGTAATAAATATAGAGGGAGAGAGATATAGGGGGAGAGATAAAAAGAGGGAGAGATATATCCCTCTATCTTTATTTCTATATAGCCTCTCTCTATATATTTATATTTCTATATCTCACTCTTTCTTTTTAGAGGAAGAGAGATAGAGGGGGGAGATAAAAAGAGGGATCTAGATGTATCCCTCTATCTATATTTCTATATATCTCTCTCCATCTTTTTATATTTGTATCTCACTCTTCCTTTCTAATTCTTCTTATCTCTCCCTCCCTATTGGTTTCATTTTACTTAACACAAATGCAAGTGCATTGTAACACAAGCTTGTTATAACACACTCTTGTTTATATCTACTTTGGGTATTGCTAATCCTTATGAATGGATTTTCCTTGGGTACCTAACCCAATGGGTCGGGTGTACATGTCAATGCCCAAAATAGAGAGCATTGCACATATTTCAATGTTGAGTTAAAAAAATACCATAATAATGTCAAGTTATCTCTTACCTTTCTAACCATTTAAATTTTTTTTTATTTTAAATATGCTAATGTTTTGATCTTTAATTTATTTTTCTAATGTCTTCTTTTTTGTCTAAAACATATGTATAGTATTATTGGATTCATTTTTTATATATTCATCAAAATTTGAAACAAATTACACTTTTTACTTTCTCCTTATCTAAATACACTTTGAAATACTAAAAAAGTGGTTAACACTTTAGGGGAGCACACCAAATGTTGTGTTATATTGTTCTGACATTTAAGTAGGAGCACTTTGTGTCCTCCCCCTATTTGAACCCTTACTCCACCATTTTCAAAACAAATTAGTAGTTTGAAAAGTAAATTTAGAGTGTGCTTTGAGTCTTTTTCTTGTCACGTCTTCAAATTTTGAGCATAACTATCTTCAAATTCTTGTCTAAGATCATTTTTTCCTAATTTTAAAAAGACAAAAAAAAATGGAACTTAAGAGCCCTTTTTGGTCTCCCATTTCCATGCACTTACCCATAATCTCTTTCACAATTTTATCTAATATAATTAAACATTTGATAGTCATGTTATGACCTCATTTTATGCATCTTGTCAATGTTATTAAGATCCTTTTCTTCCCTTTTAAGGGAATTTCCATCTTCTTTTCTTTCTTACATAGATGACATTCATCTTTACATGCTCTTTCAAACTCATATCCTACACATTTATGTTCACATGCCTACTTTTTTATTTGACTACATTCTTATGGTGCTTATTTGCATGCACTCTTTACACGTTACATGATATGTGATCACATGCTTGTATGATTTAATTACTTTAATTTTCTTTATCATGAATCATTTTCCCCTCTCCTTTGAAATTTATTATATGAATTAAATGCAATAGATTTAAGGGAGACATATATTCATTAATGTTTTATATGTTCTATATTTTAAATAATAACTTGTGTTATTCATAGGAACTCATTATCATATATGCATACAAATATTTGATCATATTATATGTCTACATCAAGTAGGGATCTATTGCCGCATTGCAAGGAGACTTCGTATATTTTCATATTGAGTGGAGCCTTATCACATGACCATATCATAGTGTTGCATTCTTTAACTTGCGATTTGTGCCTGCTGCAATTGTTTGACAAAAACTACACATTGCATATTTTTTCTATTTTGTAGATTTTCATGGAATGCTCACACCCAAAGAGCATACACAAAGAATCCAAGAATGATCTATTATTTGCATTGATCCTATATTTTTTTATGAAAAAATAAATATTTATGTTTCATTTTGATTGAGAATGTCCATATACTTTAAAATGCATGATCATGATGGATTCTTGCAAACATCACAATAGAAGCAACATTTAATTGTGAAATTTGCATAGCCTTGTTGTTTCCCTTAGTATGCCTACCTTGGCGGAATGCCTTTAATGTAATTAAATGAAATAACAAATCACACATTCTTGTGTTGCGTTGGGTGCAACCCCAATCCTCATCCATCTCCATTTACTCATATTCACATTTGTTCCTTTATTCAACATTCAACCCTCAATTGTTACAACCCATCTACACTTACCTTAATATATTCAATCACTACCTCTAGATTATCATTCCACAACCTAGGTTCGTTTCTATGCCATATGAGATCAATCTTGTGATGTGCAAGAATTAAACTCATATTCAAATTTAAATTCCAAATTTCTTACCCCTTTCAATTAGCCATTATGAACCAACTTGGTGCATGTTTGTGTGACATGTTGTGTCTTGATATCTAAGGAGATTCAATGTGATATTAATTCATATGTAGAATACATGCTAGGAAGACAATAAAAGGAAATTTATTATTGTACACTTCAATTTTCTAATAGAAAAGAATTAGAATATGCATCATCTATATATAGGCCACCACATTCTTGTGTATATCCTTGAACCTTTGTTCAAGGCCTAAAACTAGTTGATCTAGTAGTTTGGTTTAGAAAAAATTAAATCTAGTGATCCAACAAATTCCGCTAAGAAATTTACAAATACTCCAATTCCTAGAAGCTTATCAAACATCAAAGTTAAGAGAACAAATTTTAGAAAATTGCACTTTACTAAATTAAAACCTATGCATCCAAATTCAAATCCATTATAGTCAAAATAAACACATTCAAATTTGAACTTATATCAATCAATATACTTGAAAGTGAACTCTTTTTTCTTTTTTGACTTGTTACTATTCTAAAATAAAATCATGTCCATTAAATTTATAAAAATGGTGAATCCATTTTAAACATCATCCATATCAAAACTAAACACACAATCCATTTGTTTTTTTAACCTCAATCATTTATGTAAAAAGCAATTTACTTCTTCACAATCAGGCCTACTTAACTAAGCAGAAAAACATTAAACATCAGAAGACAGTAAGCTTCACTGAACTGCACAAGAAGTACGTCGTCTCACACTACAAATTCGGCTCTTCTGAGCTCTAAGGCATTTAAATGTACGGTTAGGGATTTCTGATCAGAAGGTTCAAACTGTAATTTTTCAATCCAGTCAACAAACAATTTATATTTATTTTTCTTTTCCGTTGTCTGCCATTGGTAAGTTTTGAGATTACCCATAAAAGTTTTCCTAGAATTTTAATGCAAGCAACTTTTTCTTCTTTGCTTTATACCTGGAAGTTTTCACTGTACTCATTTCCTTGCTAAAAACATCCTTTTTTAAGAACTCGCTTGCGTAAAATCAAATCAAATAACAGATAAAGTACATAATCATGGTGTAAGCAGAAGTTCTTTTGGGGCAAAAGTACAGATTTGCAACCAAAAAGATTTAAAGCATTGAAAGATCTCTGCCAGCCGTCTTAAAAGGAAATAATTATTTGTCCTTTGTCAAAAACGGTTCACAGTCAGCGAAAAAAGTTTAATCATGGAAATTGGAAAGCAATGTTAAGCTGGCGGATTCTGTATTCGATTCCTGCAAATTCGGTGTATTTAATTTTCTTTCAAGGTTCATTAAAATTTGAGATCAGTAGCTGTCGATTTTTTTTAAAGCAGAGTGCACTAATATAACAATAATTCGCCTTCTAAACTTGTCTCTAGTCATCTGCAAGTTAAGAAAATCTGTCAAAAAAGCTTGCGTAGTTGGAATTCAAAAGTACTGTCATCATCACCATGAACTGTGAAAAATTCATGTCTAATATCTATCCATCAAAGATTAAGAGAATATATGTGTATATATGGGGGATCAGTTATAGGATACAAACATGTAATTTCACAAAATCAAAGCTACATAAACATTTACGGTAGTCATTCGGAACATTTTATAGCTATGAATTAGAAGAATGTATATATAATTATTTTTGATAGAGTCTCCGAAACCCGCCTGTTAGTTATGTATTGCCATATAACTTAGGTATTTCAGGTCAGTGCCAAAGAGAGGGATATACCATACAAATCTTTTTAACTGTTGATTTTAAATAATCCACCCATTCCGCTGTTTGAACAGAACTTCAAAAACAAAAGAATCCCCTGATACCGATTGGCTTCAACTTTGTGCCCAGAATACAAAAACTGAACCCAAAAAAACCCCTTTGTTCCGAGAACACAATCTTAAAACAACTTTTTGGAATACAAAAATTGCAGAACTAATATCCTGTATATTTGGTATGAGATTCACCGTAATAACTCTGCTTCTGTTTAGACTTAGTAACAGTAAAATCCTAAATTGACTTGCAAAATAATTAGTTGCAACCATACATAGATAACCAAATCTGTTTAGTTGGACCAGGTAGCACAGATTGAAAAAGATCATGACCATCTAAGCAGGAATATGAAAGATCAAATATGAAAAAAATAAAGATCATTATATGCTTAGGAAAGCGTTGAATGATTATGATATCAGTGCATGCAACAATAGCACTACTTTTGACCAAAAAAAACGGTGGAAAAGCATATTTACAGTAACAACCAGGATCTATGGTCAGTAGCCTTCAATATACTGATCCTGAAAAATTACTATGATAATAATCACTAGACACCGAAACAAAATGCATTCTCTTGCCAGATTGCAATGAATACGAGAACAAGAAGATGAGCTTGAAAGGAACAAACATTTTTTTTGTATCAGATTGCTACTATACTATTCACCGACATTGAAAAAGAAAAACACAGTTTTAACAAGATTGCAGCGAATACTACTCACCGACATTGAAAAGAAAAGCACAGTTTTAACAAGATTGCAGCAAATACACTGATACTTTACAGATATTTAGAGAAACACTCAGACTGCAATTAAAATAAAAAATATTCTCTTGCAGGGATGAAATTTGCCGACATACTCCGGTCATCCGTGGAAAATTCTAAAGATCAGCTACTACTGTAATTGAAATAAATAATACACAACATCAGAAATTGAAAGGAAAACGCTTTCTTTGATCAGAGTGCAATTCAAATGAAAAGCATTTGCTGTAAGAGTTGGGAAGTCATGTACTTTTGCTCTCAAATAATATAATACGTCGTTATCTTCCAATATAAACCTGCACAACTTGTGAACTGATCTTCAATCCACGCATTTTCAACGCTGCAAACATGAAAAAATGTTAAGGTGGATGTGTGATAACAGTAACACTCACTAAAATTTTACAGAAAGCCTTCTTTTCCCTACAATTGGAAAAACCTGAAAAGATAATCAGTAGACATCAAAGATAAACATTTCTTGTTTTCAAATATTGCAAATAATGATAAATACTTACTGAATCGCACTTTCTTTTACCAGACATTTGAAAAAGATCAAAAGAATTGCATTTCCCTTTCCCTCCCTGAAAGATCATTGCTGAAACTCGAATAGTGAATTCTTCCATATTTTCCCACAGCTTTCTTGAGCTTTGTACACAGATCTCCTCAGACAAAATAATTTAAGCACAAAATAAATGTATCCTCACCTGAGCACTAAGTTCAAGAAAGCTGTGGAAAAATATGACGGACACCACAGCTTTACACCGATCAAAGAACTCCTTCAGCCAAAAGGGCCAAAACGAAGAAAATACAAACACCGCAAATTTCTCTAGGGCAGCTCACAATTTAAAGCTTTCAAAACACGAAATAGCTATGCATACAAGGTCCAAAATCTTGGGAAAATTTCTGTGAGTACGGAAAAGCAGCCACTGAACCGAAGGACACACCGCTGTTAAGCCAAAAACAGAATATGAACCGAAAAAGGCCAACAGAAACCCAAGGGTCATTGTTTACAGGTTTTCTGTCTGTACTGTCATACAGAGAGTTAATTCCGTCACATTTTATGCCAACTGTATTTTGAACACTAAACAAAATAAAAATGGTAAGATGAAAAGCACTGCTTATAAAGAGAAGATAGGGTGTGGTGTGAATCGAACATGGGACCTCAAGACTTACACAAACAAGCAAACAGACGCATCAGGCGACCCTGCAAAACTGTCTGGGTTAATTTCTTGTGCTATACTCTAAAACAACAAAACATTAGCTGTTTTTATGGCCCACTCTAAGTTTATATTGTGTACTAGATTAAACGAATCTTTAATTAGATTTTGTGTGCAAGATTAAATAACTAACTCCTAGGGAATACTGATTTGAGGGAGGGATAAAATAAATCGTGGTCAAGTTTAAGGATTAAATAATTAAAATTTAGGTATTTCAATTTGCGTTAAAGTGATAAAGATAAATATATTAACAAGTTTAAAACACCTGAATTGTTCCTTAATGGAAGGTTAAAGGGAGTTTAATCATTAGATTAACATATAATCTATTTATTTAAAAGCAAATAATTTGTGAATTGTTTGTTAATTTGAATATACGAGAAAGTTTAACTGTTAAACTATCAAATAATTTGAAGGTCAAAATTTTTTGACCATTAAATTAACAAATAATTCATTAACTAGTTTTAATTATTACAATCAATTATATTGAGATAAACAAAATATTTAGTAGAATTCAAAAATATTACTATATTGAACTTGTTAACTATTTAACAATTTTAATTATTATTTTTTAGTTATATTATTAAACAAATTTCCTCAAATCATATAAATTCAACTAAATAATAAAAATTAAACCATATTTATATTAGTTAAAAAAAAAAAAATCCTCAATTTTTTGATTAATTTTTTAATTTTCAAATAATTAGATCTTTAATCGAATAAGATTGACTAAATTATATAAATCGATTTTAGTTATAGACATTTAAAAAAATTACAACATTAAATAACTAGATTTTGTAGCTTTACAAAATTATAGTCAGTTTTATGTAATTAAATTAACAAATTTAAATAATATAGAGCTTCACTAAGTAGTAAAATAGGATTGACTTTTGGATTTATTTTAAATGAGAGAATTAATCAAGGTTAACAATAATAACAATTATGATTCAATTGAATAGGTTAATCAAGGTAAATGAATTTACATGAGTTAATTACTATTTAGAATGGTTTTAATTTTGTGAATTGATTAACTGAAGAATAAAATAATGTGGATATTATGAGTTAGATTAAGAATAAAATTTTAGTTTATATTAAATAAGATTAGATCATTTTGTTTATAATTTTTTTTATTAAAATTAGATTTTTTATTTAATCTAATAAAAAATAATTTTAATACTGTAAATAGATGAGCATCTTAATGTTTTAGTAGTTGAGTATTTTAAATTCACTTCTTAATTAAATAGTTTAGAACTTTTTTATTTTTGTATTTTTCAAAATTATGTGGTAATTTGGATTATTTTCAATTTTTTGACAAGTTTCCTAATTTAAGGTTTTAGGGTCATGTCATAAAATATGATGTCGTGTTAGCATAATTTTTGTTTAGTTGTTAAAAAAGATCTAAAAAGAAGTTTAGACTAATAGTTATGTATTGAGATATAATAGTTATTCATTAAATTATGTTTTGTTGGATTTCATGAGCACGTCTCATTCATTTATTAGTATTCTATGTTCAAAGATTGGACCCTCTCCCTTAATAACTATCAACAATTAAAATCTTGAAGTAGAACAGTTAGTGTTATACTTTTAGAAAACATGATCGTTAAATGGACAAGTACACTCACAACTATTGTACCCTGCTCAACTATTAAATACTTTTTCAATAAATGAAAATTTTAAACTCTAAAATATAAAAAATGAATCAAGTTGAAAGGTTCTAAATGAGCCCATTAGGGATCAAGTCTTGCTGAGTGCAAAGGCTCCAACACCGAAAAAGGGATGAGGTCGGGATCGTGCCCCGGACGAATTTGGCAGAATGGATACCCCTCAGTCCTTGGCCCTTAGCCAAAGAGGTTCAGCAAGGCTCATGCTTCTGTATCGGGTAGCAAAAAAGAATTTGTGGATGACCTCCATCAAAATAAATATATATATATAAAAATGAATCAAGGACAAAAGAACCTAGAGGAAAAATACTCTTCTTAAATAAAAACCTATTAAAGATAAAAATAACCAACTCAAAATTTATCTTTCAAAACTTCATTATTATTATCATTATTTTATTTTATAACATTGTTACATAAAAATTTAAATGAAATTATTTTATATTATTATTATTTAAAACCATATGAATTATTTCTCGAATAAATTTATATTTTTTAAAAAATTAGATGTTTACTATTTACAAAAATAAAAATAAAAACAAAACATGGTTGAAGAGGGGGGAATGGCGAAACTTTCTAGAGTTGAGTCACCCGATAAAATAAATAAATTAACAAAAAGGAATAAACAAATATTTTTAGATTTACTCAAATTGTGGGGCCCGCCGCCTGCAAAATAGCACGCCAACTTGCACCAAACATCCTTGGAAATGAGCGAAGACCAGAGAAATAAAAAATATTTACGGTACTAGTAAAATAAAAAAAATCAAATTTTAAAAGCTTAGTTTAATAATTAAATTTGAATTTATGTTGGAGATCGGACGGCAGCGAACTGGGGAAGGGTGCAAAGCCTTTATATCCGTACACGTGTCAGATTGGAAAGGCAACCGTTTAAGATAACATGGACCAAATGCAGTGAATAAAATCCTTCCTATGATTTTTTTATTATAATAATAACCGGTCGGCCATGGTATCAATTAATGAAATCCCTAATTATCATGCTATGCCAAATATTTCCATCAACCCCCTTAGAGTTTTCTCTTAAATAGGTTAAAAAAGGACTGACTGACTTCCATAATAAAACATTCAAAGTTTCTGCTTCAAATTTGTCTCCGTATTCTTTTTAACAATTTTTTTTTTTTTTCATTTTTTTTTAATGTTTTTTGGTTTGTTAATGAGTTAGAATGGTTTTGAATGAGTGTATAAATCTTAGTTTGTTAGGGGAAGAGCACCACTAGTGCTAACTTCGTGCACCCACAGATCTTAAACGACACATCGGATTTCAACATTTTTTTTTGGTTGTCTTCGTTTGTGAATTATCAAGTCTTATTGAGTATATGGGAAAGAACCCATTAGTTGAACATGTTTCAATAGTTGTGATAGCCTTTGTTAATATAATGCTCAATATTTTTAATAATATAGCAATAATTGTTGGTGTCGATCATGAGTATTCATAATTAAATGAAATATATTTCTTAGATCTAAAAAGTAACAAATCATGTGATGCCACATCTGTTGGCACCTCATTTTTGTGTCTCTAGTTTTTTCCTTATTTTGCTCTATTGATTGTCTATTTGACCTTCTCCCCCCTTTGTTAATAACTGATTTGAGAGATTTCAAGTGTCATCAAGTATAAATGTGCTCTCGGTTGTGATTTTCCCTTTCCTTGTCCTTGGATAGTTGCATAAATTCAAAATCCAAATTTGGTTAAGTTGGAGGTTTGTTTGAGGCTTTCATTTGGTAGGATGCCCAAACAAGTATCTCCAATTCAAATTTGAGGGAATTTGGGCAAGTTTTGGCTAAGTTATAGCCAGTTGGAGCTTTGGTAGGTTCTTAGAACCTTGTTGAGACCTGATCAGTTCTTACAACCTTGTTGGGCCCTAATCAGGCTCTCAAAATGGGTAAGTGCAGAAAGATGGGTCACAATTTTGTGGCCAATTTACTTTTTCATCTCGAAATAGCAAAAACACGAGCGCGTTATAGTAAAACGCGCTCGCGTTATGGCTTGTTAATGACCGAGCCTAGGATCGGTCATTACCAAGCCATAACGTGAGCGCGTTATAACGCGCTCGCGTTATGGTTTAAATTTCAGAAAACATGCACATTTTGAGTTCAAAAAATGTGCATTTTTTGAAATAAAAAAAAAATTCTAAAACACGAGCGTGTTATAACATGCTCGCGTTTTGGTCTACATTGAAAAAAAAATCCTCTTTTTCTTGTCTCTTTCTTCTTGTTATCTTTTAGGGAAACTATATACATGAAATAAACATTTAAGTATAAGTTGACATTTATATATAGACATTTACTTTCTTATACTTTAAGATATTTCATGTATATAGGCAAGATGTTTGAGAATGGTTTCAGATCTCTATGAGTTATAATGCAAATTCTAGTTTTTGGAAGATCTTAAAAAAATTAGACTTAGTCAAATTTCAGTAATCAACATGTTAAATTTCAGTAATCACAAGGTAAATTTTTATTAGTCAGCAAGTTGTATCATCTTTCTCTCTCACTCTCTCTTTCTCTCTACTCTTTATCTCGCCACTCCCTCTCTCTCCCTTCATCCCTCTCTCCCCTCTCTCTCTCTCTCACACCCCTCTATCTCCTCCCTACATCTACCGCCCTCCCTCTCACTTTCTCCTCTCTATCTCACCACTCTCTCTATCTCTCTCTCTCTCTCACACAAACCTCTATCTCCCTCCCTAACACTCCCTCCCTCCTTCCTTCCCTCTCTACTTCTCTCTATCTCTCCTCTCCCTCCCTCTCTCGACCTCACCCTCCCTCCCATTATTTTTGTCTCTCCTCCCAATCTCTCTCACTATTGTCCCTCCCTCCCCCCCCTCTTTCTCTCTCAATTGCTCCTTTTCTTTATCTCACCATTCTCTCTCTCACTCTCTCTCACACACACACCTATATCTCCCTCCCTACCTCTCCATCCCTCCCTCCCCTCTCTACTCTCTATCTCTCATCTCTATTTCCCTCTCTATACCTACTCTCCCTCCATCAATCTCTCTTCATCCCTCTTTATCTCACCTATGTCTCCTTCCCTACCTCTTTCCCTCTCTACTCTCCCTTCCTCTACCTACCTCTCTCTATGTCTCTACATCCCTCTCTTTCTCTCTCACTCTCTCCTTCTCTTTATCTCACCACTATCTCTATCCCTACCTCTCACTCCCTCCTCTCTAAATCGCCATTCTCTCTCTCTCCCACTTTCCCTCCTTCCCTCTCATTCCCTCCTCTCTAAATCACCATTATCTCTTTACCCCAATTTCCCTCCTTCCCTCTCTCTATCTCACCTATCCCTTTCTACCTCTCCCTCCCTCCAACCTCCCTCTCTCTCTTTATCTATCTTTCTCGTTCTCTCCTTACCTCTCAACTCTCTATCTCACCACTCTCTCTCCATATCACTCTCCCTCCTTCCCTCTCTCCCTCATATCCCTCCCTCTCTCCTTCCCTCTCTACCTACCTCTCCCTCCACTACCTACCACTCTCTCTACCTCTCTCTCTCTCCCTCTCCCCACTTTCTCTCTTAATCTCTCCTTCCCTCTCTACTCTCTTTCTCTCTCTCCCCCTTCATCTCTCCCCTCATTTTCTCTCCTCTCACTCTCTCTCCCTCTCTCACACACTCACCTCTATCTCCTCCTTTCCTCTCCCTCCATCCCTCCACTCTCTACTTCTCTCTATCTATCATCTCTCTCTACATCCCCTTCCATCTCTATTTATCTTTATCTCCCCTCTCCCTCTCTTTACCCACCTCTCCCTCCATCATTCTATATCTCAACTATGTCTCCTCCCTACCTATTTCCCTCTCTACTCTTTATCTCTCCTCTCCCTCCCACTACCTCTCTCTCTACCCCCCCTCTCTCTCTCTCTCACACACACACACACTCACTCACTCACCTCTATCTCCTCCCTACTTGTTCCTCCCTCCCTTCTCTACTTCTCTTTATCTCTCCTCTATCTACATATATTTCCCTCTCTACCTATATTTATCTCCCATCTCCCTCTGTTTACCTACCTCTCTCTTTATCACTTTGTATCTCACCTATGTTTCCCTGCCTACCTAGGGTTGAAGGATCAAGGGTTGAGGGTTGAGAATTGAGGGTTGAGGGTTTAATGTATAGGGTAGAACATAGAGGGTAGAGAGTAGAGGGTTTAAGGTTTGAGGGTTGAGGTTAGAGGGTCCAATGTATAGGGTAGAGGGTATAGGGGTTTAGGGATTAGGGTTTAAGGGTAGAGGGTTGATGGTTGAGGGTTTAGGGATTAGGGTAGAGATTTTACTTGAGTTTAAGGGTTGAGGGTATAGGGTTGAGGGTAGAGGATATTGGGTTGAGGGTAGAGGGTTTAAGGGTTTAGGGTTTAAGGGTTAAGGGTTTAGGGTTGAGTGTTTAAGGGTTTAAGGGTTGAGGGTATAGGTTTGAGGGATTAGGGTAGAGAGGGAGGGATGGAGGGAGGGATATATGGAGGGAGAAGTGAGATAGAGAGAAGTAGAGAAGAGAATGGAGGGATAGACATAGATGAGGGTTGAGGATCCAATGTATATGGTAGAGGGTTAAGGGTAGAGGGGAGAGAGATAGAGGGAGTGAGTGAGAGAGAGAGACTCGAGAAAGGGATAGGGGGTAGGAGGGAGAGAATTGAGAGAGAGATATGGAGGGAGTGGGAGAGAGATAGAGGGAGGGAGGGTTAAGGGTAGAGGGTAGAGGGTTTAGGGTTTACGGTTAAGGTTAGAGGGGAGAGAGATAGAGGGAGTGAATAAGAGAGAGAGACCTAAGAGAGGGAGAGGAGGTAGGAGGGAGAGAGTTGGGAGAGAGTAGAGGGAGGGAGGGAGGGAGGGTAGAGGGTAGAGATTTTAAGGGTGAAGCGTTAAGGATTTAGGGTTAAGGGTAGAGGGTTAAGGGTTTAAGAGTTTAGGGTTTAAGGGTTAAGGGTAGAGGGTTTAGGGTAGAGGGGAGAGAGATAGAGGGAGTGAGAGAGAGAAAGATATGAGAGAGGAAGAGGAGGTAGGAGGGAGAGACTTGAGAGAGAGGGAGGGAAGGAGTGGGAGAGAGATAGAGGGAGGCAGGGTTACGGGCAAAGGGTAGAGGGTTTAAGGGTTTAGGGTTTAAAGGTTTAGGGTTTACAGTTTACGATTAAGGGTAGAGGGGAGAGAGATAGAGTGAGTGACTGAGAGAGAGAGAGAGACTTGAGAGAGTGAGAGCGGGTAGAAGGGAGAGGGTTGAGAGAGAGAGAGGGATGGAGAGAGTGGGAGAGAGATAGAGGGAGGGAGGGTTAAGGGTATAGGGTAGAGGGTTTACAAGTTAAGGGTTTAATGGTTTAGGGTTTAAGGGTTAATGGTAGAGGGTTAAGCGTTAAGGGTAGAGGGGAGAGAGATAGAGAGAGTGAGTGAGTGAGAGAGAGAGACCTGAGAGAGGGAGAGGGGGTAAGAGGGAGAGACTTGAGAGAGAGAGGAAGGGAGTGGGAGAGAGATAGAGGGAGGCAGGGTTAAGGGTAGATGGTAGAGGGCTTAAGGTTTTAGTGTTTAAGGGTAGAGGGGAGAGAGACAAAGGGAGTGGCTAAGAGAGAGAAACCTAAGAGAGGGAGAAGGGGTAGGAGGGAGAGATTTGAGAGAGAGAGGGAGTGGGAAATAGATAAAGGGTAGAGGGTTAAGGGTAGAAGGTAGAGGATTTAAGGGTTTAAGGGTTAAGGGTAGAGGGTTTAAGGGTTAAGAGTTTAGGGTTTAGGGTTAAGGGTAAAGGGCAGAGATAGAGGGAGTGAGTGAGAGAGAGGGAGGTGTCGGGGATATAGATTCGGTCTGTCATCAAGATAGGCATCTAAGACAGTAGTGCCTTAGTGATTTCAATTCAAAATCACAACAAAGACACAACCAACTATGCTATAAAGCAGAAACAAGCACAGTTGATCCCCCATTGATCCTCTGAGAGAAGTGAATGCAACAAGAAACAGATTCAACATAAACAAATACCATGAAAGACAAAAAGAAGACACAAAGATATACGTGGGGAAAACCCTTTCAGGTAAAAACCCCACACTCCAAAATTTTGAGCCATTGTATTATTCAGCAACAAAAAACCAATTACAATACAATATCAGGCTCAAAGCCGATACAGAAGTTACATCTTATTCTACTGGAGAAGTAACAGGTACCCGCAAGATTCCTTTCAGCTCCTCAGATGACTGTCACAGCTAGCCTCATGGCTAGCCCAGTCATTTGGCCTCCAATGATTTCCATGCCCAGATCCGAGAGATAGAGTGTTCACAGTTACAATGCCTAAGCAAACTGCTCGAACACCCTCTCCATCTCTCTACAAATCTCTTCACACCTTCGGCTCTCCAACCTGCAAGTCCAACTGCTACAATCTCGCATCATGCATCATGCATTATGTTTTTAGCCTCATGGTCGCACATCTCACACTTGCACTGCAATACACAACTAAACCCTTACTCGTTGAACTCATGTCTGGCTCTTCTCCTTCACCATCATGAGAAATAACACATCTCTCATCCATATGTAACCGACTCAACAAGAGTAAAGAAGACCATCCGTAAATCACGCATTTGGTCGGATCTGACAGATCTCCCTGCAACGAGCCGTCCATGCATTCAATACCAACACCAAAATGGTTGAGCTCACCATCCTTTGTTGACAAATGCAACTGCCATAATAACTATCATGGAATCCATCCAATCATAATCCAACCAGGTGCCACGCATCCAAGACCCATTAGCAATCGCAGCTGACAGAGCAACCAAAACGGTCAAACAGACATCGGGCACGTCCAAGACTTCAAGCCAAATCTAACACTGCTGGAGCCGGAGTCGAAACAGGAGTCGAAACAGGACTCCATAAAAAATGCACACTGTCGGAGTCGGAGTCGGAGTCGGAGATGGAACTGGAGTCGAAACAAGACTCCACCGAAATTACAGGTTTAGGAACCAATTTGGTTCCGCGTCCGCTCGTGGCAAAGGGGAACACATCAGAAACAAAACTGACCAGGTAAAGTCAACCCAAGGTCAAACCAAGATGGGAACACTGGAGTCGGAGCCGGGACCGAGGACGGAACAAGAACACAAACAAGACTTTACCAAAATTCCAAGATCAGGAACCAAACTGGTTTCGGTTCCTCCTCCGCCAACTATAAGAAACATCAATCCAGAACTTGGAGAAAGCGGAGGAAAACTCTCTGAGGAGAATCCAAACATCTAGAGGAACTAGATCACAAAAGCAGGAGTCGGACCCGGAGTCAAAACAGGAACATGGCAAATAGACATTGCCAACTTCCAAAACTGGTTCCACCTCCGCCAGAACCAGGCGGAGAGCAATAGACTGTCGGAGCCAGATCCGGAGCCAAACCCGGAACAAGACAAAAGGAACAATGCCAGGTTCCAATCCGGTTCCGCCTCTGCCAGAACAAAACTCAAAGAACCAAGAAAGCGGGGAGCGGAGCTGGAGACTGAACGGGAACAAGACCCGGAACAAGGCAAACAGAACAATGTCAAGTTCCATCTCAGTTCTACCTCTGCCAGAACAAAAGACTTTGCCAAGGAAACAAGAGAATTGGCCTAAGTGTTCAAAGGGGGTCACCAGAAAGTTGAGGCATAATTCCCAACAATCTCCCACTTGCTGAAGACTTTCAGGCATCCTCTAAACAAGCTCGAACAAGGACCAACACATGCTCTCACACTCTAATCAAGACCACTGCAACAACATCAGAAAGATGTCCACCACCTTAGGCAACAACTCCGAACACAGGAACACACCAAGGTGAAACAACAACAGTCTCAGGAATGAAAGCAAAAGATCCTCCAGCCGGCAAAGGAAAAAAAAATAGCAAAGCACCACTCCAACCACCTCCAGAACAAGAAAAACTGACCAACTAGAAAGGCAACCAAGAACAGACTACCCTCATCCAACTGATCAAACCCACATGACTGAAAACCAGCACCCACAGCTCATGCCGAAACATCCAACCACCCATACCTTAAAGGTATGACCTAAAAGTGAACTCATGCCATCAAAAAAAACCCACCCATCTCAGTAGCAAACAAGCACCCTGTGTCAACCAGTCATAGACCAAACACATCCAAGTACTCCCACTGCAAGGGCACTATCCAGATGAGTGCAAATAGAGTACCATCACAAATGATCCAGGCATACCAAGTCCACCAAACCCAGCATAAAGAAATGTAACCATGTAGTTCCAAGGAACATCCATACTGATCTGTAACATCTGCAACCACCTACTGCAAGAAAAATTTCTCTCAACTGTCTTCCATAGTTCTTCCAAACACCTCCAAAACTGACTGAAAAAAAAAAGAAGCACAGGAACCTTCGTGTCATCACCCAGGTGACAACACATGACCACAAACAGTGACCAACCCGGTACCACAAAGGCAACTCACATCTAAAGTCACAAAAGGAGTCAGGAAGAACAAGACCAGATAAGAGAGAAACTGCAAATCAACAAGAAACATGTCCTTCTACAAACACTTCTAAATACCAGCTGTGTCAAGAATGATCTTCTTTACATCCCGAAGGGAAAAGCCTTGACAACATCCAACAAAACATGGATGTAAGCTCCTCAAAGAAGATCAGAATTACCCATATAACCATCTCCTTTCAGTCCTCAAAAGCACAAGGAGATAAACTATGTTTTCCAACCTTTCATTATGAATCCTCCAGAATCTAAACCAACTCAAGATTCATAACATGAAAGATAAAACATAAAACACTTGAAAAGTATAATGGGTAAATACCTTTCACAATGACACCACTGTCGAGCAGATCAAGAAGAAAAGAGAAACATGCTCATCCAAGATATACAAGCCATCATGGCTAACCTAAGAGCATTCTCCTTCAAGATCTCTGATGAATTTACATTCAACCAAAGTGCAGGCTTCTCGGACTTTCAGTTGTAACAACAACATTCACTTAAGAATTCAAGCCTCACCTTTATTCTCCATGCATCCATGAGTATCAACACCTGTCATCTCATGCTAACTCCAAACTACAGCACTGCAATAACCATGAAGTCCTCCAACATATGACCAATGTACTCAAAGTAAAGAGAACCCCCAGACCACTGTCAAAGTTCCATAACCTAGAACAGGAACTTATCATGACACCATGATCTACACATCTCCAAGGGAGATACCATGCTTCAAGTGAACTGTCCATGGTCTTCAAGAGCAAAACAACATGCCAAAACTCTAATGCACAAGCAAGAGTATACTATGACATAAAGCAAACAACTCTAAACCAACATCACCTGTCAAGCACCACCAGCAACTCAGCCAAAGACTACCAAGGTCCTTCATGGCTCCAAAGTGCTACACATCTTCAAATAGTGAACATGCAGATGCAAATTATGCAACACCAAAGAAGACACCAGTCATTGCTAAAGCTCCCACTGAAACGTGACACTGAGCTTTCCAAGCACCATGACTGACCACACCATCACTGTCAAAAGCTTACACTATGCCAGTGTACCCAACTCTCCATGACATTGTGATCCACATGCTTCAGGTCCCCATCATTGACTATTCAGGTACTCAAATGCCATTCCTCCTCTCATCTCAAAACAGCCACACCAATGCACAAGTGACCATAGACAAGGTCAACTAATAGATCTGCACAACACGATTACACCCTCGTGGATATAGACAGTCCACTTCCAAGTTGTCTCACAACAAGCATGTAGGTAAGGACAGCCTACAATATTGCACAACCTGTGGATGCAACCAAAAGTAACCTGCAAATCTATCATTGCACTGGAAACTACAAAACTGAGATAATCAAAGAGAACAGCCAAAGTAGACAATCATGACTCAAACACCAGATCAGTAATAGATCTAATTTTCCAGTCACGTCCACAACCCAAGCACCAAAGTCTAGAAATCCATCAAAGCATACCACAAGAATGCTGAAGGAGAAACATACCAACACTCCCATGCAGAGAAGACAACACTCTTCAAAACCAGACGAACTGCAACTATCTCATCCAGTCACACCCCAGAAACCAGGATCTAGAAAAAATAACAAATAGCAGTTCCACAAAACACAAGTTTTCCTTGACCATGCAAAACCTACAAAAAACCATAGTGTTTCCAAAACACCCACGCACCTCCATATTCACTGCTCATCTGGACAACTCAGGAGTCTACACACAACCATCACAGTAAACCAGAACAATGAAAGAACAAGAGAATGCACCGTAGACTTTTAGGAAAATCTACACAAAACCCTCAGAGCCAAAGACATGAATTTGAACCATGCAAGTGCAAGAAAGAGGCACACAGGAACAACATGTCCGTTTTAGACCAGTTCCAATGCCACATTCATGTACAAGCACAAGGAAGAGCTAGGCTATCTAGAAGTTGCAGACCACCAAGGTCACCTCATAGCCTCCATGCAATCAGAGTACCAAAGAAAATGCCTTTAGTGCTAAGTCGGAAACACCCAACACAAGCACAACAATCCATAGAACAATGACACAATCTAGTCCATACCACCAAGGAGCCTCTCACACAGATGCCCAGTATGAACACCACGCTTTGTTGCAACACAACCATGAACACATCTCATGCCCATTGCATTAGGAACAATGTTACCAGTCAGGAGCTTCAGATCATCTTGCCACAACATGACCCACTCCATACTTTCTCAGCGTCTTTCAAACTATATGTTGAATCAATGAAACACACACTTCCACTCACCGAAGGACCAATCACCAACCGATTTCTCCAGACTTCCTCAAGCTTGCCAGGCTAAGAAATCACCATAGGAGAAAACCCAGAACTTCAGCAACCAGGAGAAGGCACAGATACCACATGTTGGTATCAACAAGCCTCGACCTCCTCCAAACTTGCTCTGATACCACTTGTCGGTATCACGAGCAACAAGCTACTAGCTCTGATACCACTTGTCGGGGATATGGATTCGGTCTGTCATCAAGATAGGCATCTAAGACAGTAGTGCCTTAGTGATTTCAATTCAAAATCACAACAAAGACACAACCAACTATGCTATAAAGCGGAAACAAGCACAGTTGATCCCCCATTGATCCTCTGAGAGAAGTGAATGCAACAAGAAACAGATTCAACATAAACAGATACCATGAAAGACAAAAAGAAGATACAAAGATATACGTGGGGAAAACCCTTTCAGGTAAAAACCCCACACTCCAAAATTTCGAGCCATTGTATTATTCAGCAACAAAAAATCAATTACAATACAATACCAGGCTCAAAGCCAATACAAGAGTTACATCTTGTTCTACTAGAGAAGTAATAGGTACCCGCAATATTCCTTTCAGCTCCTCAGATGACTGTCACAACCAGCCTCATGGCCAGCCCAGTCATTCGGCCTCCAATGATTTCCATGCCCAGATCCGAGAGATAGAGTGTTCACAGTTACAATGCCTAAGCAAACTACTCAAACACCCTCTCCATCTCTCTACAAATCTCTTCACACCTTCGGCTCTCCAACTTGCAAGTCCAACTGCTGCAATCTCACATCATGCATCATGCATTATGCTTGCAGCCTCATGGTCGCGTATCTCGCACTTGCTCTGCAATACACGACTAAACCCTTACTCGTTGAACTCACGTCTGGCTCTTCTCCTTCACCATCATGAGAAATAACACATTTCTCATCCATATGTAACCAACTCAACAAGAGCAAAGAAGACCATCCACAAATCACGCATCTGGTCGGATCTGACAGATCTCCCTGCAATGAGAGGTCCATGCATTCAATGCCAACACCAAAATGGTTGAGCTCGCCACCCTTCGTTGACAAATGAAACTGCCACAATAACTATCATGGCATCCGTCTAATCACAATCCAACCAGGTGCCACGCGTCCAAGACCCATCAGCAATCGCAGCTGACAGAGCAACCAAAATAGTGAAACAGACATCGGGCGCGTCCAAGACTTCAAGCCAAATCTAACACTGTCGGAGCCGGAGTCGGAACATGAGTCGAAACAAGACTCCACCGAAAATGCACACTACCGGAGTCGGAGTCGGAGTCGGAGACGAAACTGGAGTCGAAACAAGACTCCACCGAAATTACAGGTTCAGGAACCAATTCGGTTCCACGTCCGCCTACAACAAAGGGGAACACATTGGAAACAGAACTAACTGGGTAAAGTCAACCTGGGGTCAAACCAAGATGAGAACATCGGAGTCGGAGCCGGGATCGGGGACGGAACAAGAACAGAAACAGGACTTTACCAAAAGTCCAAGATCAGGAACCAAACCAGTTTTGGTTCCTCCTCTGCCAACTGCAAGAAACATCAATCTAGAACTTGGAGAAAGTGGAGGAAAACTCCCCGAGGAGAATCCAAACATCTAGAATAACTAGATCACAAAAGCAAGAGTCGGACTTGGAGTCGGAACAGGAACTGAAATAGGAACATAGCAAACAGACATTGCCAACTTCCTAAACTAGTTCCGCCTCTGCCAGAACCAAGCAGAGAGCAACAGACTGCCAGAGCCGGAGCCGGAGCCGGATCCAGAGCCAAACCCAAAACAAGACAAAAGGAACAATGCCAGGTTCCAATCTGGTTCCACCTCCACCAGAACAAAACTCGAAGAACCAAGAAAGCGGGGAGTGGAGCTGGAGACGGAATGGGAACAAGACCCGGAACAAGGCAAACAAAACAATGCCAAGTTCCATCCCGGTTCCGCCTCCGCCAGAACAAAAGACTTTGCCAAGGAAACAAGAGAATTCGCCTAAGTCTTCAAAGGGGGTCACCAGAAAGTTGAGGCATAATTCCCAACAGGAGGGAGGGAGTGTGAGAGAGATAGAGGGTAGATAGTATAGGGTAGAGGGTTAAGGGTAGAGGGGAGATAGATAGGAGTGAGTGAGTGAGAGAGAGACCTAAGAGAGGGAGAGGGGGTAGGAGGGAGAGACTTGAGAGAGAGAGGGAGTGAGGGAGTTGGAGATAGATAGAGGGTAGAGGGTAGACGTTTAAAGGGTTTAGGGTTTAAGGGTTAAGGGTTTAGGGTTAAGAGTAGAGGGTAGATAGATAGAGGGAGTGAGTGAGAGAGAGATACCTAAGAGAGGGAGAGGGGGTAGGAGGGATAGACTTGAGAGAGAGAGGGATGGGGAGTGGGAGAGAGATAGAGGTTAGAGGGCTAAGGGTAGAGGGTAGAGTGTTTAAGGGTTTAGGGTTTAAGGGTTAAGGGTTTAGTGTTAAGGGTAGAGGGGAGAGAGAGAGAGGGAGTGAATGAGTGAGAGAGAGAGGGAGAGGGAGATAGATAGAGGGTAGAGGGTTAAGGGTAGAGGGTAGAGGGTAGAGGGTTAAGGGTAGAGAGTAGAGAGATAAAAGAAGTGAGTGGGAGAGACCCGAGAGAGGGAGAGGGGTAGGAAGGAGAGACTTGAGAGATAGATAGGAGTGAGGGAGTGGGAGACAAACAGAGGGTAGAGGGTTAAGGGTAGATGGTAGAGGGTTTAAGGGTGTAGGGTTTAAGGGATAATGTTTTAGTTAGGGAGGGAGAGATAGAGGAGTGAGGAGGAGAGACCTAAGAGAGGGTGAGGGGGTAGGAGGGAGAGTGGAGAGAGAGAGAGGAGGAGACATTCATATCTCCCTCTCTCTCTCATGTCTCTCCCTCCTAACCCCTCTCCCTCTCTCAAGTCCCTCTCTCACACTCACTCTTATCTCTCTCCCCTCTACCCTTAACCCTTAACCCTTAAAACCTTAAACCATCTACCCTCTAATAGTAACCCTCTACCCTCTATCTCTATCCCACTCCCTCTCTCTCTCAAATATCTCCCTCCTACCCCCTCTCCCTCTCCTAGGTATCTCTCTCTCAATCACTCCCTCTATCTCTTTCCCCTCTACCCTTAACACTAAACCCTTAACCCTTAAACCCTCTACCCTTAACCCTATAGTCTTACTTTGGAATTGGAAAAGCTTCTAATACATCAAATCAAGGTGGAGCTACACCATCAACTCTTCCACCAAATATTATTGAATATGGCAATGACAGTACCTCACCGCCACAGGAAGGTCAAGGTGAGATTGTCATTGTGTTAAATCAAAATGTATCAAATGAGGATGGAAATATCACAGAAGATGTTCCAAGGGATACCCTGGATAGCCAGAATGAGATAATTGACTTGGATGAGGATGATGTTGGTAGCAAGAAAAGAAAAGGCAAAGAAAAATTGGGGTGCGAGTGGGAAATGACAAGGAATTTTCAAATTGGTTGGTTGTCGAAGTACCCATTCCTTGAAGCAGTGGGGGTATTAAATGAAAATGATATTGAAAGGGCAACATAGGTCAAATGTAAGATTTTTAGTTGGAAATGTGGAAGATACAAGATGATGCAGCTAAAGCTTGACACTATAGAAAAGCATATCGACAAAGTTTACGAAAAACAAATCATAGACGAAAAGGAACAATCAGTCATACAATGGAAATCAAAGGAAGAATATCTTCATGTTAAGTATGCCACATATTATGGAGAGTACAACCATAGAATGTCGAAGATTAAAAAATGTGAAGGTACACTTGAGGCTCATTTTGGAAAAGCCATGGTAGCGAAAAATCTGTCAAAAATTGTTCAGATGAGTGTTTTTTTTCATATTTTGTCCAAGGGGCATCCTATGACAGACTACCTAGAATATTTTGATTTATTATCTTATTTGAGTGTTCCCCACTTTCCCTTCTCACATTGGTCAATAAACGCTGGATGGGAATGGGTGAGCTGTCTTGCTGCAGTGGAAAAGCAAGATTTAAAGGAGAAATTAAAAGAGTCAAATTTCATTGCATTATCTTTAGATGAAGTTACTGCAGTACATACAATAATTCTTGGGTTTTTATGCATTTGTATACTATAGGAAAAAATGTTTGCCAAGCTCATCTTCTTTGTGTTCATAAAATGAAGGACAACTCAACATCACAAAATCTATTTGAACTAGTCAAGAAATATTTGAATGAAATTGTAGGTATGGATGAGTTGACAATTGCCAAAAAGTTGGTGTGTGTAGGAGTTGATGGAGCTGTAGTGATGCAAGGTCAAAGGAGCGGTATTTGCACAAAGTTACAAACTAATTGTGCACCATACATGCTTGGAATTCACTGCATGGCCCACATAATGAATTTAGCATTCAAAATTGTAAGCAAGTTTCCTACAGTATCAAAAGTTGAAAATCTAGTTCACGATATCCACACATACTTCTGTCAAAGTCCCAAACATTTCCTCGAATTTCAACATTTTGTTGAGGGAATAACACCTGAAAACAATCTTCTCAAGGATGTCGATACCAGATGGATCTCCCTGCATGGACCAACACAACGAGTTCTTTTAGAATACCAATCCTTGATTGGAGTGATGTACGAGAATCACAACACAATAGACAAAGCTCTTGACCTCTTACATAAGTTAGGCGATATAGAGACACTCTTGACTTTAGCTAGTCTTCTCCCCATGCTGGATGAGATGAAAAATCTTGTGAAGAGAGCCCAAGACAAAACTATGTATATTTATGAATATGCCAATCTACATAAACTTGCATGCTTGGCCCCCGATCATCTATATCTAGATCTAACACAAGAAGGCGCAAATTATTTGATGTGGCAAAAAATTACTTATTTGAATAATCCTGATAATTATTTACAATTTAATTTAAGCGAGCACTTATGTATTTTTGTACGTGGATATGAGATACCAATGTCCCATTGTAAGATAGCCAGACGCTCTAGAAAAGAAGTACCTGTTAACGAGGAAGATTTTAACGACATTGTTAAATTTGTTAGTGGTAATTTGAAGGAAATTACAAAATCTCTTTGCTCAGAGATTAATGAAAGATTCCCTGGACATGAAATAATTGAAGCCATGGGTATTGTGTATCCTCAATTTTGGGTAAACCGAGATAACCCAAAATATTTTCATGATCAAGTAAAAATCTTGATCAAACAGTTTTCAGAAAAGGTAACATACAATGAACAAATAATAGAAGGAATTTTAAATGAAAATAATCTTAGAAAGCAATGTCGGAGTTTCGCAACAACTATGAGGGACCAATATAAATCCATGGGCAAGGAGAAGGCCTTTGAACCAAGATCAATAAAAAAGGTTTGGACAAGCTTAGGTCAGAGTGAAATATTGCGCGGTTCGATGTCAGAATATTTCAAACTTGTTGATTTATGTCAAAAAATGATATTAGGGTCGGTGGAGGATGAGAGAGTTTTCAGTACATTGGGGTTTTTGAAATCAAATTTAAGAAACAAACTGGACAAAAATTTGGAAAATTGCTTGAGGATGAAAGGAACTGCGTATAATGTCAAAAAAAATCCTTTCGAAAGGGCACTCACAATTTGGAGGTCCACATGTGAAAGAAGAGGGACATGGGTTGTGCAACACAGGCTCTCCAATTCCAATAGCCGCTAGTACTGGTGGTAGTGGCAGTGACAGTGGAAGTGGGACTGGGCCTGGGACATATGGCAATGATATTGAAATTGACAAAAATCAAACAATGAATGTTGAATTTGAGACACAGGCCGAAGAAAATGCAGAGCAGTCTCAGAATCAAGATGACTCTTTTACTTTATCTGGAGATGAGCATCGGTTTGAGGACCTTGACTCCGTTTGGGAAATGGAAGATAATTAGCAGGTTTTAGGTATTTTTATTGCACTTCATGAATCAGTTTCCATTGTTCCAAAGTCCAAACGGTATTTGATGTCTGATGATATTTTATATTGTATTCAATGAACATTGAAATTTTGAATCATTGCACTTCATGATATCTTATTTTATATTGCACTCAAGCATTGCATGAATCATATTCCAAACTGTAGTTGATGATTTTTTATATTGTATTCAAATAAATTGTGAATCATTGCACTTCAAGTTAAGGATATTTTAATTTATATTGCACTCCAAGTCTCCATGATATTTTATATTATATTGCACTTCATGAATCATAATACATATTCCAAAGTCAAACTGTAGTTGATGCTATTTAATAAATTATATAAAATTCAATACCATCGGCCTAACAATGATTCATCGGTGGAACCCCCATCATAGTCCCGTTGATGACCCGATGAAAATAGCTCACAACCTAGTATTGGTGTAACAATACTCTATCAGGCTGAATCCTAAGGTGCTCTCCCAATATACCGATAGAGTCGTCAAAAAAAGTAACCATGAATTATAATTTATGACCATGGGCATGAATTATCTTATTTTATCAATAGTCACAAAAATATACCACTTTGATTTTTTGAACAATGCAAATTGTAGAAATTTGTGTGACAAGATCCATATAATAGCCTACATTCACATTGCATCCATAAATATTAAACAAATTTGAAATTTCATAATGATGTAGTCCTTCCCCCATTCCTAATAAAATTCAATACGATCAGCCTAACAATGCTTCATCGGTGGAACCCCCACCACAATCCTGCCTATGGCCCGATAAAAATAGCTCACAACCTAGTATCAGTGTAACAATACTCTATTAGGCTGACTCCTAAGGTGCTCTCCCGATATACCAATAGAGTCGTCAACAAAAGTAACCATGAATTATAATTTATGACCATGGGCATGAATTATCTTATTTTATCAATAATCAAAAAATATACCACACTTTGATTTTATGAACAATGCAAATTGTAGAAATTTGTGTGACAAGATCCATATTATAGCCTACATTCACATTGCATCCTTAAATATTAAACAAATTTGAAATTTTGTAGTGACGTAGTCCTTCCCCCATTCCTAACAAAATTCAATACCATCGGCCTAACAATGCTTCATCGACGGAACCCCCATCAAAATCCCACCGATGGCCCAATAAAAATAGCTCACAACCTAGTATCGATCTAACAATACTCTATCGGGCTGACTCCTAACTCCTAAGGTGCTCTCCCGATATACCAATAGAGTCAAGTTGTCAACAAAAGTAACCATGAATTATAACCATGGCCCATGGGCATGAATTATCGAATGCATAAAGTATATTGGGGGACCTATGGTGCATTGAAGAAACATTATCTAGCGTCCCACCGATAGAATGAAGGATAGGTGTCCATCGGTGAAAGACTGATGTGACATCCCAGAGCATCGTCAAACCATGTTGCGATGCATTTATGAACCAAAATTGAAGTGAATTATATCACAAGTTGATCGCATAGTTTTTACAAAATCTTGGAAGATTTTGCTTAGGGCAGAAGCAGAAAGGCAAAAACTTAGAGTTCTGATGCAAAAAAGACCAATGGACTGTGGAGGTGACTCGATGAGACTCACGTAAGTACTTCACTTTCAAATCTAGCTGAGAAGCTATTTTACTCAAAAGCTAAGATTTAAATAATGGAAGAGAGTACAGACAAACCCAAAGCTAAAAACTAGAAAACCAAAAAGCCTAAGAGACTCCTCGATGAAGACCTGATAGATCAATGTTATGGGTCGGGGTTGAGACCCAAGAGGAGTGCTCAAATGAATCCTTCCATGGATCGATTATGGGAAAAACAAAAGGGCTTAGGGGATATTTAGACACCTCAACGAGGGTACGACCTCTTCATGTACCATTACAAAACAATTTAGGTTTCAACCAGTCTGCAATCCATGGAGGTTGAACTTGGGAAGACTTGTGGTGCCTAATGTGTTTGTGAACATAGAGCTAATTAAAGCTCTTGCTACTAGATATGACCCCAAGAAGAGAACTATTCAATCACATGGTGGGGGTGTCATGCTTGTTATTTCTAGGGACTCATTTCTAATGTATTTTGATTAGAGTGTTCACTTAATTTATCATTCATGATCAAAGATCTCTTGACAGAGTATCACCACATGGATACCGGCTATAAGAGATGGAAATTACCTTTGCATAGGCCCAAGGATGAAGGAGGCCAACTTAGGAGGTTCTCTAGCAATGAACACCCTCCTTTCCATGAACATTTGTTCGAAGAGTATTTCCGATACACCTATTATTTAGTTGGTCAGGTTTTGGGAGTAGAGGTTCTGCCTCTCATGTCGTTTGCCCCAATGGTCTTAGCTGCAGACATACAGAGCAAGGATTCCATGCCATTTGATTATGCTATCTACTTGTCCAATGGCCTATATTGATGGCTTGAAAATATTAAAAATAATAGTGATAATATTAATTTTGAACACTATTCTTTGCTTATGCATTTTCTATTGTATGAGGGACAAGTTAGAGGGGTCTGGAGTGAAGAATTAAGGATAAAAGATACATATGAAAATGGAGATTTTAAACTTGTACAAATGTGGACTTCATTGTGGGACAACCGATTTGGTAGGTCTCATTACCTTTATTTTGAAGAATTTTTTGTAAAACCATTGATGAAGTTGCTAGGGTATCCGTGCAATTATAACCTATTCCTAGAAGTACAAAGATTTCTAAGACCAAAGGAAAATGACTAGAGAAATAAAGTGAATCATAACTGGGGAGACTGGTATTCTTTCCCTGATTGTACAATGATAAGGGTTTATGGGTTCAAAGGGTCTCCACACTTGATGCCACGAGTAGTTCCTGACCGAATTTTTTTTTTAGAAATTGTGAGGCAATTGGCAAAATCTGATTCCAAACACCTCAAAGGAGATAGCAAAAAATCAATTATGCCCAACACCTTATGTTTTGGATACTTTACAGTGGTTGCCAATGAAGGATATGGAGAAATTGATGGTAAATTATAAAAATACAACCTACCTCTAGGTGATGTAAGGAAACAATTTGATGCAGCTGGGTTTATTCACAAGGCGAGATTATTGCAGGGGCTATTAGGGTATGGAAATTTGTTCTCAATCAAAGATGTCATAAGAAACCATGATGAGGCTTCCACCAAGGAAAGAATGGCCACCTATAACAAGATTATGCTTGCAGAGGAATGGAAGAGGAAAAATGTCCCATCTTATTCAAATGCATTTGGTGAGATACAGGATCCTTTAACAAGAATTGAGAAACTCATCGCTCATGTCAATGAACTGGTAAAGGATGTTCCCCCAGTTGTTTTTGATGCACCTCATGCAACCTATTCATGAGTACAAGCTGAAAACATAGAGCCCTTGGATTAAAACATAGATCCCTTGGATTACATACCTTCACAACCTAATCTTGGGGTTTTTTTTCTGTAGATACTGATATAAGTGAAGAAGAGCAGGGTGATGAAGAGGGTGAGCAGGTCAAACAGATCAGTGCTCCTATGATTGCATAGTACAAGCCCCCTAAAGAGAAGAATATTGTAAGATTTGAGGTATCAAATGAACTATTTGATGATGTGAGGGTCAAGGCTGGACAACTATTTATTTTTTATTGTGATTTTGTTAAATCTTCTGAATTTAAATCATTTGTTTATGAATATAAAGGTAGAAAAATGAGACAAAAAATACAAGATATCACTCCTAAACATGAGGCAACACTCTGGAGGAATTGAAAAGGGAGGTAGAAAAGGAAATGGAGTCCATCACTCCTGAAAGAGGTAGGGAATTTATTCAAGAAGTTGGAGTGTTTCTCCTGCCAGGGTGGGATATTATCTCTTTAATTTTTTTTGATAGCTTTAGAAAAAGAGGGGATACGACAATGAACTTAACAGAAGAATCAAGTGACAAAATGTATTCAGGATTTGGGTAAAACCCAGACGAAGCCACCTTGCCTATTTGGTTAGTGTATCCCCATGATAAAATATCTTCTATAATTATTAATCCAAACCAAGTGTTTGGTCATCTCTTGGTTCAATGAGTAGTGGATACCAACCCTATGGAGACAACAAAATTGAACATAAATGTGGCAAAATTTACCAAAGTACAGATCAAAAAACTAATTAAGGAAAATGTCAAACTGAAGAAGGAGCAAGAAAATCAAAGAGAAAAAACATCTTCCTCCTCAACATCAGAGTTGTAATCCCCATGGCTTAAAAAAGATAAGAGAGTGCTTGATGCATTGGCTGATGCAGCCTACTGGAAGAATTGCCATCTGAAATCCCAAGGGAAATGCAAAGAATTGGAGAAAGAAGTGAAAACCATCAAATATAACATTGTATCTAAAATGATAAAAGAAAGGTTCAATAAAATGATGAAATATGTTATTGAGTATTGGGAATTATTCAAACACACACGCATTGCATTAGTGAAGAATGAATGATTGCAACCTAGAATGATGGAGAAATAAAAGGAGCTCGTAGATAAGAATGCCATGCAAGGACAAATATTGCTGACATATAACAAGTTGGTAGAATCAAATAATGGATATCATAAGAGGCTTAGGGAAGATTTCAACTACTTTGATTCAGTCCCACTCCCAAATATTCATTTTGGCATTGGAAATATGCGAGAATATGATGATTGGAAGGAAGAGCTTGTTGGGCTTCTAATTGCTGCATTGCAGGAAATAAATGACGAGGTTTATATGGTTTTACAAAAAACTCATAAGAAACTCAAAAAAATAATATCTATGGAATATGATATGAAAGAGGCGATCTCTAACATGGACACCTATGCTAAACAAGAGTATATCCATCACCTCTCAGTAGTCAATTTGTTTATTAGCCAAACTATAGATGTGTCAAAATCAGATCCACTGGGACAACCATTAGATTCAGAGGAAGAACGCCAACCGATAGCATGATGAGTGCCCTATCATGGAGTAGAAGCCTTCAACAGATCTTAGGTGGTTAGTGGTCACGGGCTTCTGCTTGGAGATTAAAGGATCGGTGCATTCACCTGTGACATTGTTTTATTTATAATTTGAGCTATGTTTAGTTGTCAAATGCCATGAATTTTTGCAAGGGGTTTGTAGCTTGTTGCCTCTCATATATAAGAGATATCAAGACCCCAATAGGAGATCAATGGATCATCACATCATTTTTAATTAGACTTTAGAGTAGAAAATAGTAAGAAGATAGATAATAGATTGCACCAATTCGCCCATCCATCTCATATCATAAAATATTTTTATAATGCATATCATTTGAACTTTGAAGATCAATACAATGGAGAAGGTTACACATATTTACTGATTTTATTTCGAGTGTTCAACTATTGTGGATTCATATGCTTATAAGTTATTAACTTATTTGGCTGTCTCCAAAGTGGTTGTTTATGTTATTCAAATTGAGTGTGTGGAAGTATATTTAATTTGTCAGTACATTGAATTTGAATTCTTCAGAAATAGGGGTTGTGACCATGGGGTTTTAGATTTATTTATGGACATGATCATTCATCAAGTAGTAATGTGGGCCACAAAATGGATCTTGTCACACAAATCTCTGCAATTTGTGCTAATCATAAAATCAAATGTAGTGTATTTTTGTAGTATGTGGGATGTGGGTGAGGTGTAAGTTGGTGGATACTGATCAAGATTTTTAGTCAAAACATAACAGAAGCTAACTGTTCAACATCCATAACTTAGAATCTCTACGAATAGGTAAATATAATGAGCTAGCAGTTCAACATCCATAACTTGGAAGCTCTACCAAGAAGTAAATATAATGAGCTAACAGTTCATCACTAGTTCAAATGATAAAATAAATAATATAGAATCCAGATAATTGAACATCATCACATTACTAAAGTCTGAATTTGAGATTTTTAATTGAATTTCACATGAAGGACTACATATTGGCATTGGCAATGCAAAATATTTCCAATGCCCAAAGACAATTTTGCACAAAGCTGAGTTGGAACTTCGAAACTCATATTATCAAAGATTGAAAATAATAAATCAAGTCACCGTATCAACTTTTCTAGCAACTTCCACTCTTCAGGTGGTGGAATTTCCATTTTCTCTAACTGATGTTGTTTGACTTGAATTTTTGTTAACATTTCATGATTGTAATTGGAATCTTTTTTGAATTCTTTAGTTAAATTTGCATTCAAGGTTATCAGTGTTTTGAAGGAATCCAAATAGTTCACATCTGGGTTCTGAGGAAATTGGTCCAACTCCAAATCAACTTTCCTTGCACCTTCCATCTTCTTTTTGAAACCATCCTTTCCAATTAATTTCTCATTTGTGTCAAAATCCTCTGGAAAACCAGCTTTGTGAAGCTCCTTACCTTTTCATCCACCACCTTCATCTTGTTTGCAACTAAATGCAAATATTCCTTTGTTCCACACATTCTCAAACACTTTTCAATGATAGATGAAAACTTCATTGAGGTTTCAATCCAATTAGTAATCCATTTTCTATTTCAGATCATTGTCACTGGATTTGTAAACTGTTTGTAGAACTTGATTTGCAAATTTCTCTAATTCCAACACCTTTTTTTTGTCCACTAAATATTTGTTGAGCTTCTTATAATGCTATTTGATAGCATCAATCAATTCAAACATGTCACACAAATGATCAAACCTCTGCATTATTTCATCCCAGATCTTTTGTTTCATATGCCTCACTGTATCTCTACAAAATGAAGATAACTTATTATGAGAAGACTTAAATTTATTCTTTTGCTTCCATCAGCTCTGTCTCCAATCTTTCATTTATTTTTCTCTGTTTCTCCAATTTGTGTTCCCACTGTGCATTTCCATTCGAAATTATTAGTCTTAATTTTTTTGAAGTGGATTTTTCCTCATCATATTTCTTGTTGCTCTCATCTAGCCTTCACTTCAAGTCATTCACTTCTCTCTCATTTGATTTATCCTCTTTGCTTGTTGGTGTAGAGGAAGATTTTATTATTCTTTTTTCTAATTCATTTCTCTTGTTATCTACTACTTTCCTCTTTGCTTCCTCACTTGCTAGGTTTGCTTGTAACTTTTCTATTTGGGTCTGCAAAATTTTCTTCTCTCTATCTTGCTTTAGAAATGATGTTTACACCAATTCATTGTTCTTCTTTGATACATTAATTTTGTCAGTATTTTTTCAGGCCAAAAAAATCCAACTGAAAATTGGTTACCTGGTATTCAGATCGATCCATCTAATTTGTTGGTTTGTTTTGAATTGTGGGAACAAAAATTGTGTACTCCATGATTTATTTATTTGTGTCAAATGTGGGTAATACCATGGTTGTTGTAGGCTTTGAAGTTACAACAGACACACTCTCCATCAATTTCTTCTTTTCTTTTTTATTCAAGTCTAATTTCTTTTTAAACTCTTCAATGAAATCATAACCTGGGGAGGCAGGAACAATGGAATGCTTGAATGGCAAAGGAATAGGAGTACTTGCAGTTGCTAATGATGTCGCACCCACACTAACTGGAATTGGAGGAGTGTCTGGAAATAACCCCTTTTTGGTACTGGTGGATCCACTGATAGTGTGACTTGGACCTATCAAAATTCTTTGCCTCTTTTGATTGCCTTGATCACCTGGTGTTTTTGTGGTATCTTTTATTGTTTTCCTCTTAGTATTGTGTGTAATTTGTCATTGTAGCACATGTTGACCACTACTAGTAGTACTACCCATACCATCACCACCAATGGCACTCCCAGTTGCATTAATATGTCCACCAAGGGCATGTCCTAGTTGTGATTGTATCTGACCAAGAGGATGAGGATTAGAAGCTCTAACAAATTGAGTTTGACTTGTATGCCCTTGGTCTAATTTTTCACCTCCATACCCAAGGCCAGATTTATCACCTATTTTTCTATGCTCAACACATGTTATTGTCCAAGGGTCTTGTCCTTTGGACCCCAAAGGACCACCTTCATAACCAATTTTTTCAAGTATGGTTGCTCCTGAAGTATATGTTGAAGCATATGCTTCTTTTGCGGGCTCACTTAAACCAGTTTTGTAATTGGAATGGCTTTGTTCTTCTTCTTCCCTATCAATATCATCATTAGATTCATCATCAGATTCATCACTTCCTTTGCTTCCATGTTGATTAGGATGCTCTATATTCCACAATTTGCTAAAATCTTTATCTTCTTCGTTAGCTCCATACTCTGCAAGAGCTCTTGGATCACCTAGGTCCTTCCACATAGACCAAAAGGAAGTAATTTTTGATCATGACCAATTTTTATCTATAAATTCCTTCTCTAGAGAACCTGGAATTTTTACTCTACTAGATGGTTTATCACTTTTTTCATTAAAAAATGTTGTATGTCCTGATTGTCTTTTGGTGCAATACCATAATTTCGACTGACTATTGTTCAAAAGAAATACCATTCTCAGCAACACTTTTCTCCATTTTTATTTTGAACTCATCCCAAGAATCCTTGTTTCTCAAGTTTTCAAGCAAGGGTTTACTTTGATGTTGAATTCTATTTGCAGAATTCCTATTGGCCACAATCATTGATTTAATGATGTCACATGGATCATACTGCTAGTGACAAATAGCATCAAAGTAAAAAAAATCAAAATATTATATGCCACACTAAATTATTTTCTCTCGAATGTGAACCCTCCACATGAAAAAGGTAAAGAAGGAAATAAGGTCTTCTTTTGCTGACTGAGAAAGTGTAGTTCATCAACACTCTGCACCTGCCTTACATATTCCAATGAAAAAACCCTTTCTGTCACATGTATTGGAAGTTTGTATGGCTGTACTCCCGATCCATAAAATCTTAGCACAATATATATTCTTCCATTAAGTACCAATCAACCAATTGTATTTCTTTTCCTAGTTGCATGCAGTTTCTACATGACATAGGCAATCTAGGCATTGGAGTATTTGTAATTACTTGATGCAATGGAGCCAAAAAGTAGTATACAAAATGATTATAGTTCCTTCGAGAATCATGCATCCTTATCTCAGTGGTCCATTCATATACTAGAGCCATTTTATTTTCCTCTACTTTACTATAAGGATGAATCTGAAGCTTGTTGGTCTAAAACATTACTCTAAATTTGAATAGAAAAAGATAGCACAAGTAGGTTGTGACCCTAAATGTCTTCGTGGAACTTGCTTTAATCATTAATTTTTTTTAATCCATGGATTCTACAATGTGCCGAGTATAATTATATTTGACATGTTCATCAACATAATGGATATTATATACCATTTCAAGGAGGCTTGCACCCACTTCCAAATTGCTATCCAGACCGAGGAAAAATGCTAGCATGGAAATAGTATCCTGAACCCATGGTTTAAAAATATTCAAATTATAAGGAGGCTTATGATCAGCTTTCAATTTGTTTCTATCAACTATTTTATTTAAGAAATCATTTTTCAGCCTTTCTTCCAATGCTTCATAATCACTAGCAAGATTTTCTAGGTCAATGTGGTGGTTTTCAAATTCTTTAGTTGTAAATCCCAACACTTTTCCAAGTTCTACTGCTTTATTGGATAACAATTCTTCTTGGTTATCTTTATTAACAATTTCTCTTTTCTTATCATCATAATTTTCGGCACAGACCATGATAAATTCTAGGCAAGGAAAAGTTTCATGTAACATCATATGCCCTAATCTAGTTACCCATGGTGCACTGATACTATCAACTTGCATTTTATTTGCAACCCTATTCTAAGATGAAAACCTAAGTTCTGAGGTATGACTACCATAGATTTTAGGATCATAAATATCATGGTACCCATCCGTGAAACATGGGGTTTTAAGCAATTCTGCATAATGTATTTTTTTATCGGACACTGCTCTAGTGGTACTGGTGGTTGACATGCTTATACAAATGTGAAGTTGTGAAATTTGAATTCCCTAATAAGTAATACCTATTAGTCCTCCTTAATTTTAATGAATTCTTGAGTCTCTAAAGTCTAAACCCAAACTTGAAACTTTGACCAAATAAGATTTTAAGAAATGTCAAATGATGAAACATAGTCGCAATAATTCTTTCACTTACCAAATTCTGAGTCCCGAATCTTGAAAACTGGAATGGCGTTGTTGGAAGTGGAACCGTGAAATCCAAAATAGGGTGGTGCACAACAATGAGCAATCTGAAGATTGAAGGCTTTAAAAATCACTGTACAATTTCAAACTGCAAAGTGTTTTAAATGCTCTTTTTCTCGTAATTGGAACATTAAAGTGAATGACACATCTTAGGAGTTAGGTCTATAAGAATACAAGTTGAAAATTCTTAACCGTTGATCTTTCTAAATCTAACGGTTATAGGGTGATTCCAAAGGTTTAAGCTGGGAAGCCTATCGCTCTGTGCATTTCATTACGGAATGCAACTACAACCATACATCAAATGTTCATCCAACAATTGAAACTTGAGTAATTTATGATATTAACTTTAAAGTTTAAAAATAAACATTAATCACTTGACAGTTGACACTTAGCAGTACAAGTGCTTTAAATGCTTTGTTTCTCGAAATTGGAACATTAAAGTGAATGACATGTCTTAGACCTATAGGCTGCAAATTCTTAACCGTTGATCTTTCTAAATCTAACAGTTATAGGGTGATTCCGAAGGTTTAAGTTGGGAAGCCCATTTCTTTGTGCATGTCATTACGGAATGCAACTACAACCATACATCAAATGTTCATCCAACGGTTGAAACTTGAGTAATTTATGATATTAACTTTAAAAATAAACATTAATCACTTGACAATTGACAACAGGCCTAGAATTTGATGGTCTATTTTAGATCGTATATTACATCTATAAAATTTATTAGACCGTATAGTTTGACTTGCTATATTTTTATTAAACTGTAAAAAATTATTATATAGTATTTTAATTTATAATATATATCATTTTATAATTTTTATTATAAAAAGAAAATAGAATATAACTTTTTTGAATAATTTTAATATGAATTTAAATTTTTTTGACATTTTTATAATAGCTATCATTTTTTATATTAATATAAGTGATTTATAATATTATTATAAAAATATATATTAATTTAGAATCTTTTCAAAATAAAACATAATAATTTTTAATTTTTAGACTATATTTAACAAGATTTATTTTTAATATGATTTTAGAAACTTTTGTTAATTGTTAATTATAATAGTATATTTTTATATTTATCACTAATAATTATCATTGTTTTCTAACTTTTCAAGATATTGCATTTATAAAAGATTTTATAAAAAAATTCATAAATTAAACAATTTTTTTGATAGGCATTTAAATGACCAAACCGTCATAAATTTTTCATATGATAGGTAGGGGTGATCGTCAAATTCCAGGACTGGTTGAGAATGACACTTAGCAATACAAAGTGCTTTAAATGCTTTGTTTGATTGTTTCTCGAAATTGGAACATTAAAGTGAATGACACGTCTTAGGTCTACAAGTTGTAAATTCTTAATCTTAACCATTGATCGTTCTAAATCTAACTGTTATAGGGTGATTCCAGAGGTTTAAGTTGGGAATCCCATCCCTTTGTGCATTTCATTACGGAATGCAACTACAACCATACATCAAATGTTCATCCAACGGTTGAAACTTGAGTAATTTATGATATTAAATTTAAAGTTTAAAAATAAACATTAATCACTTGACAATTGACACTTAGTAGTACAAAGTGCTTTAAATTCTTTGTTTCTCAAAATTGGAACATTAAAGTGAATGACATGTCTTAGGTCTACAAGTTTCAATTTCTTAATCTTAACCGTTGATCTTCTTAAATCTAACGGTTATAGGGTGATTTTGGAGGTTTAAGTTGGAAAGCCCATTGCTCTGTTCATTTCATTATGGAATGTAGCTACAACTATACATCAAATGTTCATCCAATGGTTGAAAATTGAGTAATTTATGATATTAACTTCAAAAAATTAACATGACACATGTGTTTTAAAGTCAATACCATAGGCATCAGCCTAACAATGTTTTATCGATGGAACCCCCATCATAGCCTCGCTGATGGCCCGAAGGAAAAGACTCATAACTCATAAGGTGTGCTCCCCGATATATCGATAGAGTCAAAAAAAGTAAGCACATCATTTTTTAACACATAAACATTGGTGGAACGAATGATTGCGTTCCCCCGATGGCCCGATATAACCATGAATTATCAAGTGCATATTACATAAATTATATTACTTAATTTCTCAAAAGAAAAAAAATTGATTTGAATATATTAAATTATTAATAGACACTGAAGTTCCGAACTCAAAAAACAACTCTTTACTCTTAAGCGTAAATGAATAACGAAGATTCAAGGAATCAAGAATAACACAACACAACCATTTATTTTATTGCAACTAAATTTCAATGTCACTATTACATATCTTTTTACAGATGAGTAGCACTATAGCTCTTGTTTTGTATAAATAACATATGTCAGTGTGTTAGTTTAGTACTTTACATAGACAAAATTTGATAATTTATTCCAAGTTGTTGCTCGTTACAATGGATTACAAATTGATTCCAATTTCCAAGCTTCTACTGCTGAAAACTTACTACAAATGTAACTCTAAAAATAAATGCATGATTCCAAGCTTTTGTTGGTGACAACGTTACGTTAAAAATGTGGCTCTGAAAATAAATTCAGGATTCCAAGCTTCTACTGGTGGTTTTTCCAACCATGTTGGGGAAAGGGGGTTCTAATCAGTCTTGGGGAAATGAGAGCCATGAAGATACAAAATGTACTTATCCCCTTTGAGAACCAGAGCCATGTTGGGGAAATGGGAGCTATTATAATACAAGAGGAGAAGCAAATCTGCTCCCATATTTTGCACGCAACTTCCATGCACTGGTATAGAACTTACCTCCATTAGAGCTCCTCATCCTAGTTCAAAACCCGTATGAGAAGTCAGGTTAACCAAATCAGCTTCTTTCTAGTTCGACCCATTCTGAACTTGAAGGAAATTCATCTTTTACTGATTACTCTGTAACTACATAACTGTAGGTAGGAGAATTTACAGTATCCCCAATACTAAATCATCTTCTTTGTGAATCCTTATTAACCCTAGAAAATAAAAACCCTTATGGCACTATCTACTATTCACTGAGTCACTATCCCTATTTATGGGCCACCAGTGCCGCTACCAGCTTGTATAATTAAAATGTTTAATTTGATTGATGTTTGGCTACATGCCAACTTGAACTGTACCTTAAGCTGACAAGCTATCAAAATCACTCAAAGTTCAAACGATATGAAATCATTACAAATATTATTTCATTAAAGCTATGAGTTGTCCAAGAAATTTCTTTGGATGTTCATATCACATATGGCATTAATCGCCACCACTTCCTGCACTAGCAATACAACAACCACACTTTCTTCAAAAAGAATGAGAATTTCAATTAAATGAAATGTACAATGTCAAGGCATTGAAAAGACAGAATGAGTGATAAGCGATGAGCCTTGATCTCACCACATGTCCGCATCTAACAATTATAGTGTTATTCCGGAGGTTTCAAATTGCAAGTCTAGTGCTTCAAAGATTTACTTCTGGAATGCAACTACAGTCGTCCATCGAACATTCATCAAATGACCCCTATGATTTTTTTGTTGGCATATCTGTTTATTTCGCCACTAGATTTTTTTACTATTTTGAGACTCTTTTTAATTCGCTAATGAAAATATATTTTTTTCTTTGAAAAGAGGTTTTAATCGACAATGCAAAAAAAAATTGGTTTGAAAAATGGTTTTAATCGCCTATGAAAAATATTTTATTCAATTAAAAAAAATTGCAATTCGCCGAGATTTTCCACGAACTTCTAGGGATTATAAAAGATTCGCTAACTGGGATTTTTTTTCCCGTAAAACGAAAAAAAAAGCCAATAAAATTAATATTTTTCATCGGGAAGTATACCGGATTCACCAAGATTTTACACCTGCATCGAGGGGGGGGTTTCTTAAAGTTTTCCCTGAAGCGAATTGAAATACATAAAACAACAAAGTAAATAAACTCAAATACACTAAATAAGAGAAGAAGAATGATGAAGCATAAGTTGGAACTCAAGAATCTACCAAATCAATGAATTTCTATTAACATTCCAACATGTCTTTACAACAAATCCACTCTCTCTTGAAAATGAGAGGAGACCCCCTATTTATAGTTTTCAAAAAGTGAAATAAATGGACAAGATTTATTTTCATTGTGTGGCCCAGATTAATTTTACATTAGGGTTTCACCTACCCCAAAATATATAGGAATTTAAAATACAACTTTGTCCTATTCCTATTTTGTCTTCTTGTGGCAGCACTGTAGCTCTTTGTTTTCTAGCTAACTATTGTTTTCCTATTTGTCTGCAGCTATACAGTGAGAAACTCATAATCTAAAATAGGCTTTCCAACCTCCTTTTGCAATGTATCATATTCCACAAGTTTTTTGATCAAGGGCTGAAGCTTATCCCAATCCAAAATGTCGGATTGGAGCACCTGAAAGTTTAATTTTTTGGATCAACGGGTGAGTGTGTCCAAATCTTTGTCACATTTGGTTGCATTTTGTGCTACTTGTTCTGACTGGGCGAAGGCATGAGCAGAAAAACCATTGAAATCCATCGTGATCTCACCCGTGGTTCCATTCTCCATCTTCTTATGGAAGTAGGGTCTTATTTTCTCTAGATCCATCTCAACAATAGGCATGTCAAAATATGTTATTAACTTAAGGTATTCTTCAGATGCCACTCTGATCTCCTTAACCCAATCAATATATTTCTCTACTTCATGGAGCACCTGCTCTAAGATTTCTTTCTTATGATCAAGGCCTAATTTCCAATTTTCCACAAGCCAAAAATCACCCTCCACTAGAGCAAGCTCTTTCTTTACCCTTTTCTCGGGCATCTTGAGGATTTCCCCAGTTTTAGGATACGTGATCCTATATACTTCTAGGATTCAGTACATATCTTCTTTATATCCTCAAGATACTTCTACACTTCCAATAATTTATTTATTGTCCTAATAGCACGTCCAATGCACATGTTTTCATTGTAGAGGACCTACTTGAACCAATCTTCAATAGGTTTAGTCTAGCTCTTTCTCTTTTCAAGCTTGTTGATATGCTCCTCTGATAGCAGCAATGGGGTAGCTGGTGAAGTATTAGGGATCTCCTCACTTGAATATCATTGTTGGATATATGCCATCAGATCCGCCACCTGTGCTTTTAACTCCTCTTTGGAGGTCTTATCCTTGTTCATTTGGTGCACAATGGTGGTGACGGATCCTTGAAGATGATCAATCATTTTCTCTCTTGTGGCCATCCCTAGGTCAATGGTGGAAATTTTATAGCTGACCCCTTCCTCACCCATTACCAGGGTGCCAATTTGTACCATTCTCAATCCAGATACATCCTTGGTTAGCTGAGATCTAACGTTCAACTTCTTTTTCTTCTTGGTGTTGATTTGGGCTCAAGCCAAGATGGCCTCTAACCTTTCCTTCGAATCCATTGGGGTTGGGGTCTTCTTTTCTAGTTGCTTCTCAAGCCATTCGGGTATTTGAGATTCCCCTTTTGGTGATTCATGATCGCCTACCTCTTCACGAGTGTGCTGGATTTGCAATATCTTTCCACCCAACGTCTCTTGTTCTAGCCCTTCCCCTTCTTCTTCATCTGAATCTTGAATAAACATAGTCACCTTCTTTGGGAACTTAGTTTCCATGTGCTCCTTGGGGTTGTCTTCTGATTCAAAAGTTTTTTCTTCTTCTTCCTCATGTTCATGCTCTTCATGGTATTCTATTGGGATTCTTCTTATTTCAGCCTCTTCCTCAGGCTTGTCCTCTTCATTCTTTTCTTTCTCTCCCTCTTCTTGTTCTTTTGAAAGAGGCATCTCTTCGTCATGTTTGGGGCCTTGATCTTGTTCCCCTATTGGAGGTTCAGTGTCCTCCATTTCTTTGTCAACACCTTTTTCTTTGATAACAAGACACCTTTTAGTCTCTTCCTCTTCAACATCTTTGAGATGTTGAGCCAACACCTCTTTAAGGTTGGGATCAAAGGTCTCCACGATATACTTCTACTCATTATTTTCTTCCTTGGAGGATTCTTCTTCCTCTTCTTTGTGGACAACCTCATCAATCACAAGGTGCTGATATATGGGATGCTCATGGTAGTCATCCACTTCTTCCTCTAGTTTCTTGCTTGAGTCTTTTTTTTGCCTATCCAATTCTTCAAAAATTTGCTTTGTTGCCTCCATTGAGGGAGGTTCAGTAGGAGGAGGAGGGATACGAAGACCATTTAGGGCATGAGCTAAGGCGACTTGCATTGCAGTGTTTGCAAACATTCCAGGAAGCTCTAATGGCATATTTTGCATGTATTTGGTGAAAGCTTTTGGAAGGGTGAGAGCGGGCATCATGGTTGTTGTAGTGGTAGTTGGAAGAGACAATGATGGAGACATAGAAAAGGAGGAGAGTGGAGAAGTTGTGGCATATGAAGAATCTACAATTATAACCTGAGCCACAGGAGAAGTAGAGGCAAGGTGGTCTGAAATATCCACCATGGGTGGAGAGGTGACAACTGTTGCATGTAAAATAGGTGAAGGAGTAGCAGTAGTAGTGGAAATCATAGTTGGGACAACAAGTGTAACAAGTGGGGACTTTTTTTTCTCTTCTCCTTCATGGATCGGGTCCTTTTGGATAGTGGGAATTCCTGTGAAACTGCTTGATCTCTTTGATCTCTTGGAGGTTTCAACTTTTGAAGCCTTCTTTGAAGACTCCTTAGATTTAGGCTGATGCTCAACAACCTCCTTTGTCTTCTTTGACCTCGTACTGGGAGGAGACACAAAATTATCTATGGCTGGGGTAGTGTCATCAAAGGCATCATCAATTTTTCCTTCATTTGGATCCTCGGGCTCTGTGAAAGTTGGCGCTATTCCCTTCCGCCTCAATTGAGCAATCTACCCATCAACACACTGCTTTTTCCTATCCTTAGCAGGCTTTGTCAGTATATTGAGGTCATTGAACTCCTCTTCATTCCAGTCGATCAGTGGCTATGGAAATTTGGTGACAATCTCATATTGTGGGTCCACCACCGAGCTTTCCTCTTCAACCACTTGCTCAAGTATTGGGAATAGTTTTACTATCTTGACGAAGTAGGCCGTTATGCGCATGTACTGCCGCATACACACCTCCTTGTCATCTTTTAAATTGGCCCAAAAGTCTTCGACATTGTGGAGGTGGCCTTATTCAAGCCCAACCAACTTCCTAAGCTTAACATACAGATCCATCCTCGGTCAGGCAGTGTGGAACTTCAAGTTATATTCACTCAACTCCTTGTCAGAATATTCTGCACATTGGGGTTTGTGGAGTTCATACTATCATTGGATGAAGGAGAGGGGATAGGGGACCTTGACTCTATGCTTGTCGCTTAAGAGAGTGTGTGATCCTTGTAGCTTTCAAGACATTTCAAGCAATATTAGCTAGTCATTTGGATATCGGGGTAGCTTATATGGCTTCTCAAAGAAAACCTCAGCTCAAATGTAGGTGAACTTTGTAAACTATATAAATAGGAATCTGAACCAATGGATGAAGGCATTGGCACTGTGTGAGACCCTTCTTTCAGGGTCACCCCCAAGAATTCTAATAATGTGGCCTGTGAAGGTGTCATTGACTCTACATTAGTCCCTTTTGAAGTTCATGTACTAAAGTTGAGGGTACTTATCATACACCTTTAGTTTCCTTTCTGGAGTTGGATTTGGTGCCACAAATAATCCCTTATATTGGGCATGGTCAGAAATCAAGTAGACAAGATATGATGTCATGTAGAACTTTTAAGTTTTCTCCACTGCCACAAATTGCTCATGCAATAAGTTACTAATCATTCCTGCCCAATAGAATTTGGCATTTCCTTAGATTATTTCTTCTATTAAATAAAACATCCATTCTTGGAAGAAAGTCACAGTAGGAAGTCCCATAACTCTGCTAAAAAAAGATACCATGTCATGGTAATCTTCAAAAAATTTGCTTCAGAAGAGCTCTTGGGGAACCTTATTAGTGCTACCCCTGTTCTCCTTCAATCAATATTGATTGATGAGGTTCTTGCGTTTAAGGGGATCAACACCCCACATTTTTTACCATATTCCTTGGGTGTCTACTCCATTTCAATGAAGGTGGGGATGTGAAAGGTCCTCCCTATTGACTTGGCGGACAACCCAACCAATATGTTCCCACCTCTGTCAACTATTGTCCCGGTGTCTTCTTGATATGCCTCTCTGCAGGCCATCACAAGTTTGAGGGCTATGAGAGCTGGTGGGAATCCGACAGCCTTGGCCAATCCACTACCTCTAATTTTCTGGCATTCTTTGTTGTGGGATTGAGCCTAACCCTCTATTTAAATTCATCAATGTCTATGTGTCCTAGATTGGTGTTTGAGATTTCCTTCCATTCTGTAATTACATTGGATTTGAGGGGTTCCCCTTGGAATTTGTACCTCATTTGATCCTTGTCTTCTTTTCCTCTAGGTGCTTTGGTAACCTTCTTCCATTTGTCTTTTTCTGCAACTGCCCCCAAGGATCCGACAGCTGGTTCTATATATCCTACAATCAAAGGAGTAGTAAATAAATTCAAGCATAATAATATGAGGAATGCTAGCCTAAATCTTGTAAAATAATGTTAGATCAAAAAATTCATCACGTAAAGATCATAACAATCCTCTAAAAATCATCTTCATCTTTCATTTGGAGGAAGTTGGGTAATGTGGGTCCTGGGGTGTGGACTTCCCTAGGCTGGCAACTATTTTGGAGGTAGCAGAGACAAACCGTACTGGCAAGGTGACGTCTCACAAGTGGCATTCTATCATACGAGACCCGCGGGGTTGGAGGATGACGATCAATCAAGATGTGGTCCAGGAGGTGTGAAAGAATGTGAGATGATGGCCATTCAGAATGGAAGTGATTGGATGATGGTTCGACATGGGAGACTCACACGGTCGGACCCCTAGGGGGTATCGGTCATGCATATTTTTTTGATCTTGCTTTAATATTTTGATGGCGAGGAGGACATCGAGTTCTGTAGCATAGGGAGACAGAGACTAAAGGTCGTTTGGAATAGAGAAATCCAAATGGAGTCCAGCAGACGAAAGTCCACAGGACTTCGCCCGCATGCCCATGCCTTTATCATTTTTCATGAATTTTAGACAACGCTCTCAGTCACGAGACCTGATGGACGGAGGGATGTAATGTGGTGGTCATCTGAATAAGAAGGTACCAAATGGATATTCCTAGATAGAGGCCCACCACTGTAGGCCTGAGAGGGTCTGAGGGTCATTCTTTAAACTTGTGAATTATACAAGTTTTTCTTAAACAACGGTCACCAGGGTGGGGCTAGGTCGGCGGGAGGATGAGTAACAAAGGTTGTTTGGAGTGACCAAGCCTATGAGAAATCTACAAGTGGAATCTCGCATGGTCAAACCTGACAGGGCTGATGGACATTCCTTTTTAACTTGTGAAACTTTCAAGGTTTGAGCTTGTCGACCGCAGAGGCGAGACCCGTGCACTAGGAGAGAAGAATTAGATAGTAATTCCGAGATGGAAGAGCCAAAAGGCAAACTGCATTTAGAGGTCCACATATGTGGACTCGGGGAGGTTGGAGGGTCTACCCTTGGATTTATGAAATTTGGCAAGGCTTAGAATGACCAAGAGGAGGGAGTATTCTGTGAAGGCGGGCCTGACAGGGGTGGAAGCTATTTTCAAAACGTTAGTGTTTGCGTGGGAATGGGATAGCATCGGGAAGGATGCGGGCCCGAAGGGCATGTATTCTGCACTCAAGAACAACGATGAGGGCGGCTAGATTGTTGTGTTATAAGGTTTTTTGGGTTTCCAACTTGTGGATTTTGTCGTGAGGTCATTTTTCTAGCATATTTCACCATTTTTATCAAACAACACTTAACCCTTTTGACTTAAAGAAGTAAAAAGCACGATGATGGGAAAAGACCAGCTCACCTCAAGATCCCACACTAAATGATGGTGAATCCTCTTTCGATTGGTGCTTCAATCAGCAAAGGGATTTTGTGGTCGTGATGACGATAAAAGTTGAGGGCTCTGACACTTTACTACAAAAGAATTTGGTGAAAATGACAGCTCAGGTGGGGTATTTATAGAAAATAAAATATCAGATGCCCATATTTAATACTTGTATGATGGAAAAAAGTTGTTTTTCCAGTCTTTTCGAAAATGACACTCGAGGTAGTGGTGTCTGCTGAGTGGACATGGGTTAAGCGTCGTCTATTTGGGACAAACGTTAGTTAAAAGGGTGGATCTGAGGGTAGGTCCCATGGGGTGGGAGGATGTTAGGTGTTTTCCATTCAGAATGATGAAGGCATCAAAGCAATTTGCAAAGGGTGGCTAGTAGGGGTGGACCCGCACTAGCCGGAGGATGCCGATCCAAAGACTTGAAGGCAATCAGCCAGGGAAATCCTGTGAAGACCCATGACTTAGAAAATTTGGGGGATCAAAATATTATGGACTCAAGATGATTCTTCTAAGGTTCCCCGACCACTTAGGGCATAAATTAGGGGGCATGCAAAATAAGGCGAAACAAAAGCGACCTGACACAAGTTAAAAGAGAGGGTCCCCATTTTGAGTGGGGCATGTGTTCTATAGGCACAACACCATTAACACTTAATTCTCTACCCTTAGCCCTTAAACATTAAACCCTTCAAATTTTAACCCTCTACCCTCAACCCTAAACCCTTAACCCTTAAACCCTAAACCCTCTACCCTATACCCTCTACCCTCCTTCCCTCTATCTCTCTCCCTCCTAACCCTTCTCCCTCTCTTAGGTCTCTCTCTCCCTCTCTCCCTCTATCTCTCTCCCCTCTACCCTAAACCCTCTACCCTCTATCCTTAACCCTTAAACCCTAAATCCTTAAACCCTTAACCCTCTACCCTTAACCCTTAACCGTTAAACTCTCTACCCTCTACCCTTAACCCTCTCTCCCTCTATATCTCTCCCACTCCCTCCCTCTCTCTCTCTCTCAAACCTCTCCCTCTACCCCCTCTCCCTCTCTCAGGTATCTCTCTCTTAGTCACTCCCTCTATCTCTCTCCCCTCTACCCTTAACTGTGAACCCTAAACACTTAACCCTTAAAACCTTAAGCCCTCTACCCTCTATCTCTCTCCCACTCCCTCATTCTCTCTCTCAAGTATCTCCCTCCTACCTCCTCTCCCTCTCTCAAGTATCTCTCTCACTCACTCAATCCTTCTATCTCTCTCCCCTCTACCCTTAAACCTTAAACCCTTAAACCCTCTCTCTCTCCAAGTCTCTCCCTCCTACCCCCTCTCCCTCTTTCAAGTCTCTCTCTCTCACTCCTATTTCTCTCCCCTCTACCCTTAACCGTCTACCATCTACCCTTAACCCTTAAACCCTCTACCCTCTATCTCTCTCCCACTCCATCCCTCTCTCTCTTTCTCTCAAGACTCTCCCTCTTACCCGCTCTCCCTCTCTCAATTATTTCTCTCTCACTCACTCACTCCTTATATCTCTCTCCCCTCTACCCTTAACCCTCTATCCTCTACCTTAGAAACCCTTTAACTCTTAAACCCTCTACCCTAGCTTTCCAATTTGGTGAAATTTGGAATGTAGTGGTCTGTTTGATAAAATGGGTCCAAGAAATGGGGCTACTAGTGATTTACATGACTGAGAGACCCCATTTCTTGGACCCATTTTTTCAAAACAGCAAGTTAGGTTGCCAATTTCACTAAATGGCAAGATAGTGGGCCCACTGGCTTGCCATTTCAGTGAAATTGGCAATGTAGTGACTTGTTTGAAAAAATGGGTCCAAGAAATGGGGTCTCTTGGTGATTTACATCACTAAGAGACCTCATTTCTTGGACCCATTTTTTCAAACAGGGCAAGTTAGGTTGCCAATTTTAGCGAATTGGCAAGCTAGTTGGCCGATTGACTTGCCAATTCAGTGAAATTAGTAATGTAGTGGTTTTGTTGATAAAATTGGTCAGAGAAATGGGGTCTCTTAGTGATGTAAATCACCAGGAGATCCCATTTCTCAGACCCTTTTTTTCAAACAGGCCAAGTTAGGTTTCCAATTTCACCAAATTGGCAAGCTAGTGGGCCCTCTACCATCTACTCTTAACCCTGTACCCTCTATCTCTCTCCCACTCACTCCCTCTCTCTCTTTGTCTCTTTGTCTCTCTCAAGTATCTACCTCCCACCCCCTCTTCCTCTCTAAGGTCTCTCTCTCACTCACTCACTCCCTCTATCTCTATCCCCTCTACCGTTAACCCTAAACCCTAAACCCTTAACCCTTAAACCCTAAACCCTTAAACCCTCTACCCTCTACTCTTAAGCCTCTACCCTCTATCTCTCTCAAGTCTCTCCCTCCTACACCCTCTCCCTCTCTCAATTATCTCTCACTCACTCACTCTTATCTCTCTCCCTCTACCCTTAACTGTCTATCGTCTACCCTTAAACCTTAAACCCTCTACCCTCTATCTCTCTCCCACTCCCTCCCTCTCTCTCTTTCTCTCAAGTGTCTCCCTCCTACCCTCTCTCACTCTCTCAACTCTCTCTCTCTCTCTCTCTCTCTCTCTCACTCACTCCTTCTATCTCTCTCCCGTCTACCCTTAACCCTCTACCCTTAACCCTTAAACCCTTAAACCCTTAAACCCTCTACCCTAGCTTGTCAATTCGGTGAAATTGGGAATGTAGTGGCCTATTTGAAAAAATGGGTCCAAGAAATGGGGTCTCTTGGTGATTTACATCACTGAGAGACCCCATTTTTTCGACCCATTTTTTCAAACAAACAAGTTAGGTTGCCAATTTCACTGAATTGCCAAGCTATTGGGCCCACTGGCTTGCTAATTTGATGAAATTGGCAATGTAGTGGCCTGTTTGAAAAAATGGGTCCAAGAAATGGGGTCTTCTAGTGATGTAAATCACAAGGAGACCCCATTTCTTGGACCCATTTTTTCAAAAAAGTAAAATTTAGGTTGCCAATTTCACAAATTTGGCAAGATAATGGGCCCACTAGCTTGCCAATTTAGTGAAATTGGCAATGTAGTGGCTTGTTTGAAAAGATGGGTCCAAGAAATGGGGTCTTTTGATGATTTACATCACCGGGAGACCCCATTTCTTGGACCCATTTTTTCAAACAGGGAAAGTTAGGTTACTTATTTCACCAAATTTGCTAGCTAGTGGGCCCATTGGCTTGCCAATTCGGTGAAATTGGCAATGTAGTGGCCTATTTGAAAAAATGGGTCCAAGAAATAGGGTATCCCGATGATGTAAATCACTAGGAGACCTCATTTCTTAAACCCATTTTTTCAAAAAATCCAAGTGATGGAGAGGCGGTGGGAGGGAGATAGAGAGAGATAGATAGAGGGAGTGAGAGAGAGTAGCACGAATCTATTGAGCAAGAGGTACCTAGAAAGAGGGGGAGGGTAGATAGAGACAATTAGAGAGGGTAGGAGAGAGGGAAGGAGAGAGGTGAGATGTATAGATAGAGAGAAAGCAATATGGTTTGAGGGTATAGGGTTGAGGGATTAGGGTTGAGGGTAGAGGATATTGGGTCTCTACCCTCAACCCTTAAACCCTTAAACCAAAGAAAACTCTCTACCCTAATCCCTAAACCCTAAGAGGGAGTTGGAGAGAGAGGGAGTGATGGAGAGGTAGTGGGAGGGATATAGAGAGAGATAGATAGATGGAGCGAGAGAGAGTGGTAGGGATTGGTTGAGCACGAGGTATGTAGAAAGAGGGAGAGGGTAGATAGAGAAAATTAGAGAGGTTAGGAGAGAGGGAGGGAGAGAAAGGTGAGATGTATAGATAGAGAGAAAGGGATAGGGGTTGAGGGTATAAGGTTGAGGGATTAGGGTGGAGGACCTCTAGGGTTGATGATTTAGGGTATTGGGTTGAGGGTATATGGTTGAGGGATTAGGGTAGAGGGTAGAGGGTATTGGGTTGAGGGTAGAGGGTAGAAGGTTTAAGGGTTTAGTTTTAAAGGGTTTAGGGTTGAGGGTAGAGGGTTTTAGGTATAGGTTTGAGGGTCCAATAAATATGGTAGATGGTATATAGGTTGATATTTAAGTGTTTAAGGGTTACTGGTTGAGGGATTAAGGGTTGAGGGTTGAGAATTAAAGGTTGAGGGTTTAATGTATAGGGTATAGGGTTTAAGGTTTGATGGTTTAAGGCTAAGGGTAGAGGGTAGAGGGTAGAGGGTTTAAGGGTTGAGGGATTAAGGGTTTAGTGTTGAGGGTTTAGGATTGAGGGTAGAGGGTTTAGGGTTTAGGGTATAGGTTTGAGGGTATAGGGTTGAGGGATTAGGTTTAAGGGTCCAATGTATAGGGTAGAGAGTATAGGGGTTGAGGGTTAAGGGTTTAAGGGTTAAGGGTTGAGGGATTAAGGGATGAGGGTTGAGAATTAAGGGTTGAGGGTTTAATGTATAGGGTAGAGGATTTAAGGTTTGAGGGTTTAAGGTTGAGGGTAGAGGTTTGAGGGTATAGGGTTGAGGGTCCATTGTATAGGGTTGAGGTTCGAGAATTGAGGGTTGAGGGTTTAATGTATATTTTAGAGTGTAGAGGGTTTAAGGGTTGAGGGTTTAAGGTAGAGGGTAGAGGATTGAGGGTATAGGGTTGATGGATTAGGGTTGAGGGTCCAATGTATAGGATAGAGGGTATAGGGGTTAAGGGATTAGGGTTTTAGGTTTGAGGGTAGAGGGTAGAGGGTAGAGGGTAGAGAGATAAGGGGTTAAGGGTTGAGGGTTGAGGGATTAGGGTAGAGATTTTACTTGGGTAGAGAGTTTACATCATCAGGAGACCCCAAGCTAGTGGACACAATTTTTCAAATAGGCCAAGTTAGGTTGCCAATTTCACTGAATTGGCAAGCGAGTGTGCCCACTAGCTTGCCAATTCGATGAAATTGACAACATAACTTGGCCTATTTGAAAAAATGGGTCCAATAAATGGGGTCTATCTCTCTCTCTCTCTCCCTCTCTCTCAGGTCTCTCCCTCTCTCTCAAGTCTCTCTCTCCCACCCCCTCCCCCTCTCTCAATTCTTTCCCTCCCACCCTAACTAGAGAATACTATCTCTCTCTCTCTCATGTCTCTCCTTCACACCCCCTCACCCTCTCTCTCTCTCCTAAACCCTAATCCCTATACCATATAAAATTAACCTGAAACCTTAAACCCAATACCCTCAACCCTATACCTAATATCATAAAACCTAATCCCTATACCCTATAAACTTAACCTTATACCTTCAACCCTATACCTGAAACCATAAACCCTACATCCTCAACTCTCATACCTTTACCCAAAACCCTAAAAATTATCCCTTAACCCTATACTTAAACACTACTCCTACATTAAACCTTGTACCCTAAACCTTGAACCATAAACCCTCAACCCTCAACCCTATACCCAATATCCTAAACCCTAATCCATATACCCTATACACTTAACCCTACACCCCCAACCTTGAGCATTATACCTCAACCCTCAACCATATACCTTAAAACCTAAACCTTCAATCCTCATCCCTATACCCTATACCCTTAACCTTATAACCTAAGCCCTCAAAATCATCCCTCAAGACTATACTTAAACCCTAAACCCTACATTCAACCTTGTACACTAAACCCTAAACCCTAAAGCTCAATCCTAAACCCAATACTCTCAACCCTATACCCATTATTATAAAAGCTAATCCATATACCCTATACCCTCAACCTTGAACACTATCCCTCAACCCTCAACCTTCAACCCTCAACCCTATACCTTAAACCCTAAACCCTACACCCTCAAGCCTCATCTCTATACCCTACACCCTCAACCTTATACCCTAAACCATAAACATTATCCCTCAACCCTATACTTAAATGAAAAACCATACACTCTCAATCCTTAACCCTATACATTATACCCTTAACCCTACACCCTAAACCCTAATCCCTATTCCCCTATACACTTAACATCATACCCTCAACCCTGAACATTATACCTCAACCCTCAACCCTCAACCCTCAAACTTATACATAAATCCTGAACCCTAAACCTAATATCCCCAACCCAATACCCTCAACTATATACCCAATATGCTAAACCATAATCCATATACCCTATACACTTAACCTTATACACTCAACCCTAAACACTATCCCTCAACCCTCAACCCTATACATTAAATCCTAAACCCTAAACCCTAAACCCTCATCCCTATACCCTATACCCTCAAATTTATACCTAATATTATAAACCCTAATCCCTATTACCTATACACTTAATCCTACAACCTCAATCCTATACCTTAAAACTTAAACCTTTCACCCTCAACCCTTATAGTGGGAGAGAGAAAGAGGGGGAGGGAGGGATTGAGGAGAGAGAGAGAGGTTGTGAGGGAAATAGGAGATACAAATAAGTAGAGAGGGAAGGAGAGGTAGAGAGACATGAGAGATAAAGAGTAGATAAGGAAGGAAAAATAGAGGGAGAGGTATGGAGGGAGAGAGATGGAGGTGAGAGAGAGGTGAGATAGACAGTAATAAAGAGAGTGTGGTAGGGAGTGATAGAGGAATATGAGGGTAAAGAGGGATAGGTGATATAGAGAGAAGTAGAGAGAGATAGAGATAGAGGTAAGGAGGGAGGGTTGGTGAGAGAGGGGAGGAAGGGACAGGTAAAGAAGGATATGTGAGATAAAGATAAGTAGAGAGATAATGGTGACATATAGAGAAGGAGAGATTTACGAAGAGGTAAATAGAGAATGGTGAGATAGAGAGGAGAGAGTGAGAGAGAAAGAGGGTGAGGGAGGAGTGAGAGAGAGTGAGAGAGAGAAGTAGAGGGAGGGAGAGGACAGATAGAGAGTAGATAGGGGAAAAGGCATTGAGGGAGACATCTAGTGAGAGAGAGAGGGTTGGGGGAGATAAAGATAATTAGAGAAAGAAGGAGAGAGAAGGAGAGAGATAGAGAGAAGTAGAGAGATATAAGGGAGGGAGAGAAGCGAGATAGATAGGTGTAGAGAGAGTGGTAGGGAGTGATGGATGGAGAGGTAGGTAGAGAGGGATTAGGGAGATACAGAGTAGAGAGGGAAGGATAGGGAGAGGTATGGAGGGAGAGAGAGGGAGGTGAGAGAGAGGTGAGATAGAGAGTAGTAGAGAGTGTCGTAGGGAGTGATGGAGGAATATGTGGGTAGAGAGGGATAGGTGAGATAGAGATAAGTAGAGAGAGATAAAGATAGAGGGAAGGAGGGAGGGTGGGTGAGAGAGGGGAGGAAGGGAGAGGTAAATAGGGATAGGTTAGATAAATAAATTTAGAGAGAGAATGGTGACATATAGAGTAGAGTTACAAAGAGGGAAAGAGAAAATGGTGAGATAGAGAGGGGAGACTGAGAGAGAAAGAGGGTGAGGGGGGAGTGAGAGAGATCGAGAGAGAGAGGTAGATGGAGGGAGAGGAGACATGGAGAGTAGATAGGGGAAAAGGTAGGGAGGGAGACATCTAGTGAGAGAGAGAGAGGGATGGGGGAGATAAAGATAATTAGAGAGGGAAGGAGAGGTAGAGAGAGAATTAGAGAGGGAATGAGGGAGGAAGGGAGAGAAGAAATATAGAGAGGTGTAGAGAGAGTGTTAGGGATTGATGGATGGAGAGGTAGGTAGAGAGGTATTAGGGAGATAGAGAGTAGAGAGGGAAGGAGAGGGAGAGGCATGGATGGAAAGAGTGGGAGGTGAGATAAAGTGTAATAGAGAGAGAGTGGTAGGTTGTGATCGATGGAGAGCTAGGCAAAGAGGGAGAGTGGAGATATAGGTAAGTAGAGAGGGAAGGAGAGAGGGAGGGATATGTAGTAAGGTAGAGAGAGGTGAGGTAGAGAGGAATAGAGAGCGGTGGAAGGAGAGGTAGGTAGAGAGAGGGAGAGAGGAGATAAAGATAAGTAGAGATGTAAGGAGAGGTAGAGAGAGAGTAGAGATAGAAAGAAGTAGAGAGGGAATGAGGAAGGGAGAGGTAGGGAGGGAGAGAAAGGTGAGATAGAGAGGTGTAGAGAGAGAGTGGTAAGGTTTGATGGATGCAGAGCTAGGTAGAGAGAGGTATTGGGAGATAGAGAGTAGATAGGGAAGAAGAGAGGGAGAGAGAAGTAAGGAGGGAGAGAGAGAGAGAGAGGGAGGTGAGAGAGAGGTTAGCTAGAGAGAAATAGAGAGAGTGGTAGGGCATGATGGAGGGAGAGGTAGGTAGGTAGAGAGAGAGAGAGAGAGAGAGAGAGAGAGAGAGAGGGAGGTGAGAGAGAGGTTAGCTAGAGAGAAATAGAGAGAGTGGTAGGGAGTGATGAAGGGAGAGAGAGAGAGAGAGATCAAGGGAGAGAGAGTTAGATAAAGGAATGGAGATAGTGAGAGAGAGGTCTAGAGTGTAAGGGATAAAAATGAGTTATATATAGAGAGAGAAATAATACAATTTATTGACTACTAAAATTTGACTAAGTATGAAATTTGTGAGATCTTCCAAAAACTAGGAGAGAGAGAGGGGAGAGAGGGAGGAAGGTAGAGAGAGAGGGAGTGGAGAGATAGTGAGTAGAGAGAAGGAGAGAGTGAGAGAGAAAGATGATACAACTTGCTGACTACTAAAATTTGACCTCTTGATTACTGAAATTTGGCATGCTGATTACTAAAATTTGACTAAGTCTAATTTTTTTAAGATCTTCCAAAAACTAGAATTTGCATTATAACTCCTAGAGATCTGAAACCACTCTCAAACATCCTGCCTATATATACATGAAATATAAATTAAAGTATAAGAAAGTAAATTTACATATGTAAATGTCAACCTATACTTAAATGTTTATTTCCATAGACAGAGAAAATATACAGATTTATCCTATATTTATCCTATACACCTGATCCTGATCTTACAAACATCATTTCTTCCTGAATCATCTCCTTTACTAATCAATTTAACTGAATAATCTTTATTTGATTAAATTCATCATATTTCCTCTCTTAATTAAATAAGTTAAATTTATCTAATTAAGTCATCTCCTTCTATTAATTAAATAAATCATTTTGTTTAATTAATTTGATAATCCCTCTTGTAATTAAATAATTCACTTTATTTAATCACTCTCTAAAGTCATATCTTTTAAATTAAATAAATCTTTATTTTATTTAATCTAACACCACCTTCTTTAATTAAATAAATTAAACCTTATTTAATTAAATCTAAATCCATTATTCATCTCACTTGATTTATTTAAATACTAAAATCTAAATCAAATTGTCAAATCAACTAAATCTTCATCTAAATTAATCAAATCATGATTAATCCTAATCCTAATCCATCAAATCATCTAGATTTTGTAACTTGCACAATAAATCAATTTAATTGATTTATTAATTCCCCTATTTTCTCTCAACTTGGCATCAATAAGGGAATATTCTTCAAATTTGAAAATCCATCCAAAAGGGCTGAGTACATCCAACAAGGCATTAAAGGCCTCTTACATGTCCTTTTTCTTGAGCCAAGTCACATTTACTTCATTTTTTCTTCCCTCTAAACTTGTCATTTCATAAATTTCAAATTCCACATAACCATATTTATGTGCATATTCATCAAAATGTGTGCATTACTCCTCCCATCACATGTGGGCAAGTGGCCTTCTCTCATTGGTTGGTCTTTTGTCTCACATTCATTCATTTTTCTTATTCTTCCATTCCTCAAATCTATAAATACAGAGCTTCTCTATTGACTTTAGATCCATCAACTAAGAGCACAATCACTATAGGCATTTAGCATTTGAGTTCATAAGCATTTTTTATAATTTGCAAGCAACTTAGATAGGATATTGGCAAATTTATTCAAGGAAGAACAATCATCATCAAAGATAATCAAAATTGCATCAAGGAATTGGGAAAGGTTCATTTTCCACATCAAAATGGTACCAATTCCCCCATGGGATTGAGATTTTTCTCATTAGAATAGGATTTGATAGCTTTTATTGTTGTGTTCATTTTATTTCCTATTTTCATGTTATAAGCTAATTTCATGGGGAATATTGATCTAACTTGCATAATGATCTAATTATATGTTTTTTCTCTTGTGTTTGTGTAGGTGTAGATTCACCATTCAATGGGCACAATTTTATCATCACCGCCACAAAGTATTTCACAAAGTGGGTGGAAGCCATTCCCATGACCTACATCATAGGGAAGAAGATATCCAAGTTCATCCTAAATTACCTTATTTGCCGATATGGTGTCCCTCAAGCCATCATCTCAGATAACGAGATACATTTCAAAAATCAGGATGTTTGCGGCCTATGCCAGAAGTTCAAAATGTAACATTGCTTCTCCACTCCATATTATCCCCAAGGAAATGGCCAAGCGGAAGCTACCAATAAAACCATCCTGAAAATCCTCAAGAAAGTAGTCAATGATGTTGCTCGTAACTGGAATTTGTAGCTGAATCTTGCCTTATGGGCCTACCGCACAAGAATCCACACACCAACAGGTGCCACCCCCTTTTCCCTGGTCCACGGATCATAAGTCATACTCCCCATTGAGATTGAGCTCCCGTCCTTGAGAATATCACTACAAAATCTCATAACAGATGAAAAATATCGGGTCTCACAACTAAACGAGCTGGAACTACTAGATGAGCGGCGTATGTATGCCTTAAACCATTTGTACCTATATCAGAACCGTCTCAAGCAAAGCTACAACAAGAAGATCAGGATCTGAACCTTCCAAGTCGACGAGCTGGTATTAAAGGAAAATCATAAGAACATTCCAAATCTAGATAGCAAGGGTAAGTTTGAGCCCAACTGGTTAGGACCATTCATCATTACAACGAGCTACAATTCAAGGGCATATCAACTATAAACACCTAAAGGGGAACCTCTATAGGATCCCATGAATAACTCCCATCTTAAAAAGTTTTATGCCTGATCTTTTAAGGATAAAACCTAAACTACAAAAATATAAAAATAAAAATAAAAATAGAAAAAGGATTGAAAACAATAAAGATAAAAATTGTCCTCTAGTGAAAAGCACTTTGGTGGTGCTTTGGGAAAGTACCTTGGTGAAAACCTAGCAAACAGGTGCCAAGTGTAAATAAAGCACCCTCCATCCATTAGGATCTCTATAGCTTGTTCTGAATCATTCCACCATCATCTTCCATTATCCATCGCATATCATATCATCCTTCCATCTATCCATCTGCATCTGTATCATAGCTTGGTCCTATGTTTGTATCATGACCTTCCTAGTAACACTTGGCATATTCCCAAGGTTAGCTTTTCCTGTCTTTATCGAATAGTCTATCACATCACACTGGGGGCATTTTATTTTACCTATATAGGATCATATTCGTGTACATTCTTGAAGTCTTCCTTAAAATCAAAAAATCCAAAAAAATTCAAAAATCCTTCAAAAAAATCCAAAAAGATCCAAACAGTGTCAAAATCCAAAACAAGTCTAAAAATCCAAAATATCAAAAGTGGATTCATCTTATCGAACTACTCCATCTCTGCGCCTAAATATAGGCAAGGTTGATCTTTGATCATCCCCCGAGACACCCTAGGTCAGTCCTTTAGGAGTCCATCACAATAAACTGACAATCCATTTGTTCATATCTCATCAATAATCGAGTCTATGTCAGTCAAACTGGGTGGTCTCTACGTGTATAACATAGGAAAGACTAATCTATTGATCAGCTCCTAAGACCCCAGGATAGGTCTTTAAGTTAGTCTCTTGGTCAAAATCTATGAAAAAACCAAAAAAATTGGAAAATCCAAAAATCAAAACAACCTCATAACATTTCAAAACATAAAAAACATCCAAATATTTGAAAAAATGCATCCATCTTATCTCACTTTCACCTGAAATAAATCATCACTCATAATAAATCACAGTCACCTTCACCCTTTGGCAAACCAATCAGAAGCAAGTCTAGCAGGTTTGAAAGTGAAAGCCCAATCGTCAAAGTCTGAAGTCTAGGTCAATAAGTCAACAAGTTAGTTAACTCAGAATATCAATAGCTTATCATCCAGTCAATCCCAAATCATCTAATAACAACATGTCCTAGAATGCATCCTTCCTACAATGGACATCAACATCAGGCATCACCATAGTTTAGTTTTGGCTAGCGGTATGAAGAACATTAGCTTGTTTGCTTAACTTGATCTTTGTCTTTTGATTTATCTTATTGCGTTCATTCCAATGACCCCTCAATGACATCTAAAAAAAAATATTTAGAGAGAAAGGAATGGGGCAACGATCATTATATTTTTATCTACTGCGCTTGTTGGATGTTCTTGTAAAATAACTTCATCATGTGTACTTTGTTTGGTTTGTAGGAAAGGTGTTCTAGGTGTCTTGTTGACCACATCAATTTCTTTTCTATTTTTTGGTTTGAAATGTTTAGAATATCTAAAATACATGCTAAATAAAGTTTTTTAGGTCAGGTGTGAACATGAATACTCCTATTTAATTGTAAAGTCAAAGTCCATCACACTAGGTACAATGCCATCCTAGTTCTTTATACCTTGATGCATCGTACCTATGTGTATTATCAAACATAAGGTAAATGGTCATTTTGAAACCCCAATTCCTAATTATCATTATCATCATCATCATTCATAATATAGGTGTTGGATCCTCTTTTCATTTTCTTCTATCTTCTAACCATACTAACATGGTACCATGACAATCAAAAACATCGATAAATGTATTCACCCTACATCCACAAATCATAAACATAATGTATTTGCATTCATTTTACTAAGATTGTATCACATAGGCATTGCTAGGTCATCCATTGCATAATCACATATCATATCATATGCATTATCATTATACATCATAAATCATCAAGCATTCATGTCATAGGCATATCACATCATAATAATCTCGTTACATATCATAGTCACTTGCATTATCATAATCATCTCACGGTATTACCAATCAATGCATATCATAAAACATAATTTCATATCATAAAATTGCATTCATAAGAATATGCAAACCATATCAGATAATACAAAAGCATAATCATCCCAGATCATTATTATAATCATCTATATTACATGATGACATTCATATCGCTGCATTTGTACCATTACATTCAGATTATTGCATTACACTCATAAATCACAAAACATGTCATAAAACCATTGCATATCATAGGTCATCTTGTATCATACATTATTATAACCATCTTGCATCAAAGTGTTATGCCTTGCATAACCAACCCATCTTTTGCCTTGGTCAAAATGGGTTCCCCTTTTTTTTTGGTCCTTGGTTGTTTTTCAAACAAAGTTTGGAGTCTTTCTTTTCCAACACTTTGTTTTTCTTTGGTTTATTCTATCGGAACCGGAGCCAAAACTGAATCGGGTTTTGAAACTTGTTTCAAAGATCGATTCCGATCCTCGTCCCGATAGTCTTTTCTTGTTGCCTTTTTTTTTTTGTCTTTATCAGAGCCAGAGTGGAAGTTAAGTCTAGATTTATTCAAAATTTCAAAATCAATTCTGGTTCCTCCTCTGCCTCCTCTTTTTGGACTTTTGTTTAGACTTAGGATTTGTGTTAAGTTTTTCTTGTTTCAGTTTTTATGTTTTTATTTTTGTTATTTATTTCCTTTCTTCTTTGTTGGCGGAAACAGACCCGGAATGAGAACTGAGTTGGGAAATTACCCAGCTTTCAAGATCATTTTTTATTTTGATTCCGCTCCCACTATTTTTGGGTCATTGACTTTACTGAAGTCGCACATCAGTAATGTTCCAGTTCCCTCTGCAGTTTCGACTCCGCTCTGCCACATTAATGGCATTAATTATAGGAGCTCTGCACGTATGAAACTGTGCATTTTTACCTTAATTAGGGATTAGCTGATGGTTATCATCATTTTTTAAAAGATCAAAGAGTGAACTAGAGTTGCAGTGGAGCATTTGTGATGTGAATCAATCGAAAGGGAGAAAATTACGCATGGATTTCCTCAGAGGGATAACCTATTTATTTGCGTTTGAGGTAGGGTTTTTTGTTCTTCTCTTTTGTTTTGTTTTGCATTTTCCATTTTTGTTTGGTCATCAGTTTTGTGCGAATTCATGATTCTCAGTTCTATTGTGATTTCATGTGATTCATTTTCTTTCTCTGTTGTTTAGTTTTCTTGTTTTTTCATTTTTTTTTCTGGTTTTATTTCTTAATTATTTGTTTTTGACACAGTCATTTTCATGTTTTAATCATGACCGTATCGTGATGCCCTAGTTTTTAAAATGCATGCATTAGTTACTGTTTTTACATTTGTAGGGTTTGGTAAATGATGGTTTTACTTAGGAAACTTGTTGCGTATTGAATCTGATTAATTTGAATGGGGTTAAATTCGTGCCCTAATTATTTGAAATCAAGGGTTTGTAATTTAGGCTTTTCACGGGTTCTGATTTTAAATATGATGCCCTAATTATTTTGGTTGCCTCTCGGTTGTATGGGGATGGTCTTGTAAAGGTTATTTTCTAAGCCCCTATCATTTTTGATATGACCTAGGCCTTAGATGATGATGTCATTTATCAGTCGGTTAAAATCTCTTATGATGTCATGGTTATTTTAGGCAGAAGCAGGATCAAAATCGATTTAGACAATGAACCATGTTTTGTAATAAGTATCAATTCCATTTCCATCCCATCTTCGACTCCGCTTACAATAAGAAGCAGGATTTCAAGATAATGGTAACCTAGGCGGAACCGGAACCGAAATTGAATGTGAAATTATAAAATCTTCATGAAATTGAATCGGCTATTGTTCTGATTCTGATTCTAGTTACCATTCCAATTCTGACTCTGGTCCCGCTTGTTATTACTATAATCTCAATAGTGGTTTTGTCTCCGATCCCAATAGTGTTTTATAAAAGAGACTATTTAGAGTGTTTTCTTCCTGGTTCCGCCTCCGGTATATATATGAAGGGTAAGATTTTAAAGTATATGTTGTTATATTTTCTCAAGGATCTAATTTGAGGTTATATTGCAGGAAGCTAAATAATTTCAAGAGTATCAGGAGAAGCTTCCCAAAGGATTCAGCCTGCAAAATCCTTAAAGGAATCAACTAAGCCTAAGAAGATTAAGCCGAAGCAATTGCCTTATACCTTGAGGTCTAACCATAGGGGTCCTGCTGTCACTGTCAGGAAAGTAGAATCTGATTGGGCTGATATAACTAACACCAATCTAGGTCCATTCAATTTTGAGGAGTTATACTCAGAAGCATTCACTGAGGATGTAACAGGGATAACTGGAAGAATAGTTGAGTCTGGCTTGGCTCACATCATTGTATTTCCGCTATCCAATCAATGCCCAAAATTGATCATGACAACAATAGGAGCTTACAATATGGCCACTAGACAATGTATGGATTCATAGGACAATGTGATCATAGACCTAACTCCTCAAATGTTTCAACACATGTTCAATGTCCCTGATCCAAAAAACCTAGTATAGTTGAATGAGGAAAATTCTTTGGAGATATATGGAAAGAACGAGGCTAATAAGACTCACTTGAACAAGAAGTGGTTGAGAATAGAGAAGAAGTTTCTGACGAAGCTCCATGATCAACCAAAGAGGGAAGAATTTTACAAGAAGGTATCAAACCTGATAATGATGTTGTCTAGAGTCTTTGGGAAGAGGGATTCATTTCATTTCAAGTAATGGATGTTTCCTTTCATTCAAACAATCTTTAATGGTGAGCAATAGTTTGATTGGCCTATGATTTTCTTAGATACCATTCATGATCAGTTAAGCAAAGTAAGGGAAACCAAGAGATTTTTCATGACTTCTTATGTTGTCTATGTACCAGATAGAGGAGGCATCTTTCCAGGTTTGAACAGAGTGAGAATAGTTGGAGAAGTTGATGGAAAAAAGAGAGTATGGGATCATTATGATCATCTATCCCTATAGGTTTCTAAAACACAATTTAGAAGAGTTAATGATGCATTCTTATATGTAGTCATTAACTAGCTTAATGGAGATGCAAGATACAGATTGAGCCAGGAATCCATGGCCTTTATCACAAAATGGGGATGTTGGTATATCCAATACCCCAAGTTCACTTATTTCAGGTTGGAAGGATTTGAGGGTCATCCCCATTTACTTCCAAGATGCTACAGTAGCAGGATGATTTTGATGGAGTTGGTCTACCAAGCTCTGGGGGTCAATGCCCGATTTAAGTTAAAACACAAGCTAGGTTGTCACAAGTTCCCATGAAATTGGGTGAATACAGTTGCCCACATGTTGTGGGAGCTAAGGTGGTTTGCAGTGAATTGATACATTTAAATTTGGGTTTGTATACTGCTTGAAAGAAATTTGATCCAAAAAAGAAGATGAATGCTTTGCTAGCTTCAATCTTTGACAAACATTTCAATCTGTTAGAGGAATTCTGGAGTGATATTCAAGATGAATATGACCTCAGGAAGAGGAATTATGAGAGGTTTCCTATTTCACTCATGGTAGAATTCAGGGTCAAAGATGATATTACTGATACATTAGTAGATGATGGATTTGTGTTGGATCCATCATATGAAGCATTGGACATTGGTACCAAAAGTTTGGATCTGGTAGATTGGGATGGTGAGGAGAACATTGACATCAAGAAAATAGGGAGACCAGTCTTGGATAGGAGTATCCACTGGGTTGTTCTGAGAGCCAAAACTCTTAGGGGTCCAACTCTTAAGAAAGGGAAGGGATATAAGAGAATCAAGAGAAAATTCCCTCCCAAGGAGCCTTTGGAGTTCTTCCCTCCTGATATTGAAGAAATCGAGCTTGAAGACCCTACTCAAGATTTACTTGGAGTACAAGAGGAGGATGCCCAAACAAGACCTGTGGTTTCAACACTAGCAATGGGTGAGTCATCTGCTCAAGTCCCTCTTACAGAGCAACAGGGTGGAGAGATTCCTAAGGGGACTCTTCATGATATAGCCGAAACATTGAAAGGAAAATAAGTAGAACTAGAGATCCATGATGTTGAAATAGACTCTGATGAGACCTTATCAGAGAAGGATGCACAAGAAAAGATGCCTCTAGAAGAGGAAACTGAGCATGTGCTAATAGAGGAAGATCAATGGGAACTATTTGAGGAAGCAAAGAGAGATTCAGATGCTCAAGAACATGTAGAAGCAATGAAAAAATAGAAGGCAATAGATACTAAGGAACAAGCAGATGCCTTCAAAAACACCAAATGGAAGCCAAGCGAAAAGCTAATGAAATATAGAAACAACAAAGGCAAAAGGAGTAGGAGCTCAAGACCAAGGAAGAGAATGATAAACTAGAGTTGGTGTAGAAAATTCATGATTTAGAGGAGGAAAAGGGAAAAAACGAAGAGAGAGAGAAGCCCTTGTGGCCAAATTGAAGCTTGTTGAAGAAGCCTATAAGAAGAAGGAGGAAGCAGAATGTATACAAAAAGATAAATATGCTAAGGAGCTGGCCAAGCAACTACAAAAGGAAAAGGAAGACTCAGACAGACTTAAAGCATTGGAAGAAGAGAGAAACCGGGTACTTGAGGAGAAAATATTAGAAGAGGAAAACTAAAGAAGGAACAAGAAGACAAGAGGGTGCAAGAGTAGAATGATAAAGAAGCTGAAAATGTTGCATGAGAAAATGTAGAGCAAGAACAACAGAATGTACAAGAGGTTGATTCTCAACCTAAGGTAAATGTGCTACAACCCTCTACTACTGCTGCTTCTTCTTCAACTATAATGGCCACTACTCTGAGTGCTCTCACTTGGTCAAAAATTGATCTTGAAAAGAGATTAGTAACACCCTCACAACCTCTCAATTAGGATGATATGATGAAGGAGATTGAAAAAGAAAGGCCCAAGAAGAAGGCTAAAATCCTGCATTCCACTAGACTCACTGAAGGAGGAGAAATTGTTGTTGAATGTGCAATACCGGTGGTGGACAAGGATGTGGGGGATATGCAGCTAACTGATTACCAGTTGGGCATGGTTAATTTGGGAAGACCCACAAGAGATCAACAAATGAACTTAATAGATGTGGTGGCATCATCCACCAAATCAAGAATGATGAAGGATAAACAAAGAAAGGATGAGCTTAAGGCTCAATTGGATAAAATACACACTTTCTTGAAGAATGTTTCTACTCCAAGGTCACAACAAAGTACCACCATTGAGACACTAGTTTTTCTTAGCAAGAGAGAGGTGGATGATTTGGTGTAGATAAGGAGTAAGGTTGAGATGATGGATAGATGGACCGACAAGCTTAATCAGGAGATAGGTGAGGTGTGGGGCAGCAATTTTGAGATTCACAAGATGACAGTGGAGTTAATAGAAGAGATGAATTAGCATGCTAAAGCATTGGGAGAACAAGAGGAGGAGTATAGAGGGTATATCTAGAAGCTGAAAGAGGTTAATAAATTGCCGAAATCCACTCTTCTGGAGTAGTCAATACTTGAAGAGGACAACAAAGATTTCTTGGAAAAGACCTCCAGCATAATCTGGTTTAGATCTGAATTTTTGTACAAACATAAGAATGAAGTTCAAGATTCTAGAAAGGATCTAAATGAACAACTTGATGAGCTAGAAGCTGTTGTTGCTATTATAGTGAATGTTGATATACTGGTAAAGGAAGGCCTACCTTTAAGTCAGTTAAAAGAGAAATGGGATGATAGAATTAAGGAGGTTGTGCAAAAGGGAGATGATGGAGAGGATCTGTTGTTGGATCGGTTGATGGATATTAAAGAAGAGGTAAGGGCTGCTAGAAGGGAGTTGACAAAGTTAAAAGACATGAGATAATTTCTTGTTGTTGAATTGAAGAGGATCAAGTTCGAAGACAGTTGGGTTGATGGACCATATTTAGATATGCTTCAACAAGTATTCTCTAGTTATTATGAGTACACTATAGAGAAAACTTTGCATGCATAACTGATAGTCTTATGCATACATGGATTTATTTTCTCCTCTGCATGCATGATTGGTAGTCTTAGAGGCACATGGCTTTATTTTTTCTTCTCTCTTCTTCTCCTAGTTTACTAGATGATCAATGTAGGAGCTAGGGATCAGATTGATCTGAGTTTCCAAGAAAATTTAAGTTCCTAAAAAGGTGGATCTCAACTTTAAATAGGGAGGAATTCATATTTTGTACATCTATATATCCGTAGGATATCATATTGTAATGGTCGGCTGATGAGAATAAGATTAGCTACCTGATAGTAGAAGATATAATTTTTTATAGATTTTATAGAGATACTTTGTTATTTTATTACAGTTGAATATAAATACAGATTTTTACACAATGTGGTGTTGGAATTGAGTTTATTGGATAAGGTTGATGAATTATAGTCTATATGTATGCCAGTGATTGTGCTGAAGCATAAGTGTTTCTTTTGTGATGAAAATCCTTAGAAGAAGCCAGATTTAAGGATTGTTTCATTAAATTATGTGGATTGAATTATTGAAAGTCTGTTGATCTATGATTTTAGCAACGAATGAGAGTTTGTTCTTTTTGAATCTTCGAAGTATTTATGATGTGTGATTGTGATGGTTAAATTAAATCACCTTAGATGTATGCAATAGTATGGACTATTCTGTAAATTGCATCATGTTATGGTTTTCTTGATCTATTGGAAGAACATTCATTGTTGAAAATATATGTCTAGATATTAGATAATTTTGATTCGTGTTCCACCGATGTACGCCCTGATCTATCTTTTTCTTTTATTTAAAAACCCCTTTTCATTAAGAACAATTCGATGAATCAGTCATTGCTTGCATTCCTTATTACCAGAAAATGCCCCTTGAATATTATAGTTGTATGGACCACTTGAGTGACACCAAACAGTTGAGAACCAACTACCAGGACGTTGGGAGTTAGGCCACTATATGTTGTCTTTCTTTTTCAGGAGAAATAGAGTAGAGATACATTTTGTTTAACGTTGTTTGTGTCATTTTCACTATCAACACAAAGCATAGAATTTATATATCACATAGGTTTATTAAACATCTCATAAGCATACATTTGCATCATCATGTCATAATATACATCATCCCATCTTGCATAAGAAAATATACAAAAAGAAATATATCCATAACCATCAGAATCAATAAACATCTACATATCATAAGTCATATCATATAGGAAACTAAATACATCCATCCATCATGCATAAGTAAAATAAGAAACATCTAATAAATGAATCAAACCATATCATATATATCATTAAAAATATAATTGTCATGGTACAAAGATCGAGATCAAAATGTGTGTATGAATGAAGTATATAATACAAATTGGGGCTATAAAAAATGAAGTCCATAGATAAAAAAGAATGTTGTCTCTAATAAAAAAATTTGAGGCTAGCCCTACTGGTTTCTACCCTCTCCCACCTATCTCTCGACATGCTCCTCCTATCCTATACTGGTCTGTTGTGAGTACTCTGGTACTCGAGATCCTTCTGGTATAGCCTATGGATAATGCAACCTGTATTACTTCGCCTCTCTGATTGCCTCGTGGTAGAACCACATCGAAACTATCCTTCCCTAAGAAAAGGAGGTCATACTCTCCAGTTGACATCTCTAATCTATCTCTTGATCCCTCTCTGACTAGGCCTGGTCTCTCTCGGTAGTCAGTGCTTGCACTTGAGCCTATAAAACTTGTACGTATGCCTGCAACTAATGTATGAGGACATCCATCTAGTCTAGATGTGGTGGTGGTGGTGGTGGTGGAGGTTGCTACTAATGATCCCTCGGGGGCTATTGCTAGTGGTCTTGTCTCTATTTTCATCCCGATCCCTTTGTTGATCTCTAAGTGGAATTTGCTGGTCTCTGAGAGGAATTTGCTGATCTCTCTACTCTGGATGATGTGGAGGTGGCCCACCTCATCCTTTGTCCCCATCCCCATCACCATATCCATCCCCTCCACCTCATTGCCCCCATCCTCGACCTGTTGACCTGCCTCTGGGCCTCCATCGTAGGGGTGCCACACCTGGATCTGTCAAATGTAGTGGTGGTCTGAACCAAGTTGTATATGTTGTTGTAACCCTTGCATTCCCCTAACCCTGATAATAAGGCCATGACCTAGCCACCAACTATCTAAATGATGTCACTACCTCATTGGTCAGGATCAACCTACCCTATGTTGTCTCCCTCATAGTACGTGTGAAGATTACCACGTACTGGTCATCGAGATGGTCTTGTGTCTCCCCAAACTGCCTGACAACTCTATCAGGGAGATAGCTCTCTATCATGTTATGCTCCCTCCTTTATTGGTAGATGGTAAATTCTCCCCTCAAGATTTGTGACATGGCTTAACCACCTATCGTGGATCCATTAACTCTCACAATTGTATCGAGCATTAACAGGTTGATCTTTTGGTGTAACAACAACTCTGTTTCCAAGAATTGGTATAAGATCCAAAGGTGTTAGGTTCGAATCCCCATGGGTAACACTGAGGGGGAGTTTGTTGGCAGATGGTCAACCCTCCCCTCGAGATTCGTGTCATGGCTTAACCGCCTCCTGTGGATCCATTAACTCTCACAGTTGTATTGGGTATTAATAGGTTGATCTTTTGGTGCAACGACAATTGTGTTTTCAATATCCCCTGCATAAGTCTATCCTGCCTCACATAGAATAATTGTTGTACATCATCGTAACAAGTGGGCATACCAAGCCAGGGCCTCCATGTGAACATAGTCATCTCATCTATGACCCTCCTCCAATGAGCGATGCCACTTTCCCCTATGTATGTGTGAATGTGGTCAATTCCCCTTCGTGCAACCAAACAATGGGATCATCTAGCTCCAAGGCAACTGCTATAACCTATGGGAAAAGCATGACAATGTGCTCCCAGGCCCAAACATGTAGGAGAGTAACTCCAGCCCCGATAGCCCTGCTATCTAAGTATGCAAACTCATGTAAATTATGGTAAAGAGAGGCCAACTACACTAGACCCCATTCAAAGAAATCTCTCTTGTGGAGCATCCACTCCCATGCAAGACCCCATCTTGGACTAAAATATCGGCCGCACCGATTTTGTGTCACAAGCCCTAAAATGATAGTAGCTACGATTAACCAAAAAGTGGGCACGATTCCCCTATATCACTCTAGCTTGATATGCCCCTCAACAAAAATAATCTTATCAAGTTGCATGACCTCATAGCAGGCATCCCTCCCAACATCCACATCATAAATGACTCTCTCTATGGATGGGAAATCATAGGATGCGCCAGACATCCTCAAGGGTAACTGTAGCCTCTCCTTTGGGCAAGTGAAATGTTGATGTCTCATTGTGGCATCGCTCTTCCAAAGTTGTCATCATCCCCAAGTGTGTTCGGATAGGACGTGCATAGGCAATATACCAAAGTCCTATCGCCCCAAGGTGCTCCTAGAGTAGATCATGCAACCCAACTAACTGACTCAGAACTGGGGACCTGTGCTCCCGTGAATGAAGTATCCTAAGGTCCTCCTACGCAAGAAAAGTGACAACATCAAGTTTCTTATAAAATCGGGGTCCTATTCTAAGTTGTTGCAATTAAAATAGAAAATGTGGGGCTATTTGGAAGTTCCAAAATGTGCCACTAGACCTTCCAAACTCCAAACTACGTTGCAGTTTGACCGCGCGTCAGTTTGACACCTAAACCCTAATTTCAAAAGTGTACCGCATTACACAATTTTCATATGCGACATACTTTGGACTGAAACCCTAATTTCTAAACTGGGTCACGACGGTCTAGTTTGAAAATGCGGTGCACTTTGAGGCTGCACGACGCTAATTGTGCACCCTCAGCGGTGTAGTTTGCACCCTCAGTAGCGCAAAACTGTGCTGCTTTACCTTGTTTGACCTTGGACCCTATTTATTACACACAAAAATTGAAATGACAGGTTAGGTAAGGATCACATACCACTAGTCCTACGCCAGCTGGCCGCTGGTGCACTCGCACTCGATCCAACATGTGTCATGGAAGCAATCATTACACCATCTCGATTAGTGCTCAAAGCTCAAAGTGCAAGAATCTCAAAAGGTTGGGTGTGCAAATGAATTGAAAGTGACCCCTTGGGGCCTATTTAAGCTTGAAAGTTAGGGTTTTTTGACCCCATTTAGCCACCCAGCTAGGGTTTTGGAACCTCGATCCCATTTTTTGCCCGACCAAGGGTCGTTTTGCATCATTGTTTCAAATTTTGGCATCCTGGACCCTTTTCTGGATCCGTCAGGTAGCTTGCACTATTTTTTGCGAGATCACCCAATAATCCAATTTTTTGTCTGATCTCTCGAGGGGGTAGTATACTAGTGTAATCCTACATGCTGGGGCATCAATTTTTATTTTTATTTTTTTAATTTTGATCTTGGCAATTCATTCTTTGAACTAATGCAACATGTACATTGCTTCAAAGAGGGGCAAAATGCAGACACAAAAAATATACATATTGATTTTATACACCTGATCCTGATCTTAGTAACATCATTTCTTCCTGAATCATCTCCTTTACTAATCAATTTAATTAAATAATCTTTATTTGATTAAATTCCTCATATTCCCTCTCTTAATTAAATAAATCAAATTTATCTGATTAAGTCATCTGCTTCTATTAATTAAATAAATCATTTTGTTTAATTAATTTGATAATCCCTCTTGTAATTAAATAATTCACTTTATTTAATCACTCTCTAAAGTCATCTCTTTTAAATTAAATAAATTTTTCTTTATTTGATTTAATCTAACACCGCGTTCTTTAATTAAATAAATTAAACCTTATTTAATTAAATCTAAATCCATTATTCATCTCACTTTGATTTATTTAAATCCTAAAATCTAAATCAAATTGTCAAATCAGCTAAATCTTCATCTAAATTAATCAAATCATGATTAATCCTAATCGTAATCCATCAAATCCTCTAGATTTTGTAACTTGTACAATAAATCAATTTAATTGATTTATTAATTCCCCTATTTTCTCTCAACTTGGCATCAATAAGGGAATATTCCTCAAATTTTAAAATCCCTCCAAAAGGGATGAGTACATCCAACAAGGCATTAAAGGCCTCTTACATGTCCTTTTCCTTGATCCAAGTGGCATTTACTTCATTTTTCTTCCCTCTAAACTTGTCATTTCACAAATTTCAAATTCCACCTAACCATATTTATGTGCACATTCTTCAAAATGTGCTCATTCCTCCTCCAATCACATGTGGACAAGTGGCCTTCTCTCATTGGTTGGTATTTCATCCCACATTCATCCATTTTTCTTATTCTTCCATTCCTCTAATCTATAAATAGAGAGCTTCTCTATTGACTTTAGATCCATCAACTAAGAGAAAAATCACTATAGGCATTTAACATTTGAGTTCATAAGCATTTTTCATATTTTGCAAGCAACTTAGCTAGGATACTGGCAAATTTATTCAAGGAAGCACAATCATCATCACAATTGCATCAAGGAATTGGGAAAAGGGCCATTTTCCACATCAAAATGACACCAATTCCCCCATGGGATTGAGAGTTTTCTCATTAGAATAAGATTTGATAGCTATTATTGTTGTGTTCTTCATTTTATTTCCTATTTTCATGTTTCAAACTAATTTCATGGGGAATGTTGATCTAGCTTGCATAATGATCTAATTATATGTTTGTTCTCTTTTGTTTGTGCACGTATAGATTCACCATTCACAATTTCATGTATATAGTTTCCCTCAAAGATAACGAGAAGAAAGAAAAAAAACAAGAAAAATAAATTTGATGTAGATCAAAACACGAGCGTGTTATAATGCGCTCGTGTTTAAAATGTCAAAATTGAGATATAATGTGAGTGAGTTATAACACACACACATTATATCTTGCTTTGGGAATCCCCAAGCCTTTGGATTGGTATTTTCCTTGGAATACCAACCCAAATGCTTGGAGGGCATTCCCAACGACCAAAGATGTTTTTTTGCAAATTCTAAAATATTTCACATAATTGGGTTCATGCTCACCATTAGGATTGCACATGGTTCAATATCAAATAAATCAAACATTTGGGTAATGTTAGGCTCTCTCGTAGCTATCCAACGATGTAATTTTTTTCACTTTTTGACAATGTTAAGCCTTTCATCCATAATTTATTTTTATTGTATGTCTCTTTTTTGGTAAAAAACAATTTTTAGTGTGTTTTCATTATAAATTAACCGTTCATCAAAATTTCAAATAAATTACATTTTTAGAAACTAGATTCCATTCCAAAAATTTATAAAAAAATAAAAAAATCAATTAGTTTCCAAAATTTTTAGGGATAACACGGCCAAAATTCTATTTTTCAGGAAGTGTCCCCTTCGAAAATTAGTAAAAAATTATCAGAAAAATCGTGCATCAACTACATACTATTAGCTAACTTCTAATCGTTGCAATTTTAAAAATACTAAAAAAAATTTCATCGTACGAGGGTCATACAAGAGTTGCTATGTTATGTTTTTTGGACAAAAACAACACCAATTTGTGTGTGTCCCTCTTTTGAACCCTTTAATATCAACCATTTTCAAAATAAATTAGTAGTTTAGAAAGTAGACTCAGATGACTTTGATCCTTGTTTTTGTTCCATCTCAAAATTTTGAGTGTAACTATCCTTAATTTCACATCCAAGGTCACTATTTCCTGATTTAAAAAAAAAGGTGGCCACTTAATCCCTCTTTTTGAGACCCATCTTTCTGCACTTACCCAAACCATCAAAACCTCTACTAGTTCCTATTATCTTCTCTCTCTGACTAGTGAATTATCCCATGCATTAGCCGTTTTTCATGTGTTGTCAAAACTTTCATTGGTTTCGAGAACCATAGAACGTTTAATAGTTCTTGGTTCCCATGGAACCCTTGTTAGAGCATCAAGAAAGAAAAGAGGTAAGTGATGTCAAAACTTCCCATTGTTTCCAATACCATGGGAACCCCTAAAAGGTTCCTAGTTCTTGGCTAAGCCTTGACAAGTAGAAGCAAATATAGTAGTTAGAACCATGAGAAATGCTGAAATGTTCTTGGTTCTTGGCCAAGCCCTAACAAAGAGAAGCAAATATAATAGTGGGGAAATTTGAGAAATAAAATGAAGGCAAAGAGGCTAAGGCTAGAGAAAATAGTAAAGGGAGGTAAAGAAAAAGCAAGGGAAAGAAGTGTTGGAACCATGGGAACCTTCAACAAAATTGTAGGTTCCCAAGCATCCTTTGACCTCAATGAAGGAAAGAAATAAGATGGGAGAGATGTCCAAGATCCGAATGGTTCTCGAAACCATCAACATGTTTGACTGGTTCCTAGTTCTAGATGGACCTTTCACATCGAGGAGATCGAAGAGGAGAAAGAGGTAAAGACAAATAAATTGCTAGGAAGGTGAGGGCACTCAAAATAGAGAAAAGTAAGGGGTGAAAGGTTCCCAAGATGCTGGGAACTCCTGACCAAGAAGACATAAATACTAAAAGACCAAAAATAAGACAAAGGGGATGAATAAAGAGAAGATAAAGAGTCAGAGGTTCTAGTGGTTCCCAGAACCAGTAGATCCCTTGATTGGTTCTTGCAACTTGTTCTTTCATCGATTCGTGTTATTTTCTTCACTAACTCCCCCTACAATGCTATTTACACACAACCACCCTTATAACTAACCAAATCTTGCATCATAGAGACCTAATGAGATATTTTTAATGCATTCAAATGTAATGTTTTGGGAAATAATGGTGACCATGCCTCATTCATTCTTTGTAGCTCCACTTTTCTATCAAGCGGCACCTCTAGGATGCAATTGCAATTTCAATTCCAAGTGGCATGCAACCCTTGGTAGATTATTTTTTTGATTATATTGAATTAGAGGAGGTAGGGAGAGTGAGCCAAATATTGAGGAAGTTGATCAAATACTTCATTCTCCTCAAAGGGATCAAGTTGAGGGTCCCCCTCCAAATATAATGACAATTGATCTTAGAACTAAGGGCAACAGTATGCATGATGTCAGGAAAATTACCTATATTGAATTCATGATAGATAATGATTTTGTTAAGTCCAAATAATTTAGAGAATTTTTTATGAAGAATAAATCTAAAGAAATTTTTAAAAAAATAAATAAAAGGAAAGGAGAAGCATCAAAGGAAGAGATAAATAAATTAAATAAGAAAGTAATGGAAAAAGTATATTTAAGATTAAAATCATATCTCCTAACAAATGATGATAAATTTTAAAGGAAAGTGGATGCCTACAATTACAAAATTGGAATATTACCTTAGAAATAGTTATAGATACAATAAGGAGGCAAGAATACAATATATAAGTGTTGACTTTGCAAGAGTGGGAAAATGACTTATATTTTGGATCACGTTTTAGCACTAAGTACGTGAGGCACTAGCCATCTGGGAAATTTCACAAGATTCTAATAAGCCTCGGGTGGATGTGAATGAATTATCAAACAACCTCATTTTCAAGAACTAGCTAACACAAGTGACCCTCAAGAAATATAGTTACCAGTTAGCACTACTCTATTTAGTGAGGTAGTAGAAAATCAACTACAACTTGATTATAATAAATTGTAGGAGAATCATATAAATTATTAAAAGAATACCATAATTTAAAATCGCAATTTCCTCCACCTATAAGAATTTGTTTAGAGCCATCCACAACTCAATATAGTTTAATTAGAATCTCATCTCAAGATAGAGAGACATTTTCATTCGTAATACAAGAATTAAAGGAGTGGCTCAAAGAACATATGGAAGCAAAAAAGAGTGTCAAAGATGAAGGGAAAAAATGGTCAGTGATTGAATTGGTGATCTACTTGTTCATAAAATATCTTGTATAATTCATTCGTAAGAAGATGCTTGGGAAGGATATAACAACTTGAAAAATGATTATATCAAGCATGTAGAGTAAAAAGTGAGCTTGAAGGTTATACTTAGCACTTGGATTCCCAAATCTTCATCAGTAAATGAACTTTATAGACTGGCCAAGTATGATTCTAATGATCCTATGTGATTGATGGAGATCAAATAATTGGTGGGATTATTAGGGGAAATTTCAAACCATCAATCCAAATTGGAATTGAAATTAAAAATTAAGTTGAAATTATTTGAGACTTTGGAGCAAGGGGTGATGCTTGGAATACTAGACAACAATGGGATAGTCAAATATTTTGAAGTATGGAAAGGAGATTAGTAATGTTGTCCCTTCATTATTCTATTTTGAATGTACTAGTGGGAGCCCAAATTTTTTCATGTTAAATAGTTCAATTGATGAGTTAATAAAGTTGGAAACAAGCCTAGATATGTTTAATAGAGAAACTAGGGTAGCTATGGATGCAAAATATAATACCCGTAACAATAAAATGTCAATTTAGTAATAAAATTTCAATGGTCATCAAATGACACTTATAATTTTTAGCTTGATAAGTATAATGAATAAGTGGAATGTTCTAGGTTTTCAGTCAATCATATGGTTTCAATGTCAACATCCTAATCAAAAAAATGACAAACCAAATGACAATTCTAGTCTTCATTGGCATTTTGAGCAGTTCTTAAAATTCAATTCCATTTTTTTGCTTCAAGTGGAGTTTTCAAGCTTCAACTCTAAGTTTCTAATGGCTTCAAAAACCTCTCAAGTTGGTTGAAAAGGGAATTCTTATGTTTTTTGTTCTCACTTGGTTCTAACATAAATGTAAAGGGTGTCAAATGTAAAATGAGACACGTGAGTCACACGAATTGGTTTAGGAGCATGTGTGATCCCTTTTTATATTTAATACAAATTTTTCCTCATTATAAAGGGTTTTAGACATTGTAATTGGGAGGGAACTCATTTAGATAATTTGAAGTTTAGTCTTAGGTTATAGAGGATTTATTTGTAAATGATATTTTATGTGATAACAATATACATTTTAATCTCCAAAGATATGAGTTGTATATGCTACAATTGTAATTGTATCTAGTGTATAATTCAACATTTTCCCATGGAGAAAATGATCAAGCATCTTTGAGTTCATCTTTGAAAATGTGTGCAATGCATGTTTTATTAATGACTCATATTAAAGTAATGGGTTAAATTTTCTTTGATGAAGTATTAAGAGTGTTGTGTTATTCAGGGGTTCTTTGTTGGGATTAAGGTGTCTTAACCATAGAGAGTATCATGTTGAAATAATTAATTTATTTTCCCCTTTGTTTCAAATTTAATTTATTAAATGTAAAAACATAAGTTTCCAAATTGCTTAGGCACTTTGTGGGACCCAATGGTGAGTTGGCTTCCTACATGCAAGGTGTAAAGGGTGAGAATGTGACACTTGTCACATGGCCACTCCTTTGGAAAGAGTAAAATTCTTATACCTCTAAAATGAGTTCCATGATGACATGTGACATTCTATTTTGCAAGTTATAGCACTTGGTGGGGCCCACATGTGGGCACATTCCATTTTTGGAGAATGTAAAGAAAGGACAAGTGACACTTGTCACCTAGGGGATCAATTTAGCATTGAGAATTGTATTTTCGTCAAGGAGGAGCACCATGAGTCCATGTGGCATTGGTTTGAAGAGTTGACTCATGCTCGAAAAGGAATGTTGCTAAATGGAGGCTGAGTTGTCACTTGAAGTGACTAGGAGCCAAAGATAAATTCTACTTTCGTAGTGGAGCTATATTTTCTCTATGGGGATGCCTTGCATGTAGTTTCATGTTGAGTTGGTTTCTTTTCGGGTCACTTGGGACTTGTGCATGTTGTCATTTTTATTTTGTATGCATGTAAAGATTGTGAGAATGGCACATGGAAATCTTGGGAACCCATGTATGAGTGATATATATATGTTAGTACCTTAATGTGTTATGAGAGATTGTATTATAAATTTTTGAGATATCATTATACTTTTGGATTCACTCTAGACTTTGTATCATAGTGTATTAAAACCTACAAGAGCATAGACTCTAAAAGTTGTATCGTAATTTCCTTTTACCATAGTACAGTTGATTTGTGCTTTGGTGTGTGGGTTTTTTCCTGAAAGGGTTTTCCCACTTAAATTATGTCTTATGGTTTATTGCTTAAATATGAAATAACTAAATTAATGTGTGATCTTAAATGGAACTATACTCGTAAAAATATTTGAAACAAAAATTTCCAACCCTCTCGTATTTGATTTGCATTAGGAAGGTTGTTTCCACACTCTTCTTTTCTTTACAATTGGTATCAAAGCTTGATCAACTTTATTATCCTTATTGGGTTTTAAGGGTTTTTTGTGTAGATCTATTTTTAGTGGGAGATTTACAGAGAGATTTTATAATCTTTTTGTAGGTTTAAGATGCCAAGAACATTTGAAAGAATGAAGATGGAGAAATTTAATGGCGACAATTTTGAGTTGTGGAAACTCAAAATGGAAGATATGCTCATAGAAAAAGATCTATGGGATGAAGTATTTTGGATTAAACCTCAAAAAAATTCCTAGGATGTATGGGATACAATGGATTGGAAAGCCAAGGGTTTGATAAGACTCTTCTTGGCTAACTCTGTGCTTCTGAAAGTCCACAAGGAGAAGACTGCAGATAGTCTTTGGAAAAAGCTTGGTGATATTTATCAAGGGAAATCCTTGGTAAATAATTTATTCTTGAGAAATATTTGTATTCTCTGAGGATGAAGGAAGGAGGATTTTTTGTGGATCCCATGAATGCATTCAATGTGATTGTTTCCCAACTGGTTTCTATTGGTTTGAAGATTGATGATGAGGACCATTGCATGCTTTTGTTATGTTCTTTGTTGGACTCATGGGACCACCTAGTGATGGCTATTTGAAGAAAAACAACCACTTTCATGATGGACTATTTGGTTGCTTTATTTTTCTCTAAAGAGATACAAAGGAAATCTTCTGAGATGGGTAAGGAGGCCCTGAGTATTCATGGTAGATCGAAGGAGAAAGTCAAGAAAAATGACAAGTCTAAGTCCAAGTCTCTAAGAAGATCTAAGTATCCTAGTAAATTCCAAGGCTAAATCTTGGAAATGCAACAAATCTAGTCACTTCCACAAATATTGTAAGAAGGAGGAGAAGAAGAAAAATAAGACTTTCTTTGATTATGAATTTGATAGATCCTTTCAAGATGATGTAGATGCTTTTTTTGCTGCCTTGGAAACACATGCATAAGAAGATGTGTGGTTGATTGACTTAGGTGCCTCTTTCCATATGACCTCTCATAGAGGTTGATTCTCAAAGTATGAGGAGTATGATGGTGGGAAGGTATATTTGGGTGATGAATCTCACCTAATGATTATTGGTTGTGGAAGAGTCAAGATCTAATTCTGTGATGTTAGAGCGAAGGGGATTGATGGTTTCTTGCATATTTGTGGTTTGGCATGGAACCTACTTTCAATAAGTAAGTTAAGTGATGTTGGCATGTAGGTTTTTTTATCGAGTGGTGGATGCAAGATGACTATAGGTTCTATGGTGCTTTCTAAGGATGTTCAAATTGGCACCTTGTACAAGTTGGAATCATGCATTGTTAAGTGCAATAGTACTTATATGGATTCTAAGAAGAGAGCTCTAGATTATTCATCCTAGCCATCAAATAAAGTAGAGAAGAAGACCATGGTGTCTACATCTGATGGGCGTGCTTTATGGGTACCTAAGGGCATCAATTCTTTGGAGATGAAACTTCCAATTGAGAAGATAATGTTGTGGCACCAAAGGCTTGCCCATATTGTTGAGAATGGTCTTGGAGCCTTAAAAAAAAGAGTCTTTTTTGAAGGCCTTGATGATTGTAATCTTGATTTTGATTTTTGTGAACATTGTATATATGGAAAGTAAGATCATGTTTATTTTTATTCTAGTTCTCCTAAGTCTTCTTGGGTTTTAGATTATGTGCATTTTGATGTGTTTGATCTTGTTAATGTTCCTTTGTTCTCTAGATCTATATACTTTTTCTCATTCATAGATGACTATTATAGAAGGATATTTGTATATTTCCTTAGAAGTAAATCTGAAGTTTTCAGTCAGTTTAAGGGATTAAAATTCTTGGTTGAAAATCAGATTGGTAGGAAAATGAAGTTCTTGAGGATAGATAATGGTGTTGATTTTTGTTTTTCCAAATTCCATAGGTTCTCTAAGGACTATGGGATAGAGAGATGCAAGAAAAATCCATCCAACCCACAAAAAAATGGAGTTGCATAGAGGATGAAAAAACATTGATGGAGAGGGCTAGGAGTATGCTGAGTGAAGTTGGCCTTTAACATAAGTTTTGGGTTGAAGCTATCGCCAATGCATGTTATCTGATTAACATATCTACTACTTTTTTTCTTGTTGAAAAGACACCCATGGAGGCATGTCTGGTAAGAATCCCTTGATGAGACATGTCAGAGTCTTTGGTTGTGATGCATATGCTCATGTTCCTAGTGAGAAGAGATCTAAATTGGAGAAAAATGGAGTGAATTGTATCTTCATCATCTATGGTATTTGTAGTGTACAAAACTGAATACCTTATTTTAAATTATGTTTAGACCCACCCTAAACTATTGAGCTTAATTAAACCCCATAATGACCTAAAATTATGTATTCTAGAGCCTATTTGTCCCATTTTTCAATAAACACCAAGCATTGAATAAATGCATCCAACTCATGTGTCACCCTCAAAACTAAGTGTCCTAGAAATTTGGGCCATGACCCATTCACCCATGGGTGAATGGGTCCCCTTCTTAGCTAAAACCCATTTTTGGATATATTTTTGGTCGCACTTTAACATTCAAAATTCAAATATGAAGTGTTGACTTCCAGGATCTAACTTTTTAGAAATTGGATAAAATGCCTATAAATACCTAGTTATTATATCATTTAAAACTAAAATTATTATGATCAAGCTAGAGGTGAACTTCAAGAGCATTAAAGAGCAAGTGAAGAGAATAATTTGAGATTATTATTACATAAATTCAAGATTCGACATCATGTCAGAGTTAATGTGTGTTCATATTGTCTTGTGAAGGATAACATTTTTGTAGGTCTTCAAGCATTCAAGCAAATCTATCAAGAAAGATCCAAATTCTTGAAGGGATGTGTATGAATCCATTCCTTCAAGGAAGCCATTGAAGGGTGATGAGTTTAATTATTTTGAGCTCATTCATCATTTCGTTCCTTTCCATTAAGGTTTTATCATTGGCATTGCCATTGTAGAAGTGAGAACACTTACATGGGGTTTGACTGATGAAAATCCCTATATGGCACAACATTTTCTCTCTTTGTGAATGTGTAGGTTAAATTTTGAATAGGATTGAAGAGAGCTTGAAGATCTATTTTGCATTGTTGCATTTTTTGTCATCAACCTTGTCAAGCCACATAAACTCACTTAAAAAATTACTAACAACATTCTAACACTTTTACAGATAGAAAACATGAGCTCAAATCTAGAACCAGAGGACACCAAAAGATGATTAGAAAATCCATACAAAGGCCCATTTTCCCCTGGGAAACCCAGTCCTTGTAGAAAAAAAAAACCAATTTTTTTTGGGTAGCTACATAGTCATCTACACCTTCCAGATCTATCGAAACTTAATTGTTTATGTTTATTAGTTTTTGGGATCTTACATTTTTCATATTAGGGTATATATAATCATTAGGTTAATCATTCCAAATTATTTTCAATCCATTCCCATCCTCAATTAGATGTAGATCCAGGTCTGATTGACTCACCTTTAGGGTTGTAAGTCAATCTAATCACCTTGTTGATCTACATCCTAATTAAAATAGGAAAAGGCCCCTTGCATCCTAGGTTCTTTGTGTTTAGGACCTACGATCACCTTTTTCTATGTTTCAGTATCGATGTGAAAGTGTACAAGATTTGGAATCAAGTTGCAAATAAGGTGCTCTATAGTAGAAGTGTGATCATCGATGAGCTAAAACCTTCCACAATTGATCTACAACCAAAAAAGGAAGACAAGTAGGAGGTAGTTCAATTTCCACCTACTACTAAGAGAAATTAACTACACACTCTTGGTTGACCTAATGATGAGGAGACATCAAGAAGCTCTAGAAGTTATATATAAGAGAAAGAACCTCAACCTCAACAATTAAGGATGTCTACATGTGTTAGGAAAAAAATAGATAGATTTGGGTATTCACCATTGGATTCTAGTTGCATTTTTTCTTTGATTGCTAACACTGATGAGCCCAAGATAGTTAGAGAGGCTATGGGTATGCATGATTCAAATTCTTGGATGGAAACCATGAAAGAAGAGATGGTTGCATTAAAAAAGAATGCTACATGGGATCTGGTACCTTTTCCTGATGGATGAAAACCCATTGGTTGTAAATGGGTGTTCAAGAAAAAAATGGGTCTTGATGGTAGTTTTGAGAAGCATAAGGAAAAGTTGGTCACAAACAGATATCCTAGTTGGAGGGAATAGATTATGGGGATATTTTCTCTCATGTAGCTAAGCTGACATCCATTTGTTTTTTGTTATCACTTGTAGCAAGACATGACTTGGAAGTTGAGAAAATGGATGTGAAGACAACTTTCCTTCATGGTGAATTGGAGGAGGAAATTTATGTCATTGCTAGAGCACTTCATTGTGAAAGGTAAAGAAAATATGGTGTGCAAGCTAAAGAAATTTTTGTATGCTCTGAAGTAATCTCCTAGGATGTGGTACCATAAGTTCAATACCTATGTGTTGTCTTTGGGATTTTTGAGATCCAAATCTGGCCATTGTGTCTATTACAAGACTGATAATGGCTACATTCTCATTTTTTTCCTATATGTTATTCATTGGGAATGGTAAAAGTATGATTTTAGATTTAAAGTTGTAGTTGTCAACATAGTTTGAGATGAAATATTTTGGTATAATGAGGTATATTCTGGGGATTGAAATTAGAAGAGATAGAGATAATAGAAAGCTTTGGCTTAGCCAAAGTAAGTATGTGAACTCTATTTTGGAGAGATTCAACATGACTACTTGCAAACAAATGGTTGTTCTAGTTGTATAGTGGATGAAGCTTTCTATGGAGGATTGCCCAAAATCTCCTTTTGAGATAAAGGACGTAACTAGAGTTCCTTGTGTGAGTGTTGTTGTAAATTTAATGTATGTTAAGGTTTGTGCAAGGCTAGATATTGCACATGACTGGGAATCCTTAGTCAGTTTATGGTTAATCTTGGATGGGTGCATCAAGATGTGGTAAAGAGAGTGTTTAGGTACTTGTAGGATACTTTTGGTTATTCCTTATGGATTCATGGTTATCCTATTGGACCTCTACATTCAATGAGAATTTGTGGATATGTGGATTCAGATTAGGTGGGTGACATTGATAGTAAAAGATCCACCTATGGATATTTTTTCATGATGTCTGATAATGTTATAAATTGGATGAGTAAGTGGTAGGCTATAGTCACTTTTTCCACTAAAAAGGCAGAGTATATGGAAGCTACCCATGCTTGGAAAGAATCCATTTGGCTTAAGATATTATGTTTGGATATTGGTTTTTATGTAGGACAAATTACTATCTATTGTGATAGCCAAAGTGTCAATTTTTAGAAAAGAATCCTAATTTCCATGCTAGAACAAAGAGAATTGATGTGCAGTTTCACTTTGTTTGTGATATGGTGGAAGATGGAAAGAAAAATTTAAGAAAGGTTGACACTTTGGTGAATATTGCAGATGCATTGATAAAGCTAGTGAACATAGAGAAGTTCAAATGGTGTGTTGGTTCTATGGTCCTTATGGCCTAAGTGTGATACATAGACTCTTATAAGGCCTTTGAAAAATAGAAGAATGTTGGGATTAAGGTGTCTCAACCTTAGAGAGTCCCATGTTGAAATAAATTTATTTTTCCTTATGTTTCTGATTTAGTTTATTAAATGCAAAAATATAAGTTTTACAAATTGCGAAGGCACTTTGTAGGACCCAAAAGAGAGTTGGATTCCTACATGCAAGGTGCAAAGGGTGATAATGTGCCACTTGTAATTTAGGCACTCCTTTAGGAAGAGAAAAAATTTATACCTTAAAATGAGCACTATGATAACATGTGGCATTCTATTTTGCAAGTTAGCACTTAGTGGGGCACTTACGAGTACATTTATTTCTTGGAGAATGGAAATAAATGGATAGTGACACTTGTTACCTAGGAATTCAATCTAGCATTGAGCATTTTGTCTTCTTCAAGGAGGAGTGTCATGATGCCATGTAGCATTGGTTTAAAGAGTTGACTCATTCTCGAGAAGGAATATTGCTAAATGGAGATTGAGTTGCCATTAGGAGTGACTAGGAGTCAAAGATAAGTTCTATTTTGGTAGTGGAGCTATATTTTCTCTATGGGGACTATAGACACCTAAAATATGAGTTGACCCAACCACACTTGAATTTAGCTATCCTAATATTTAATTAAATACACATTTCTTATTTATTTAATTAATGTAATCGTTTCCCTTATCCTAGTAATTAATTTAATAAATATTTATTATTTATTTAATTGATTTATCCATTACCCCCATCCACCACCATTAATTAAATAAATTTTATATTGATTTAATTTATTATATCCTTATCCCAAAATCCTCTAATAAAATTAATTAATTAATTAATTTAAGCTAATTAATTACCATTACCTTTTCCTCCATTATTTAACTCCACCTCACCATTAATATTTTTCCACTCAATCCTAGCCCTTGAAATCATCCACATGGACCAAGGTCTAAACTTGTCAACATGTGACAAGTGTCTTAGCTTACCTATCCCACCCCTTGCTCACACATGTATGAGCACATTTCTCACACATGTGAGGTCACCTTACCTCTTACACATGTCATAGACATGTCACTTTCCCAAGCCAACCTACCTCTTATGTACATATTTTTTATGTTCTTACACCTCCTTTCCTTTTGTGACACTTGTCACAAGGCTAAGCTTCCATCACCCCATTCAATCTTGACCCTCCATTTAGTCAATGCATCAAGTAGCCATTGATTTCAACCATTAAAAATCTATAAATTAAGATATTTTCTCTCACTTTGATAAATCTACCTCTATCATACTTTTATGCTGCAAAAATCATGAGAAACCACATTTCATTAAAAGAAAATCTACAAGTCTTAGGTGCAACTTGGAGCTCAATCCATGGAGTTGAAGATGATGAAGGTGTAATTATATTTTTTGTTCATTTTCTTTATGTTTCATTTGATTTACCTTCCTAGTCATTTTCTACCTCTTCATTTTGGTACACCTTGTGGGACCCACATCCTTTACTAATCATTTTTGTGAGTTTTTGTGAAGTTTTAGGTCATAGGTTTCAAGTCCATGCTTTGCTCTACAAATCGACACTTTTGCAACCATAAGTTGCACCTACGTTGCGACTAGCAATTCTTATGCCTTTTTACGCCGTGCATCCATTTAGACTTTCAATTATTTTGACTCGACTTTAAGTGCCTGCGTTGCTCAAAATTGCACCTTTCTTCAAGAACAAAAAAATCACATTTTCATCTAACCTTTTTCTTTTCTTGCAGGGTGTTATAACATTTTTGAGTTGTTTGTAGGATTTTGTATAATTTTATTTAATTTAGGACATATATTTGTTTTTTTATTTGCCTTACAACTATCTTACAATCTAAGAAAATAACAAAAAAATCATAAAAATACACAAAAATACAAAAAAATATAGGTTAATAACTTCCCTAGTTGCCTTTACTTAAAAACAAAAGTATCATTAGTCTAGATTAATTTGGCTCTAAGTGATCTAAGTGGGAAAAAAATGAGGAGCATGATTTTTGAAAATTCTTGAGGGTGTAGACGATGGAGATGCGGATTTAGAGGGTGATTTTGCTATTTTTAGATTCCCTGGCCATTTTTTTGGGTTATTCGGAACTCATTCCATTTCTGAGAAAAAATGAAAATGGCTCCGAGAGGGAAAGAGTGAGGAGGGCGATCTTTAAAAATTCCTGAGGGTGGAGGTGATGGAGATGAGGATTCATATGGTGATTTTTTTGTTTTTAGATTGCTTGGCCAGTTTTTGGGTTGTTTGGAACTTGTTCCATTTTTGAGGAATTCTTTGTTGCTTTCTATGTGGTGGATACCTGGCTTCTTCGCTTTGTTGAGGTAGATTTGTGTTTTTCTTTCCCTTGGCAGCCCGTTTTCCTTGAGGGGATGGTTGGAGGTTCTGTGTTAGGGCCTATGGTGGTCTTGGAGTCATGCCTTCTTTCTATTTTGTGGTCGTTTGGCTTCCTTTGGGTGCCTATTGGTGGCTATGTGGGAGGTTTTTTTTCATTGCAAAGTTTTGGAGTTGAGAAGATACAACACCATAGAAGCCCAAAAGATCTTTGCAAGCAAATAACCTGTTACAAGGAGAAGCAAAGGGAAGCAACAAAGGAAATGCTCAAGAATGTGGAGCAATGTATTCACCTGAAAATGTAAAATGAATAATGATACAAAAAATAGTTTTCAACTACATATAGATGAAAACCCTAAAAAGGAAAAAACCCTAGGCTTGCATAATAATAATTAATAAAGTAATTAATTATTATGCACCTAATGTTAGCTTAAGTGAAAAAGAGGTAAAAGGGAACTTTACGTAATTAAACAAATATTGTTTAATTAATAAAGTAAATGTACAATTACTCTAACACCCCCCCTTAAGATAGACATAGGGAGAAGCTAAAACCTAGAAGAAGCTACTGAAAGCAAAAGCAATGGGTCTCGGCAACAAGCCCAGATTAGGTATCCATGTACAAAATCAATGCAAACTAAATGAAATGGGGTAAAGGAGAAAACCCAGTGGGAACAAAACTACTCCCCAAAATAGAATGCAAGGAAGGAATGCAATGCACGAATGAAAGAAGGATAGGAGGTGGATAACATGATACCCCCCATAGACAACTTCTATCATATAAGTATATGTACAATGGTCTCCATAGGAGAGATAGAAAGAGAGAAGAAGGCCCCCCCACAATGAAGAAACTTCTGTCACAATGGTAGATGCCTGATGTAGAATCTAGAAAAAGATCCTGAAGTGGCAAATGATATTCATCCCTTTGGGAAGAAATGGATCCAAAGGACAATGTCGAAGAAACCCTATGAAGAAGGATGAACCAATCTGTCTTAAGATGTGTGCCATGATAGGATGCTGAAGAATCTCACTGTCTGAACAGAAACAAATAATGTCAAATCCAAATTGATGTGGAGAATACTGAAATGCAACCTCCGAATGCACGGATAATGGTGGGCGAACAGTGATAACCTGATTGTCAAGGTAGAGGAGATGAATGTCCTCAAAATAATCCTCCAAATCTGCAATATAGGACTCAACAAACAAGAAATATATGTCTCCAACATAAGAGTCCAAAGTAGCTATGTCTAGAAGATGTATGATTCCCTGTTGCACTGAATCAAGAACAACAAGAGATGCTGATGAAGTCTCAGTCTGAAGAATAGGAACTGTGAGACAAACCTCTGATCCATTAGAACATGTAAGGGTGTCTAAATACTCAAGCTCCTCTAAAGTATCATGATCAAAGGGTGTATTTTCTCTCCAAGCAATGGGTAAGAGACAATCTAAAGCAAGATCCTCTGGGAGTGGAGAGAGAATTGGGTCTCCATAGATCTCCCAAAGACGTGTCCAAAGTGGGTGAGGACAATCAATGTCCGATATAGCCAACACAGTGTCATGATCAACACTAGACAATATAACTCCTACTATGTGATTTCTAATGATATTCCATGCTAATTTTCCTTCTAAAGTTGCTGGTTTAGGTATGAGATCATACAAATAAGGCAAAATATTAAGCCACCTACAATGTGTAAGTATACCCTTTGCCCATGACTCATAATTACCCCATTCCAGAATTACAACTGAAGGGTGAGTAGAAAAACCCATAATAACTCTTCAAATGAAAAAAAACTGAGAAATCTGACCTTACATCATTTAGATCAAATTAATATAATTCATTCCACGCAAACAAAACACATGAAGGAGCCAGAATGACCAAGTAATTGAACAAAGTGTAAAAACACACAAAGCTGAATAAAAAATACCTAGTAAATATTCTGATAAAATAGACTGTAGATCTAGAAAGAACACTATAACACCTTTCTAACACCTATTCGTTTGCACAAAACGGACACCGTGGCCAAAAGTTATGAATTTTTCAAAAACTGAATTTAGCTTGTAGGAAACGAATTTTCTAGCAAAAAATATTTATTTCTAACTTGATTTATGGAAAATCTACTCACCGTTTGTAAACAAAAATAAAAACCCAGAAATATTTTGATGCTAGAAACAAAACCCAGAAATCATTTCTTGATCCAACAAGTAGAATACGAGAAAATATTTTTTTTTACTTTCAGTCAGGAGAAAAATGTTGCGCGCCATTTTTTCAATAGTAATTTTTTCCATATCTGTGCAAGATATGCAAAATCTAAAAGATACCCAATTCAGATTTCGACGTTGGCTACAAAACCCAGAAATCGTTTTTCCTGCAAATGAGTGAAAATTGAATTTTTGAAGCAAAAATGATGATGGCTCCAATAAAAAACGGCTTGCAACAAACCCTTGTAGCTCCAAAAATCTTCAAAACAAAAACAAGCAGTTGCAGATCTAAAGCTCTAATACCATGTTGGAGTTGAGAAGATACAACACCATAGAAGTCCAAAAGATCTTTGCAAGCAAATAACCTGTTACAAGGAGAAGCAAAGAGAAACAAGAAAGGAAATGCTCAAGAATGTGGAGCAATGTATTCACCTGAAAATGTAAAATGAATAATGATACAAAAGATAGTTTTCAACTACATATAGATGAAAACCCTAAAAAGGAAAACCCTAGGCTTGCACAATAATAATTAATAAAGTAATTAATTATTATGCACCTAATGTTAGCTTAAGTGAAAAAGAGGTAAAAGGGAACTTTACATAATTAAACAAGTAAATGTCCAATTACTCTAACACAAAGTTTCTCTCTACCTTCTATATTTTGTTTTCCTTGTGTTCTTGCTTGGTTGAGTGGTGAGATTCATTCTGCTTCTACCTCTTCGATGTTTTGCCTCTACCAGTGCATTGGGGGAGTCTTGGTTGCTTCTTTCTTTTCTCTTGGAGTTGTTGGTTCGACTGTTGACTTGGAGGATGAGGGACCCCTGTTGCCTCCTTTTCAGTTTTTATTTTTGGCTAGAGATGTAACCTCCCTTGTTGTGGCTTGTTCTCTATGCTTTCTCCATGTTCTTTCCCTTTCTGGGTGATTTGAGAGGCTGCGATTTGATTTGGTGATCTCTCCCTTGGTGTTGTGGCATGCACATGGTGACTTTATCCTTGCATTTGTCCATGAATTGATTCTCACTTGATTTGTCCTTTTAAAGGACATTGGTGTTGCCATTGTTCTGGTGTCTATTATGTTATCCCTCTGCTTTGGTATATTGGATTTGAACTTATTGGCTTCTTTGGTTTTCAAGGATTATGTTCTTAGATTGGTCTCGGTGTTGATTGTTGGTGCTTTTATGGAGTTGGGTTCTTATTGGGTTGTTGTTGATGATTCAGAGGGTGGTTTGGATGGTATGCTTGTTGCTATTTCTTTTCCTTCCCTTGTTTCTCTTGTTTCTCTTCGAGTTCTCACCTTAATGACTTTTGGAATAGGACTCTATTGGAGAGGTCGTGCTTTTGTTGAAGTTCTTGGTATCATTATTTTTGTGGTGGTTTTGAATATTTTATGCAAGTTTTTTTGGTGGTGGGGTCTTAGCTCTATTTGGAAGTTGTTAGTTTCTCACTTGGGAGTCATTGTGAATGGTTTGGACGAGGGTTATACTTTTTGCAACATCAATGAGCGTTGCTCTACTTTTCTGACTATGGAGGTTAGGAACTACGAGATTCTTTGGTTGTATAAAGAGGTGGTTATTTTGTCTCTAGTGGGTTCTGTTATTGAAATTATCTTGGAAAAGATGAATTTTTTGAACTTGATGGGGCTGATCTTGAAGGCCTTGTTGCTTTTGTTACCTATTGTGGCTAGGAGTTTTCTCTCCACTAGAGTGTGTGTTGTCTTCCTAGCTCTACAGTATGTGTCTCCTATGGAGGTGGAGACCCTTCCTTTTGAGGTGGAGACCTATCTTATGGAGGTGGATAGTGGTTCTATGGGATTGGTGGGTTGTTCATGCTTCTTCAACCAATCTTCTCCAATGGATCTCCTATCGAGTGGAGACCACTCCTACTGAGGTGGAGTTTTGGTAGGTGTGAGAATCCTTGCTACAATGGTCAGAGTCCTCTTGGATACTTCTCCTATAGAGGTGGTGGGGTTTTTTGGAAGATGGGTTTTGTAACTCCATTGACACTACTTTGTTTTGTTGACTCAAAAACAGGTTCCATAAGCCTTGTTTCTGGTCAAACTAAGATAAAAAAATATGCTCAAGATGGGAAGAGTGAAGAAAAGGACTTTGAAGATGCATAGGGCCCTGCTTGGAGTGATTTTTTCTCCCAAATTGGTGATCACTGGGACACGATTGACAATGTTAAATAAGGCATTGTTCTTCTTTTTTTTTTTCTAGCTTCTCTAAATTTTTTGGTTCTTATCTTTATTATTTTGGACTCCTATTATATAATACCTTTGTTATAGCAGTGTACCTATTGGAATTTGGTCAATCTTATTAATGGTCTATGTACTATTACTTGGATTAGTTTAGGTATTCTATTTTTTATTAAGCTTATTTTGATGCTATGGTTACAATTGTGGATGCTCAGCCTGCATTCCATCTCGGCTTCTAGTTTCTATTTGTTATTTTCTGGTGTTGGTTGGTGTTGTCTTTCCCAGACTGTTTCTCTTTTTTTTGTTCTGGATATGTAACCATGGGATTAGGGCCCTTTCCCTACTTATCTAATAAAAAAATTCCTTAGTTGAACAACACACTTTGTTTTTGGTTTTAAAATTTTACCATTAAAGGTTAATGTGTACACATTTTTTTTTTCCTAACTGTGAAAATATGCTTCTGTAGTGTAGTTTCATAGTCATTCTTTTGCATCAACTCATAATTCTTATGCTGTGTGTTTTGATGCTTGCATTCTAACTCGGTGCACCTAATCCTCGACTCAGAGTGCTTATGCAATGATCCACAATGCCTAATTTGCAAGAATTTGTGCTTATATTTGCACAAAACACTCAAAATTTTCAGTGGTTATTAGAAAAAATTTCAACATTTTTTTTCATATTTACAAGCTTAGTCACATTGCAAAATACCATCTACTAAATCAATTTTACCAAATTTCATCAAATGAATGCTATTTTTTGTTTTTTGCTAACAATTTCTTACAAGTTTTAGTCATCTGTAGAAGTGCACCTACATTCAAAATTGTTGCACTTATGTGAAATAAATTTGTACTTGCATTATGCACCTACACAAATATGTTCAGTTCTTGCACAAAGACTTGTTGCACTTGTGAGGTGACTTTTGATGCCTTTATTTAGTAGAACGATGCCTGCGTCGGGATAGTTTTTTAACTATGTTTTTGCACCTCTTTTTCATAGAGTTGTACTTTTGTTTAAACTTTTTTCATAATTTTTTCAAATCATATCTATTTACTTATCCAAAAAAAATCCTTCCAGGGCTTCGCCCCCAAACCCCTATCATTGGCATGTCCATCCTCCCACACCCACTATCATTGGGTAGAGTATACCGACCCCCATTATAAAATGGGACCCAAATTTTTATTGCTATCTTCATGCTAAAAATCATTTTATTTGATCAAATTATCATCTAACCCCTTGTTTTGTACCTTGAAATCATTTTTCAAAGGAAAAATCACCAAACTATTGACACATTTCTTGTAGATTTTCTTTTCCAAGGCGTTTTTTTTCCACTAATCTAGGTAAATTTCATATTCTTAAGGTAAATAAATTTTTTTGATGTGTCTTTGAGTGAGTTGTGTGTATTCTCTCCTCTCACACCTAGTGTGATCTTGAGGATCAAAAAATCACTTACTCTTTTCTTTTCCTTTCTTTGTTATCCTATGGAACCCAATGTGTGTATGCTCTCCCCTTGTGTTGGGTGATCAAAAACACTTGGATCATTCCTTTTAGGGGGTATACCTATGGATTTCATCACCCTAACGGAAAAAATCAACTCACATCTTATGTGGAGTGTAAAGAACAAGAAGTGAATTAAAAGACACCTCTCTTAGAAGTGGAATCTTGTCGATTTGGACTAAGCCTCTGATGCAAGAGCATCTAGCAACCTAAAAATGTAATTTTTGGATTTTGATGAGAAAGTTCATTAAGAGGTTCATTTTTGTGTTTTATCATGGATTCCCACTCAATGGGATCCTTTTGAGTATGTTATAAGGTCTAGAGGAGTTTCCCTCCAAAATACTTTTTAAATATTTGAATTTGTTAAGGAGTCCTAGGATGTACAAAGTTAGGAATGATAGAACTGTGAGTTTTGTACAACCTAGTACAGATCAATGATAGAACTATTAGAGTTTTATTTTTAGAATCTAGTGCTTTTTTTTTCATGCAATTTCATTGAGTTTTGAGTGAGAAACAAGAAAAATAGTGTTAGCGGCCCAGTAGTAGAGCTAGGGTTTCTAACAAGCTTAAGAAATTCATAAATTTTGTTTGCACTGCCAAAAATTAATGAAACTTGGTGAAGTTCTTCTTTACGTTTCTTTCTAGGTTCCCAACAAAGGAGAAGTCCTAATTCAATCATTTAAGTGATTTATGAAGGTCTAAGTGTATTTTTTTATCATAAAGACTATCAAAACCCTAGGTTTCTTTGAGGGTTTAGTGAAAATCATAGTTCTTGAGTTCACCACAACTAAGTGAGGGTTTGAATAGGCCTTGTGCAGTGTGTTGAGGGTTTGAAATCCTTAAGAATTGATATGGGTGATATTTGATGCAATAAACACCAAATTATGACCTTCTTAAGGGTGTGAGCCTAAAGAGGCAAATTTGCAACAATCTTGCAAGATAGGGTTTGAACACCTTCAGTAGATTCAATAGAATCTTAAATCATTGTCCTTGCATCTTGTTTATCCTTTGCATCATTTTTGGTAGAGAAATGAGGGAAATGAGAGCCAGTTTGGATGCAAGACTCGCTGTAGTGGAATCCAACGAAAGAAGAGGAGTGGTTATAGGGGATATGAGTGATCAAGAAGAAGACATTGTGAATTAAGAACCTTAGGAAGAAGCTCAAGAAGAGAGGGATGCTAATGATGTGAGGATGGAAATATTGTTGAAGGTAGTCAAGGGTGAAGGAACCAAGGTGAAGATGGAATTTCTAGTATATACAGGTAGTTTGAATGGTGAAGAACTCCTTGATTGGATAGGAGTTGGACAAGAACTTTGAGTTTGAAGGTGTACCTGAAGAGCAACAAGTAAAGTTGGCCATAACCAAGTTGAAAGGTCATGCATCCTTATGGTGGGATTATGTTCAATAAAAAAGGAAAAAGAAAGGCAAGTCCAAGATTACTTCTTGGGATAGGATGATTACCAAGTTGAAGGGAAAATTATTACCTAGTGATTACACAACTCACTTGTATAGGAAGTTGTAGAACTTGAAACAAAAGGATATAGAACTGAAAGAGTACACTAAAGAATTTTATAAGTTGAGTATCAGATCATGAGGACACATGGAGGATGACACTGACAAGGTTGCAAGATACCTTAATGTGTTGAAGTATAGCTTACAAGATGAGTTGAGCTCACAAGCACCAAGACACTTGAAGAGAATTATTGTTTGAACATGTAAAATATTTAAACTATGATAATTAAATATATTAAAAATATTAACATTTAAAATTATTAAAAAAATAGATTAATAAGAACTATTAATAAATTTGTACAATACACAAAATTTATGTGGGGAAAACCATTACAGGTAAAAAACCCCACAAAAAAAGCATCTTTTATTAAAAGAACACTTACAAAATAGTCTATTAAAAAATAGACATGACCTAGGAATATTCCTCTTCAAACTTCGACAGGCCTCGTGCAATTTTCTCCAAATTCTAAATATATAATATTTTTTCACCACAAATGGTGAGGAATCCTTCCTTAAATATAGGGAGAAAGGTTGGAGAACTACCTGAAAGGGTAGTTACCGCACATTTTCAATAACAACCTTGTTCATAATTAATAAATGAATAAACTAAGAACTATTCAATAGTTCATTAATTTATTAATTATGCACAAAAAATATAAATTCTTTAAAAGAATAATAATAAGAACATTATATATTATAAGGGTTTTACCCCTAATAATATTATTGTAGATACCTAAAAATGTTTCGATGGATCACATTGGCTAACTAACATCATTTCGTCCTCAAACCCATCTTCTTTTCGCATGTTTAATTAAATAAGCCTAATTATTTAATTAAATGCCTCATTTTCACCTATTAATCTAATTGACCTAATTGGGTCAATTCACCTCCTCTCACACTGGCATTTCATCCGATTTAATTAAATAATACAAATTATTTAATTTTTACTCTAAGTCCTCTTATTTAATTAAATAACCTAAACTATTTAATTAAATATCATATTTGCATCTCCTTTTCATTAAATAAATTGATAATTTAATGAATATCCTCACATTCCTCATCTTGCACATTCAAATTTAGTTTTAATCAACTAAATTGCTAATTTCCTCCTCATCCACTAGCATAGGGAATATTTCAAAAGAATATTCTCTTATTTTCCTAAAAAAAAGAGGTAATGATTACTCCAAACAAACTTTGAATTTTTTTTTTAAGTTGTTGCAAAGTGTGTTTGTTTGCATGATTGTGAGCCCTTGATCTTTTCTTCATCCATGTGATCTTTGATTCTCATTCATTGATGAGAATCCTTGATCCATGTTTCATCCTCCTTTCATTTGTGACCATTGATGGATCAAATCAATCTCATCCATTTCTTTTTCATTTGATCTCCATTAAATCAATTCTTTAATGAATATCATATAGTTCCCCTAATTTGCATAGTTGAAACTTTGTTTTAATTATCAAATTACTAATTCTTCCACTTGAAAGGGAATATTCCTCCTTTGCACATTCCTCCAAAAGGGGAATATTCCCATGAAATATTCCTTCCCCTTTTACACAATTAAACTTTGTTTTAATTTGAAAAATATCTATTTTCTCATCCATGAAAATATTCCAAAATTTTTTTTTTTTCCTCACTCATTTGAAAAATGGAATATTCTTACAAAGCTTCATGTGCAAGTTAAATAAAAAATTCTTGTGCAAGTTAACTTGTGACCTCTTGTACAGTTCAAAAGTATGTTTGTTTGGATGAATGTAAGCCCTTGATTAAATATCAACTTGCATTTTCAACCATTGATGAGAATCAATGATCCATGCTTCCAACTTCCTTCATCCTTGACCATTGATTAGCTTTTTTTATCTCAACCCTCCATTTCTCATTTGTCCTCTTATAAATAGGTCAGTATTTGGAGACAAATGGATCCATCTTTTAACAAAAAATCTATGTTAAAATCATTTTCACTTGCACTCACATTTAACATCATTTTAGTTTTATTTACTTGCATATTAGCGTAGCTTCCATTAATGGCTTCCATGATAACATAGATGCATACATTTAGCTTATTTTTTAATTAGTATTTTAATCTTTTTAAACTTGCATACATTTAGAGTAGATTTTGATACACCCATAGAAATCGTCTTAGGATAAATCATGTTAAAATAGCTTGCATCATATTCATTTAGATTTAAATCATGTTTTCATACACATCTATCAATGGTTTCATTAGTTTTCTTCAATAAAACTGATTGAAACAAACTCATTATCCAAGGGATTAGAAAGGGTCGTCATTCCACATCAATGCGACACCAATCCCCAATAGGACAAATTTCAATGTATTAGATTAGAGGTTTTTCAAGCTTTCATGATTTAGAATGTTAGTTTTAATTACTTCTTTGTTGTTGTTTATATTGAATGATCTTATTGGGATTGATGATTAGTGGGTTAAATATGCCTTGAATTCATATGGATCGGGTGTAGTTAGCCTTCACCATGTCATTGGTCACATTCTAGCGCTAGAAAGAGGGTGAATTTTAATGTTTTGTGTGTTTTCTTGAGAAATTTTGGGTTTAATCTCTTAAATGCATGATTTTCCTTTATTTTTAATGAATTCTACATGACTAATCTTGGAGAAAGGTTGTTGGGTTTTGAAGATCTCATGTTTAGCTTTCCAAAAAAAATATGATTTTAAAATTAATCAAGATTTGAGAAAGTTGTCATTATCTCAAGTTGTTGTTCATGATTAATTTTGCTATTTTTTTAAATTTTGGGTTTAATCTCTTAAATGCATGATTTCCTTAATTTTAAATGAATTCTACATGACTAATCTTGTAGAAATGTTGCTGGGTTTTCAAGATCTCATGTTTAACTTTCCAAAATATTTTACGATTTCAAAATTGGTCAAGATTTTAGAAAGTTGTCATTATCTCAAGTTGTTGTCCATGATTTATTTTGCTATTTAAAAAAAAAAAATTGGGTTTAATCTCTTCAATGCATGATTTTTCCTTAGTTTTTAATGAATTCTATATGACTAATCTTGCAGAAAGGTTGTTGGATTTTGAAGATCTCATGTTTAGCTTTCCAAAACATTTTAGGATTTCGAAATTGATCAAGATTTGAGAAAGTTGTCATTATCTCAAGTTGTTGAAATCTAATTTTCTAAAAATATTTCTCAATCACTTGAAAGGATAAAATGAATTAGCTTTCAAAGTTGGATAAAATTGAACCAAACAACCTCACATTTTCTTTAAATTTTGACATGTGCTTTAAATCATTGATTTCATCTAATTTCTAACATGTCTCTAACTTCTTGTTTTAGTTTTTTGGTTTTGTAGGTTTGGACAATACAACTTGAAGAAAAGAAGCATACTATTATCATTTGAACTATAATTGTAACAAGTGTTTCGACACTTTTGGGGAAATTATAACCCATTTGTAATGATTTTTTATTTTACGCTTTAGGACCACACTAGTTTTCAATTGGGTCTTAAAAAAAACACTCAAATGAGACTAAAATTGAACCTTCATTTCAGCATTGTATTTTGGGTCTAAAATTGAACAAGGCAACTTAACATTTTGTTTGGTGCATAAAATGAATTCATCTTAGTGTTAAGGGTTAAAATTTATGAGTGTTTGATGTGTTTTGATTTACAACGTTGTTATTGGATGTGTATGCAATTCTCTTGTGCCACTCAACGATCTTGAGAAACAAATACATCCCTTAACACTTTGCAAAATGACCTACATCTTTCATTTCGGATTAAAAATGAACCCCTTGCTAGTATAGGGAAAAGGCATGGTGTGTGTTTTCTTCATGTTTCATGCGAACGAGGATGATTGAACTAAAAAAATACTTCCTTGCTATTGTTTATCTTTAGAGGGCCTACCTCCCCTCTTCGAAAGGAGGGAACAACCCAAGCGGTAACGAGCTAAAGCCAAGCTCTTCTGAACCGCTATATAAATGTGTGGTTGTGATGAAAATTATGATCAACGGGAAGTGGTACGTGATAGCTCTCCCCTAGTATATTTATGATGAAAAAATGCCTTGTTCTAAGGATTGGGATACCTCTCGAGGGAGTTTACCACAATATTCCTTGAACCAGAAGCCCTTATTACGAACCATTGTTCAGAATCCAAAATCCTTAATACTTGTTGGTGCAAGAACGATCATTTTGAAACTGCCTCATATTTGTACTATTCAATGTTGAAGTAAAAAATCCTTAGGATTTTGAGATTTGGTGGTCTCAAGAAGTGTGTTCCGTAGAGGGGAGCCAATGTTGCAAAATCTCTAACTGTTCACAATATCTTAGTGTTTGGAGAAATTTGAGTGGGGACTCAACAAGTATGGCCATTTCATCCTAGGATTTTAAATGATTGTGAGCCAGTTGAATACTTTAATTGGTTCCAAAACATTACAAACAAACATTCACTATCTTCCTAAAAAAAATCAAACACTTTGGATTAAATATGGGTTCCTTTTGAAATAGCCTTGATATTACTGCTTGTCCTAAGGATTTATATCCTTAGAGATTTCTAAATATCTTTACTTATATCTCAATCCATATTTTCCAAAGACAACATTGGCAATTATGGCCTCAACCTCATGATTCTCAAAAAATGGACATTGTGGAAGTTATGATGTTTTGGGCATAAACATTTAGTTTGGAAACTTAATCAAGACAAGCATTTGTGGTAAAATAAATTCACTTAAGCAAGATAAATTGGCACAATTGAACCCCACATGACCATTTGGAGACTGATCTCTCCCTTTCAAAAATCCAATCTTATAGGTTCTATCATTCAACCAAACTTTGAATTCATTGAGGGAGAACAAACATATATCATTAGCAGTTTGAGAAGCTTCAATTTTGAAACCAAGGAAACATCCAATCAGTGGAGAATTGTTGCAACCATCTTAGATAAAGAAGAATGAAGAGCTGATATTTTGGCTAGAAGGCCTATAATACCATCCCCTGTGTGACAATAAATATCTTCTTCTTCTCTAAATGATCTCATGCAAAATAAGAATCCCCAAGGTAAGGTCTACCAATTGTTATTACAAACTTAGGAACCGTAGTTCAAAAGCAATCAAAAACCGCACTTCAACACTATACCAAAGAAAAAACCAAATTATTGGTGAAATTTTATGAACATGCACTAAGAAGACATCCTGACATGTATGCATTCTTTATGGGTCAAAATCTAGGTCTTTTTCATGATAATCAACCTATTTAAAACACTGGCCCTTTTTATGGTTTGGAACTTTTCTCAATGATCTATCACACAATCAAAATATGTAAGGGAAGATCTACATCCCACCATTATAGACGTATGCATCGTAATTCAAATTTTGGAAGGATGTGGGATGCAAAACTTTATGGTAATTGTAACCTCTTGTTAAGAAACTTTTATGCTTGATCTAGGAGGAACAAACCAGATTTGCATACCCGCATCTATCCTCTCATTTAGGTCAACATTGGGTCTTTAGGATTTAAAATCTTTAGAGGTCTAGCATCATTCTCACTACCTTGTTCTTGGAAAGGAAAGGTTCATTCTAAGTCAACATTGGGTCAAAAATTTCATCCACCCCTTCATCAAGTTTCATCCTTTACTTCACCAAACTTTGCAAAATTTTTGAATACACCAAATTTTTTTGACTTCAACATCTATCAAAACAACCCCTAACTTGGCTATTTTATATGTGAGATGTATCCTTTTCCATGCACCTAGAGTAAACCCACAAAAGTGGTTTACAATTCAAGTGAGGAAGGAAAAGTTGGAAAAAATGACCCCATGCCAAAATTTTTGGCTTTTGGGGTTCGAACGAACTTTCAGGTTTGAGCGAACCAAAAGAGGGTTCGCTAGAACCCTGGTTCAAGAGAACCAAAAGAGGGTTCGCTAGAACCCTAGTTCGAGCGAACCAATTAAATGCCAGGTCCCACCATTTCCGCAAAAAAAACTAAAAACTTGAAAGGGGGTTCGCTTGGACCAGGATTCGAGAAAACGCCCCTTGGTTCGCCTGAACCCCCCTTTTCCCACCTTCTCACTTTTTGGCCCAAAAAAACTCCAGAATTTTGCCCTTCGAAGCTTCGATTAAGGATGAAAATGGAGGAGAATTCACAGACCCAATTGGATTATGGTATTCCTCAGAACGAGCTATCCAACAAATATAATTTTAATATGTTTTGGTTTTATTATGTATTTATTTTTTAGTTTTATTAAACATAGGTTTTTCACTAAAAATCAAGCTTTATGTTCTGCAAATGTGGAAAAATAGCAAATTATCAAAAAAAAAATTGAAAAATATGAGTGCACCAGATATTAAAGTCTTTGATCCAACAAAAATAATAGTTGAATTTCGATACGTACACAAAAAGTTACATTGGATATGGTCCGCCTATGCCTGAATTGTAATTGGTTTGAGTTCGAAACTTGATTAAGGAATTTTTTTTTAATAAAACACTATGAAAATAATTGGAAGCACTAGATATCATAGTTACAAATCTAAATTAAAAAAAAATAGAATTTTATCCTTCATGGAAAAAAAAATTATGTTGTATATGGTGAGCGTCACTCCTTAAAAATGTTGTTTATTGAAAAAACTAGTTTTCGAAGGATATGGAAAAAGAAGTGAAATTTGGTTCCAAATCTTTTGAAAAAATTATATTTAGAATCTACAGACAAAACTTCACAAATCACTAGTTTGCATCATCTTCAAATTCCTCACGGCTTAGCCACTATAGGTGCCCGAAAGTGAAGAATTAGTTAGAAAAAATTATTTCAGTGTCCAGTTTGGCCAAAAATTGTAAACTAGTATTGTGAGATCACCCCCTAGCTAAGTTAGTTATCATCTTTGGACTAGTTTATCTTGAAGGTCACAAGTCTACCCTATAGATTCTCCAGTTCATAAACATCCTTTATCCTAACATAAAAACATACAACTCAAGTCAAAAGTGTTGTCCCAAAACATTTGAAAAGATCACTTTCCATATCACCTATCTTTTCATCCCCCATTATCATCATTGCTCCAAAAATACTTAGAACATCCCTTTTACCTAGATTTGAGTCAACTAGAGATTTCAAACATTACAAATCTCAACACAACTCTCCCATAAGTGACCAGAAATTTAAATGGTAAAGACAAGATCACAATACAAGAGAATCATGGAGAAAACCAAAGTTAAATTTACCTCAAGTGATCCAAATCCTCTAGAATTTGATCTGAGAAGTCAAGTCACCCCATCACAAAAACCATCATCTTCGTCGGGACCATATGAGATAGAGGACATCACGAACAATCCATTTGAACTTACTAGGGAATAAATCACGGAACATCAAGACTTAGAAAATGTGGCTTCAATTTTCCCATATTTTGTTTCCCAATCATTGACACAAGGCTTGAATTCATCTATAATTCAACTAGCTCCATCCCTTGTGTTGATTCAACCCTTAACATCTAGTCTTGCAACTAGGCTAGGAACCAACCTTGGTCTCACTTCATATCTAGGAACAAACACAACTGTGGGTATTCACAACACAACCATTTCATTAACCACCAACCTTCCCCAAAAGACAAGTTGGACACCAACCTTTGCCAAACCACTTAAATTTCATGATGCCACAATAACCTCAACATTTTGAGTGCATTCATCTTCATCCATAATCATAAATACCCAAAGTATGCCTAATGATATGAAAGGTAATGTGAACCAAGTGCCTAAAATAGGACAACAATGGCAAGTTAACACTCTCATACAAAGTCAATCCTTGACAAGTGGTTCCAACAACCCCATCAACACATTGAAACAAGTGGTTACCCAAGCTACTCAAGTCAATCCACCATCCACATCAAACCTATCTATCATCGACCCAAATAAAAACAACACCTTGGTTATGAATCCCATCAACCAAGGTAATACCTTGATCCCACATCAAATACAACAAGGGAATCCCCTTCCTTTTGGCCAAGGGAATCCTTTCAATCAGTGAACTCAAGGTGCTAATTTTCCATTAACATCAAAATATCTAATGGAACCATCATCATCTTTTTCCATGATCCCTCTCACCATTAAAAATCAAATGGGACCTCAAGCTTGAATTTCTCCATCTCAATCCACCATCTTACAAGTAATGTTAAACCAAGGGAATCCACAACCTCTCATCAACAACCCACAACCCACTCAAAACATCAACACCCAAAACACATCACAAATTTTTCACAAGAAATGCAAGATCTTCAGATGGGAAAGAAAAAGAAGCCCCATAAATAGAACTTATGTCCATATCCTTTCAATCAAAACATCACAATGGTTCCATTCCCTCCAAGTTTTGAAATCCCCAAATTTGATAAATACGAAGGGAGAGGAAATCTTGTGGACCATATCAAAAAAATTAACGTCATGTGTATGGAGGTGGCCTATAATGATTCTTATTTAATGTGTCTCTTCCCTCAAAGTTTAACAGGTCCTGCCATGGATTGGTTTTCTCAATTGCCTCTAGGCATCAAAGATTTCCAAGAAATCACTGACAAACTCATAGATAACTTCTCCCTCAATCTTGACATGGACGTAAGATTTGAAGAGTTGTATACTCTCAAACAAAACAAAGGAGAATATTTCACCAATTTCTCACAATGATAGAGGCAAAAAGCTAGTAAGAGCAAGTGGACCATTCCTGATGAACAACAACTGGGGACTAGCATAACAAATGTTGATCCAGATCTATCCTTCCACTTGAAGATGCAGTACATTACTTCTTATTATGAGCTTGTCCCTAGAGCCCTTAACATCGAGGAAACCATAATGTCACAAGGAAACACAAAAGTATATAGAGACAACCACCCATCCAATAGTTTTAATGACAAGCCCTGCTATTGGGCCAAGAAAAAAAATGTTACTAGTGATGGTGTTGTTGATGAAAAAGTGGTCTTAACTGCTCCTAGACAAGAAAACACCCAACCCATGAAAGCACAACTACCAAAGAATCAACTAATGATCAATGCTAAAAACACTCAACATGGAAAACAAAGAACAAATAGTGCTCCTAAACAAAAATTCACTTCGTTAGGGGAACCTATGGAGGATGTGTTGAAGAGGTTGATACAGTCTAATCTTATCTCACTCCCAGATTTCTCAAACTATCAAGAGCCACAAGTCAAAACTCGTAGCTATAGAGAAGATCATTTTTGTGAATTTCACTGATACAAAGGTCATAACACACAAAATTGTGTTAGACTAAAACATCTAATAGAAGATCTTATCGAGCAAGGAGACATTTGGTGCAGGAGCACCCATGTGATTTTGGTTTGTCATTGTTTTATTTTTTTGTCTCTCTTATTTAATAAGGTCCTTTTCAATCATCTTCATGTTTTTAAGGGTCTAGATGATGTATTAGGAAGATAGGTGTGGTCAAGTTGTCAAAAATGTAAAAGTTGTTATATGTGGTAAAAGTTGTCAATATTGTCAAAAAGTTTCAAATTGTGGAATATGAAGAGTAAAAAGTTGTAAAAGATGGATTTGAATGGTTGTAACTTAAAAAATTTAGTTGAGAATAGTTGGAAATTGGTAGAGAATGTTTGTTTTGGTTGAGGCAACGGTTGGAAATCACAATTTTGAAGTTTAAACAATAAAATTCCTTTGTTTGTTGTAAATCTGAATTTTTCAACACTGTTCTTTGATGTAGTGCAGTACTGTATGGAATTTTAATAGTATAAACATGATTTTTTGTGATAGATTATTGAGTTAGCTTTCATTTTCAATTGGTTTGGTTGATTTTCTATAAGTTTTATTTAAGTTATGATCAAATTGGTGATTTCCACTTTCATATTTTTTCTGTAACCAACTTGTTGCAGAACGTGGTACGAATTTGATATTCTATATCTTGATCTCAGAGTAATTGGGATTGAAATAAATATGAATATAATTTCTAATGCACTTGGTCTCATCGATTTTTGTTGATTTTAGAGAGAGATATTGTAATTTTGGCAAAAACAGTTCAAAACTGTCATAAACCCTAGGTAGGGTAACTAGTGACTTTCAAAATATGATTTCTCATGTATTCCATGGTGGAGAATTATAATTTTTTGTTTGGGAGTCTAAATTTTTTTATATTACCATTATCTAAAGTTGCAGGGTTCCATATTGAGTTTTGCACTTTTTTTGATGATGCACTAGGTTTGTTTTTGTATGTTTTAGGCTTAATTGGCAGAAGGACAGTCCATTTTTGAAGGGTTTGGTACAACGTAACCTACCTTGGTTTTGAATTATGTTGTATGAAACCCAAATCGGTATCTATAAATATTTTTAAATTTTGAAGATCATGTCTACACTGAAATTTATTGCCAAAAAACCTAATTTGTTGACTTATATTTTAGGTTTTAAAGATTGAAGACTTGTGATGAAAAACCCACCAAATTAGGGTTCTAGAGTTGCATAGTTTATTTGATTGAGTTAGTTTTGAATTCATCAACCTTGATTTGAATCAAATTGATATCAGATACAGAAAATTTGGGCAATTTTTTTTTTGTTTTTGAAGTTTGTGTATTGTATTTTTGTAGGTTGAAGCAAGAACTTAGATGCCAAAAGACTAGGTAGTGAAGAAAGGAGGAAACCTAGGTGAGGTATCATGAAGAAAATCAGAAGAAAGGTGAAAGATACTTGCTTGCAAAAGGATAATGAAAATGTTGAGGAAAATAGTCTATGGAGAATTGCAAAGTTAGGAGGTACCAAGCAAGAAAGGTCTATTGATTGTACAAAATTCAAGGAGAAAACAACATGGGATATGATAGGTTTGGTTGATAGGAGTTGTAGTGTTGATTTTCGATCCATAATTTATTTGAAATTATTTCACAAGGGAGTATTTAAAGTTAGATATGATTTGTTTCTTGTAATAGAGAGCAGTGAAACTGATTTTCTTGTTGAGATTGAAAACTCAATGGGTGAGAAACCTAAAGTTAAATTGAAATAAACCATGGAAGGAGAGAAGGATGCTATTGAAACACATGAAATCTATCATGAAGAAAGGAAGAAATTTCAGGTTGGATATGGAAAATGCAAGCAAAAGGCATATGTTACTACGTTGAGAAGGTCACCAAAAGAGTGCGAGAAGAAGGGTAATCAAGGTTGTTATTTGTTTTGTTCCAAGTTCTCAGTAGTTGTTTATTTTTCCAAGCTCACCTACCTATGCCACATGTTCAAGAAACCTCAAGTGAAGATGAATCCACTATGGAACTTTTTCAAATTTCATATGAAAATCAAGCAAGGGATTTCAGACCTGATTCTCAAGTTACTACCTTCTATTCAAGTGGAGCTTGAATCTTTTCTTTGCTTGGGAATATGGTATAGGAGCACACATGTTATTTTGTGTCTCTCTTACATAATAAGGTCCTTTTGGATCATCTTCACGTTTTTAAGGGTCTAGATGAGGTCTTACGAAGATAGGTGTGGTCAAGTTGTCAAAAATGTAAATGTTGCTATATGTGGTAAAAGTTTTCAATATTGTCAAAAAGTTGCAAATTGTGGAATATGAAGAGTCAAAATTTGTTAAATATGGATTTGAATAGTTGTAACTTAAAAACTATAGTTGAGAACCGTTCAAAATTGGTAGAGAATTATTTTTGTGGTTTAGGCAAGGGTTGGAAGTCACAATTTTGAAGTTTAAGCAATAAAAATCCTTCACTTTTTGTAAATCTGAATCTTGCAACACCGTTCTTTGATGTAGTAAGGTATCGTATAGATTTTTCATGATCTGCACATGATTGGGTGTGATATAGGATTAAGTTAGCTTTCATTTTCAATTGGTTTGGTTGATTTTTGTTAAGTTTTATGTAAGTTATGATCAAATTGGTGATTGCCACTTCTAGATGTTTTCTGTAACCGACATGTTGCAGCACATGGTACGGATTTGATATTCCATATCTTGATCTTAGACCAATTCAGATTGAAATAAATTTGAATCTACTTTCTAATTCACTTTGTATCATCAAATTTTGTTGAGTTTGGAGAGAGATTACAATTTTGGCAAAAATAGTTCAAAACTATTATAAACACTAAGCAAGTTAACTAATGACTTTCAAAATATGATTTCTAATGTTTTCACGATGGAGAATTGTAATATTTTGTGTGGGGGTCTGAAATTTTGTATTTTAGCATGATACAAAGTTGTAGGGTTCCATATTGAGGTTTTCACGTGTTTTGATGATGCCCTAGGTCTGATTTTTCATGTTTTAGGCTTAATTGGCAGAAGGACAGTCCATTTTTGAAGGGTTCCATACAAAGTAACCTACCCTAATTTTGCGATATGTTGTATAAATCCCAAATGGTTATCTAGAACCGTGTTTACATTTTGAAGATCATGTCTAGACTAAAACTTATGGCCAAAAAACCTAATTTTTTGCCCCATGTTTTAGGTTTTAAAGATTGAATGCTTGTGATGAAAAATCCACCAAATTAGTGTTCTAGTGTTGCATACTTTGTTTCATTGAGTTAGGGTTGAAGTCATCCACCCTTCTCTGCATCAAATTGGTATCAAAGCTCGAAAATCAAAGAAGTTTTTTTTTGAGTTTGTGTTGTTTTTTTGCAGGTTGAAGCAAGAACCTAGATGCCAAAAGACTAGGTAGTGAAAAAAGGAGGAAACCTAGGTGACGTATCACAAAGACAAGTAGAATCAAGGTGAAAGAGACTTGATCACAAAAGGAGAATGGAAATGTTGAGGAGAATAGTCTATGGAGACTTACAGAGTCGGGAGGTACCAAAAAAAAACAAGAAAAAATAAAAGAAAAAGTGAGATGAAGAAGGATGAGAAGGTAAAACAAATTAATATTGAACAAGAGATAATAGACTTGAGGCAAGCCTTGGAAAAAATGGAAAAATAAAAAGAAAGAATGGAACTTGAAATGCAATAGTTGCTTGAGAGATAAAACCAAGAACAAGGCTAACATTTACCAACAAAGAAGAAGGTTACGTTGACTATCAAGAAGATCATTCAGAGGAGAAGGTGAGAGGGGACAATAGAACCAAACATTAAAGAATCCTTGTTGATGAAGGAAGAGAAAAAGCCATTTGGGATAGAGGAAGAGGTAAGTAATGCAACATTTTGGTAAGAAAACCTAGGACTATTTTGACATTAACAAGCATCGAAGAGTTTCCTTAGGAAGTTCAAGATGTAGTTGAGAGGTTTGACTACAAATAAAATGATCTATTTTCTATTTTGAAAACAGAAATAAACATAGCAAAGGAAAGGCTATTGATTGTACAGACTTCAAGGAGAAAGCAACATGGGATATGGTAGGTTTGGTTGATAGGATTTGTAGTGTTGATTTTCAATTCATACTTTCTTTGCAATTATTTTATAAGGGAGTATTAAAAGTTAGATATGATTTTTTTCTTATAATAGAGGGTAGTGAAACTGATTTTCTTGTTGAGATTGCAAACTCAATGGGTGGGAAACCTAAAGTTAAATTGAAACAAGCCATGGAGGGAGAGAAGGGTGCTATTGAAACACATGCAATATATCATGAAGAAATGAATCAATTTAAGGTTGGATATGACAAATGAAAGCATGGGGCATATGTTAATATGTTGATAAGTTCACCAAAAGAGTGTGAGAAGTAGGGTAATCAAGGTCGTTATCTGTTTTGTTCCAAGTTCTTAGTAGTTGTTTATTTTTTCAAGTTCACCTACCTATGCCACATGTTAAAAAAACCTCAAGTGAAGATGAAGCCACCATGTCACTATTTAAAATAAGGTCATATGCAAATCAAGCAAGGTATTTTAGACCTGATTCTCAAGTTTCTACCTTCTATTCAAGCAGAGCTTGAATCTTTTCTTTGCTTGGGAGTATGGTGCAGGAGCACCAATGTGATTTTGGTTTTCCATTTTTTTAGTTTTGTTTCTCTTACTTAATAAGGTCCTTTTAGATCATCTTCATGTTTTTAAGGGTTTAGATGAGGTCTTAGGAAGATAGGTGTGGTCAAGTTGTCAAAAATGTAAAAGTTGCTATATGTGGTAAAAGTTATCAATATTGTCAAAAAGTTGCAAATTGGAGTCAAACATTGTAAAAGATGGATTTGAATATATGTAACTTAAAAAATTATGTTGAGAACAGTTGGAAGTGGTAGAGAATGCTTTTTGTGGTCGAGGCAAGGGTTGGAAGTCACAATTTTGAAGTTCAAGCAATAAAATTCCTTTGTTTTTTATAAATCTAAATGTTGCAACATTGTTATTTGATGTAGAATGGTATTGTACATAATTTTCATGATATACACATGATTGGGTGTGATATATTATTGAGTTAGCTTTCATTTTCAATTGGTTTGGTTGATTTTCATTATGTTTTATGTAAGTTATGATCAAATTGGTGATTGCCACTTCTAGATTTTTCTGTAACCGGTCTATTGTAGCACGTGGTATGGATTTGATATTCCATATCTTGATCTTAGACCAATTAATATTTGAATACATGTGAATCTAATTTATAAGGAAATTTTTCTCATCAATTTTTGTTTAGTTTGGAGAGAGATATTGTGAGTTTGGCAAAAACAGTTCAAAACTGTCATAAACCCTAGATAGGGTAACTAGTGACTTTCAAAATACGATTTCTCATGTTTTCCATGGTGAATAATTCTATTTTTTTGTGTGGGAGTCTAAAATGTTGTATATTACAATTATGCAAATTTTCAAGGTTCCACATTGAGTTTTGCATGTGTTTTGATGATGCCCTAGGTTTGATTTTTCATATTTTAGGCTTAATTGCCAAAAGGATAATCCATTTTTGAAGGGTTCCATACAAATTAATCTACCCTAATTTTGAGATATGTTGTATAAAACCCAAATGGGTATCTAGAACTATGTTTTATTTTTTAATATCATGTCCTCACTAAAGGTTATGGCCAAAAGAACTAATTTGTTGCCCCATATTTTAGGTTTTAAAGATTGAAGGCTTGTGATGAAAAACCCACCAAATTAGGGTTCTAAATTTGCATAGTTTGTTTGATTGAGTTAGTGTTGAAGGAATCCACCCTAATTTTCATTAACATTCATGACGATAAAAAATCCAAGAATGAAAATCCAAAAAATTCCACAAACCCTATGCTTGATCATACAAAATAAAAAGATTCGGGAAAGGCATCAACCTCAAAAAATGTAAACAATACTCGTGATACCATGGTGGGACATATTTATTCATCACAAAATTAATAATAAAACACGTTTCAAGATGTTATTTTAAAAAAAATTCCAAACCCATCAATAGTGTTTAGCACTATTTTATACTGTAATGACATCAAGTGGGTATCAAATTGTGATATCTCTCACACATATGACTCAATGATTGGGCATGTTGAAGTAGTTCCAAATGAGCCAGAAATATCCCTTATTACATCCATACCCACAAAATGTTGTGAATAGTCTTTTATCAATGATATATCATCCACCCAAGGATCATGTCAAGAGGAGGCTCTTGAGGATAACAAAAGTTACTTTGAATCAAGTCAGGATCAAGAACCCCTATCCCCATAGTTTTAGCAAGAGATAAGGGAAATATTCCAAACCATTTTAAACTCCAAAGATGTCCTTGATATCACCCCCAAGATGTTTCTTTTTGGAAGACATATAGATGTTCTTCATCCAAAATAAGAGTCTCCCACTCTTGATACTCCTACACAAGAGCAAACAATGGTCAAAAAAATTGATTCTTACAATGATTGTGCATCATTGACATCTTTTGAATCAACACCAACATATTTTGAAACAACATCAACAGAATCAGAGAAAATAGTTCATATTCCTAAATAGGATTGTGCATCATCGACATCTTTTGAATCAACACCAACATCTTTTGAAGTAGCATCAACAAAAAATAATGTCACAAAACTAGAGCAAACTGTTCATATTCCTGAATAACAAGAACCCATAGGAATATCATGTGTTCATGAAAAGTCATATTCAGTGGCTATGGATCAGAGGATACATTATCAGGGTAAAGGATTAGGTATTGATAATACCTTCACAAGGTCGGGGGAAATCTTGTCTACAACAAACATCAACATATGGGGCATGAAGGATCCTTATGATGAAAATACTGTCAACACTACGACTAGTTGTATATTGAGTTGGCATTCACATATCATCTCATAGACAAATTCGGACCAATGTAAAAAGAAGAATTCCTATCAAAGTAAGGCAAAGATTGTAGACACTAAAAAATGTCCTAAGTCTGTGAGCGTCATTTTTCCTGGTCATTATCTTTTGATAATTGAATAATTTTAATTATTCAATTATGTTCGATCATACTCCTCTATTAATTAAATATTTTTTAATTATTTAATTGATTCACCTTCTCATTTCTATCCTGATCAAATAAAATTATTTAATTGCATCACTAGTGTATCCCTTTCTCCAATAATTAAATAAATTATTTATTTAATTATTTTTCTTACATCCATAGTCATATAATAATTATTTGACCCATTATTCGTCTATAATTAAATAATTACTGAAATTATTTAATTATGTGTCATTCCTCCCTTTTGAATAAATAATTAAATAATTTAATTATATGTGTAATTTCTATCTCCTCCTTTAATTAAATTTATGAATTTAATTAAATCTCCTTTCTCATTTCCTCCAAATAAATAATTTGACTAAATAATTTATTTTCCACTTGTCCCTCTCCTCCATTTTTGAATAAATAATTTAAAATAAATTATTTATGCTCCTCTTCTAGTCAAAGATGCCTTTTCATTAATCCTTGTCGTTGCCTTCATTTTTATCATAGACGTCGGGTGTCATAGCCATCAGTGTCATATCTTTTCCATGCATGGCATATTCTGGTTGCATCAATTTTCAACCGTTGATCTAAGCATCTTTCTAGAATTTCAATCTCAAGCATCCATTTCATAACCTTTGTCTCATTCATTCTCATCCATTGATCTTGGAATCCTTCTAGAGGATTAATATCAATCATCCATTCAAAAGTTTGTCTATAAAAGCAACCTTTCTCCTCCATTTTCAATTTAACAACCATTATCTCCAACTTTATTGCTTACTATTTGTAGGTATTTACATAACTTCATCAACAAAACCGAGGGCAATATTGGCATAATAAGAAATAGGAGAGACAAGGGAAGTGAAAAAACTACAATGGGAATTGTTTAATTTGATTTTTTTTAGTGTTTTGCTCTCATTGTTTGTATTCCTTTGTTTGAGATTGGGTTTGTAGCTTAGAGGTGTTGGTTGTCATATTATCTAGGCTAGGAATTCTCTAACCCCATCTTACAAAGATCATCAAAACAAATGAAACATTCAAGCAAAAAGGATGAAGCAAATACAAATGGATACCAAAGAAAAATAAAGAAAATCATCCCTCCAAAACTCCATTAGTCAAAGAAACTATGGGGAAAAATAAAAAAGGGAAGTGTATCCATCAAAAGAGTCCTCAAAACTAAAAACAAGCTTCTCAAGCAAGGAATAAAATATACCTAGTAGTTAGTCCTAATTCCACGAAAACCTCCATCCCCACCCATCATCGCTCACCTTCCCAAGTTTGGAGAGTTAAAGGTTCCAAACCATCAACCAATCCATCTCATATTATTGCATGTGTATCACCATCCACTTCATTTATCATATATAATTCTCACATTGACCATGTGTTGGTAGCTTCTCTTCATCATAATGATTCTGAAGGCACTTTATCACAATGTGCACACATAGATAAGGTTAATTCTGGTATCCACAAGGAAAATAAGAGTTCTTCAAGATTGCACCCAAGTGCTCGTATCTTAGCAAAGAAACTTTTTCAAGCATGATATCACTGGCACATTATGATAGTGGCCTCTACATGGGTACCACCAGGTGGTTCAACATGAGGGTAAAATCATCAAAAAATTAAAAAAATAAAATAAAATCAAGAAAATAGTAAAAATAAAAATCATCCTCTAGTGAAAACCACTACGATGGGGCTTTGGGAAAGTACCATGATGAAAAATTGGAAAACAAACACTGTGAGTAGAATCAAGCATCTATATGACCCTTCTTAGACAAAATAATCTCATCCTTGTCATGATAAATCCAATGTTCCCTTCATCCATCCAATCGAGATTTATCCAGATATTCCAATTTATCTTGATCTTAACAAAGATTCGGTGTATACTTCAACTCTAATCATGGAATTTTTTTGACAAAATCTTTACCATTTTATCTCATAAAGTCCCATAAGCCCATATCTAGCATGATACAACTTTTTTCAACTCTTCGCATATGCATTACCTATCTTGGTTTATCCATTGCACTATGAAGCATTGCTAGATATTGGGGGCAAGTTATTGTACTCTTGTTTTCAAATAACTCTTGATCCATGTCCTATACCTCATAATGTGACATCGACATCATGATATAGGTATCCTTTAGCTCAAAATATCTCAAAAAATCCAAAAACATTTGCAAAATCTTGTATAGACAAAAATCGAAAAACATCAAAATCCTGTATAGCTAAAATCCAAAAACATTCAAAAAATTGTAAATTCAAAATCCAAAAAAATCCAAATCACTAACCCATGGCACATTTTGACAAGAAGATGTTCCTTATCAACCTTTATCTCTTCTCGAACATCAATCCAACAAATCAATATTAGTTGAATCTACCTTGCACTTCAACGTCACATCAAATCATTCCAATCAATTTTATTCCAAACCAAGCTTCAAAATCTTGATCAATCTTATCCAATCAATCTATCATCATCTCGGGATATCCTTCCTAATCCTCGTGTTGCTTAACATAATCCTTGCATTATTGTGTATCCTCAACAATGTTATCATCATCAATTCATCAATTAGATCAATCAATCCTAAGCTTGGTTTTCAACGAAATCCCAAATAGATCACTAATATCATCACACATATCCATATCCAAATCATCAAATTTGTACAAAAAATCCAAAACATCTAGAAAACATCAAAATCTTGTACAACTAAAATAAAAAAACATTCAAAAAATTGTAAAGGAAAAATTCAAAACATCTAGAAAACATCAACATCCCTAAAAAGGTCAAAAATAAAAAATCCAAAAGAAATTCCCTTGTCAAACTACGGGTCTCTAAGCTTGAACATAGGCAAGACCATCATTGATGTGCCCCTGAGACACCCTAGGTCAGTCCTTTAGGAGTCTATCATAATAAGTTGACATTTCCATCAACTGTTCATATCTCTCATCTTCAATAAGTCAATTCAGTCGAACTACGTGGTCTCTGCGTGTATAACGTAGGGAAGGCTTATCTTTGATTAGCCCTCGAGGCCCCTAGGATAGGTCTTTTAGGTTAGGTTCTTGGTCGGAAAACTTAGAAAATTCTTAAACATTCAAATATTCCAAAACTCCTAAAACATCCAAATATCGGAAAACCCCAAAACATTCAAATATAAAAAAAAAACCAAAAACATTAGAAAACATTCAGCAGACCTAAACAACCTCAAATATTTTGGAAAATTATAAAAAGCCTCAAATAATCAAAATCTAAAACATTCGCATAACCTTTCAAAAATACCAAAAACATTGAAATATTTAAAAAAACCCATAACCATCCATCCCATTTTTCTTTCACCCATAATAAATCAAGAGTCACTTTCAACCTTTGGAAAAGAAAATAGAAAACAAGTATAGGGAGTCGTAAAGTGAGAACTTAATTTTCAAAATCTAAAGCCTAGATCATAGGTAAATGCATCAGTGAAGTTTATATCAATGGCTTATCATAAATCTCATCATCATCCTAACATCAGACAACCATCTGATCAACATTTCCTAGGATGTATCCTTCCTACAATGGGCATTAGTATCAGAAATCACCTTAGCTATATTTAAAATTGCAAGAGATATAGATAACAGTGACTATTTGTCTTTGATCTTTTCTTCTGATTTATCTTAATGACCCATTCCAAGGACCTCTCGATGATGTCTATCAAAAATGATTTAGAGAGAAAGGAATGGGGCATCGATCATTATCTTTCATTCGTTGTGATTTGGTCTAATATATTCTAAGATTTTGACCTACATTGCAATGAGGTTTTTGTATGTCAAGGTGCGAACAAAAACTATCCTATCTGTTTGTAGAGTCAAAGTCCATTATACTAGATACAACACTAGCCTGGTTTTCAATACCTTGATGCATCATGTCTATGTGTTATATCAAAAATAAGGAATGACGAAAAATCCCAATCCCAAGATATGAGCAAATCATCATCATGCATCACCATCTCTAATAAAGTCTTGATGGATCATGGACTTGTTGGAATTTTGAATCAATCTTGAAATCAATGGTCAATCCATTCATCTTATTCATCTTATTCTTCTATCTTTACTAACATTTCTATCCAAGCATCAAATCTATATGATCTACATCGACATATACATGAGGCTACCCATAGCCGATGATTGTCTATACATCTTGAAATCTATGTACATCAACATGTGAGATCTCCAGGGGCTGTTTTTCATCCTCTTTACTAGAAATCCCTCTTTTTCTAGGGCATAGTGGGGCATCAATATCATCTTCATCTCAACAATCTGAAAAGTTGTAGCTCTTTGATTCAAAAGAAACTTGAAATCTCAAGCATCTCAAGCATAAGTTTGATTTTCACCTATTGTGAGTTCGATCAAAGCACTTTATTCTTTGATTGATCTCTTGAGGGGGAAACCAACCATCTTTTGATCATATCAATATCAAATTATCTAACAAAATTTGTTCCTAGCCTTGCTAGAAAAATCTTGATCAAATCAATCATCATTGGGATATATCTTTCCCTACCAATCCTTATGTTATTCAACACAATCCTTGCATTATTTTGAATCCTCAACAATGTTATCAATCAATCAATCAGATCAATCAACTTTAGTTTGGATATCAACATCTTAAAGAGATCAATATCCATTTCTACATTGTCATCATCATCAAAATTAGCATCGAAATCAACATTAGTCTTTGAACCAATGCAACAAGTGCATTCCTTCAAAGAGGGGCAAAATGTAGACACCTAAAAATGTCTCAATGTATTGCATTGGCTAACTAGCATCATTTCATCCTCAAAACCATCCTCTTTTTGCTTGTTTAATTAAATAAGCCTAATTATTTAATTAAATGCCTCATTTTCACCTATTAATCTAATTGTCCTAATTGGGTTAATTCACCCCCTCTCACACTGACATTTCATTCGATTTAATTAAATAATGCAAAATATTTAATTTTAATCCAAGTCCTCTTATTTAATTAAATAACATAAACTATTTAATAAATATCATATTTGCATCTCCTTTTAATTAAATAAATCAATAATTTAATGAATATCCTCACATTCCTCATCTTGCACATTCAAATTTAGTTTTAATCAACTAAATTGCTAACTTCCTCCTCATCTACTTGCATAGGGAATATTCCAAAGTAATATTCTCCTATTTTCCTCTAAAAGAGGTAATGATTACTCCAAACAAACTTTGAAACAAATTTTCAAAGTTGTTACAAAGTGTGTTTGTTTGCATGATTGTGAGCCATTGATCTTTTCTTGATCCATTTGAACTTTGATTCTCATCCATTGATGAGAATCCTTGATCGAGGTTTCATCCTCCTTTCATTTGCGACCATTGATGGATCAAATCAATCTCATCCATTGCTTTTTCATTTGATCTCCATTAAATTAATTATTTAATGAATACCATATAATTCCCCTAATTGCATAATTGAAACTTTGTTTTAGTTATCAAATTACTAATTCTTCCACTTGCAAGGGAATATTCCAAGGGAATATTCCTCCTTTGCACATTCCTCCAAAAGGGGACTATTCTCATGGAATATTCCATCCCCTTTTGCACAATTAATTTTTTTTTAATTTTAAAAATATCTATTTCCTCACCCATGAGAATATTCTTTCTCCTCACTCATTTGAAAAATGGAACATTCTTACAAATCTTCATGTGCAAGTTAACTCAAAACTTCTTGTGCAAGTTAACTTGTGACCTCTTGTACATTTCAAAAGTGTGTTTGTTTGGATTAATGTAAGCCCTTGATTAAATATCAGCTTGCATTTTCAACCTTTGATGAGAATCCATGATCCATGCCTCCAACTTCCTTCATACTTGACCATTGATTAGCTTTTTTGATCTCAACCCTCCATTTTGTCATTTGTCCTCCTATAAATAGGTCACTATTTGGAGATAAATTAATCCATCTTTTAACAAAAAACTTATGCTATTAAAATCATTTGCACTTTCACTCACATTTAATATTATTTTAGCTTTATTTACTTGCATATTAGCTTAGCTTCCATTTATGGATTCCATGATAACATAGATGCATACATTTAGCTTATTTGTTAATTAGGATTTTAATATTTTTAAACTTGCATACATTTAGAGTATATTTGCATACACCCATATAAATCATCTTAGCATAAATCATATTAAAATAGCTTGCATCATATTCATTTAGCTTTAAATAATGTTTTCATACACATCTATGAATGGTTTCATTAGTTTTTTCAATAAAACTGATTGAAACAAGCTCATTATCCAACGGATTGGGAAAGGGTCACCATTCTACATCAATGTGACACCACTCCCCAATAGGATAAGTTTCAATGTCTTAGATTATAGGTTTTTCAAGATTTCATGATTTAGAATGCTTGTTTTAATGGCTTCTTTGTCTTTGTTTACATTGAATGATCTTATTGGGATTAATGCTAGTGGGTTAAATATGCCTTGAATTCATATGGATCGGGTGTAGTTAGCCTTCACTATGTCATTGGTCACAATTATGTTCTAACAATACCCCTTAATATTAATATGGGTTAAATCCTATCAATTTATTTGAAAAAAAAATTGAAGTACCCCAGTGACACGAGTCTTCTTTGACAAGGATAAATAGGGATAAAAATATATGCCAAAATGAAAACCATGTATTCCAGACTACATGAAGAAATTTTTGTCATAATTTATAATCCCAATGTTTTTAAGAGATGTTATATATGAGTTCTTATAAATATTTTTATTAGAGCCCGGGTCTCCTTAAATCAGCCTCATCCCAGGTTTGTAATGCCCGTAGGACTTAAAATAATGCTATTATAAGTAGAAGATTTACAAAGAGGAGAAATTTACAAGATGCCCATAGGACTTATTTTGAGGAACTATCCATTAGGAGGTGTCATTGTCATGTACACTCCCCCTCAATGGTAGCTCCTTGAGGCCAAGCATTGATCCGAATTTGGAGAATTTTTCACTGCACAATGACTTTGTAAAAATGTTTGCAACTTGATCTTCAGTTTAACAATATTGAAGACAAATATCTGCATTTAATACTTTCTCACATATGAAGTGAGCTTGAATTTCAATATTTTTGGATATTTGATGATACACAAGATTCTTAGCAAGTGTAATGCAACTTTGATTATCACATAAGAGAGCAGTATTAGGATTTTCTTCCATTTGAAGTTCTTTTAGAAATTGGTTAATCCAAATAGCTTCTTTAGCTACTTCAAAGGCACTTCGATATTTAGCTTCTATAGAGGAGAGAGCTATAGTTGATTTTTTTTAGAACTCCATGTGATTGCACCTATTCCAATTTTAAATACATATCCAAAAGTGAATTTTCGATCTATGGACCCCCCTACAAAATCAACATCACAGTATCCATATATATGTGCATATTTAGTATGAGTATAGTAAAGATCAAAGTTAATGGTGCCCTTAATATATCTTAAAATACATTTTTCCATTTTCCAATGTTGGACATAAGGTTCTTGCATGAATTGAGATGCAACACCAACTGCATGAGAAATATCAAGGCGAGAGATAGTTAGATAAAATAGACTCCCAATTAATTGTCGATAAAGTGTGGAATCAATTTTTTTACAAGGGGGATGAGATTCAAGTTTAATACCAGTTTCAATAGGGGTAATGGATGGTTTACAATCAGACATTAAATCTTTAAATTAATTTTATGTATTTTTTGTTTAGGTATAAAGACAGAGGCAAGAGTCCCAAATATTTGAAGAGAGATATTAGGTTTTTTCTTTGACCATTTTTCTAAGGGAGTTGAAAGATTTAAGGATTTTGTAGGAGCTCTATTAAAAATATATATAGTTGTATTCATAGCTTCAGTCCACAAGAATTTAGGATGGTTCTATTTCTTCGTTTAGCTACCCCATTTTGTTGGGGAGAATATGGACATGTAAGTTGTCTTTGTATCCCACATATTATACAAAAGTTGTCAAAATCTTTATTAATGTATTCAGTACCATTATTTTTTCTTCAATTTTTAATTTTATGATTAGATTGCTTTTCGACTAGGGTTTTAAATTATTTAAATTTAGAGAGAACTTCATTTTTGTTTTTTAGGTAATATCCCCAAACCATTCTAGAATGATCATAAATAAATGTAAGAGAATATAAAGATCCATTAAGAGAAGTGACTTGAAATGGACCCATTAAATCACTATGAATTAATTGTAAGATTTTGAAAGAAGATAAATTGTGAATTTTGTTAAAGGGCAATGTATGTAGTTTACCTAGAAGGCACCCTTTACAAGTTTGTAATTTGCTTTCAATTTTTGGTAATCCAATTACTAGATTATGGTGAGACATTTCATTTAAACTCCTAATGTTTAGTTGTTCTAATCTTTCATGCCAAAATTGTGTTTCATTTTTTATTTGAGTAGATAAACAATTTTATTTTTAAGTATTATTAAAAATAAAGAGACGATCTTTTTTAATACCTTCTACAATAATAGTTTTACTTTGATCTTTAATGTACCATTTATCTTTTGTAAGAGAAATTTTAAAATTATCTTTAGTAAGTTGAGAACATGATAGCAATTTTTTCACTATAAGGATTAATATCTATTAAAATATCATGCATGTATGTCATATGTTTAGATGCTCCACTGTTAAGGATCCATTCATCACCAATTGATGTAGATAAGACAATATAAAGAGAAACATTGTTATTTTGATTTTGATTTGAGTTTAATTTATAATTTCTATTTTTATGAAATTTAATTTATGAAAAGGACAATTATTTTTTGTGTGACCTTTTTTACCACAATTTGAACATTTTGGAAAATTGGTTTTATTAATTTTGTAAGTTTTTAGAATGGTTAAATGATTTGGAGAGGTTTTGATTATTATTATTTTTAATTAAAAGTGGCAAAGCCACAAAATTTTATTGCATAGAGGAAGATTACATAGAAAGTTATGGCAGTGATAGGACTAAAAATTACCATAGTAAAACATATCAAAATACAAAAACATAGGTGATTATAGTAAAAGAACCTGTCACCGAGAAGAAACATATACCCCATTGTTGGGTTAATAGTAAATACAATATAATCCTTGAGAAAACGAGGATGGAGCATAAAAAAAAAATTGACTGTATGAGAGAACAAAAAAATCCAATTTGAGAAAATGAAAGCCAAGTTGAAGAGACTCCTTTCATATGTTTGTGGAAATAACTGAGTATCAAACTACAACAATGGAAACTTGGGCATCATATAGAACCTACAGCACAAAATAAAACCGAGCAAAGCCAATACAAAAAATCCACAATTCATTGGTAGTTCCATAAAAAAATGAAGCAAAAGATATACAAAATCTGCTTGAAGAAGAAGAAGATGTACTGGAAGGCGAGTGTCATGAACAACATTGAAGCACCGAAAACTACTATAGTGTTTACAAAATTAGTAATCTCCCATTGATAAAGGTTTGAGAACCATGAAAAAAATAAAATATTTTACCAAGATTTATGAATAAATCCCACTTTTTGTTCAGAAAATATGTCTCAACTTCCAGCTTAATGCCCCTTGTTTTCATGCCTTGGAAAAAATTTATTGTTTCTACACTTTACTGCCATATCGTACCTGGCTCCTTTTAGCCCCTGGTGGTACCACGGTGATAGTTTTGGCGGTTACCACTCACAGTCTCTTCCTTTGTCATGGTGGTCGCGGTTGGCACCGTTTGGCCTGTCTTATTGGTCACTGCCATATCGCAGGTAGGTAAGTCCTTGAATGCAGTGGTTGCGGTGAAGCCGCTTGCGGTGGCCTTGGCGATTATCACCATATTGCGGGCGGTGGGTCCACTCACCGTGGTGGCCGTGGTGAGATTGCCTACGGTCGGGTTTGATGGTTACCGCAGTACCTTGGATGGTGAGCTTGCTCACCATGGTGGCTACGGTAAGATCACCAACGGTCTGGATTACAATCACCACACTACCACGGGGTGGCCTGTCAGCCCCCACGGTAGCACGGTTTGACCATCAGCGGTCCTACAGATCGGTCACCGCCACACTGCGGTCCTGTCTGATGATCGTCATGGTAGCGCGGTGGTGTTTTCGGAGGTGAGACAAGTGAGCTCGATGAAGTCATTAGTGAGCTCGAATGAGCTCACCGCTATACCGTAGGATGACTCAAATTGGGTAGTGGTAGTGATGTGGAGTCTTGAATAGAGCTTGATGAGGCGATGAGTGAGCTTGGAAGAGCTCAGGGTTGTTTGATCGAGTTGGACTTGGTGATAAAAGCGATGGACAAATAAAATACAGACACGTGGCTTAGTGTCAAAATGATGATTGGTTGGAAACCAAAATAGTAATTGCAGCAGGTGTAGGTCAACTTAGGCTGGTGAACAGAACCCGATTGGGGTGATGGAATTAATGCCTAGGTGGCTCAATGAAAGGAAATTGACATAGGTAGATCGGTTGCATGGTTGGATATGAGATTCATGAACCTGATAGTTGGCGATTGGCTGATAGAATTGAATGCAGTGTATGACTGATTGAGTCGAGTACATGATTGTATATATCAGCCTAATATATGTACATAGACTAGTGGAAGAGAATTTGTAATGATTTGAACTATATGTTAGAAATAACATTGTAATAGTTAGAGTAGAACTCGATGTTGCTATGAGCTGATCAGAGAAAATATTGAACATTGTATGTAATTGTTTTATTACTGTAATACAATTGTCTTGACTTTGGGTGGTGAGTTTTTTACCTAAAAAGGTTTTCCCATGTATATCTTGTGTCAATCTGTGATTGCTAAATTTGTGTTATCTCTTTTATGTTGTATGTATTTCATCTCAGTAGTTTTAGAAGCTATTATAACCTTATTTATAGCTCCACTCTTCTGTTGTATTACTGTTAAGGGAAAGTTTCCACACTATTGGGTCTTTAGATCCATCCACCCTGTTTTCCCTTCCAGTGGTATCAGAGCCTAGCCCATTATGTTATCCTTGTTAGGAAATTCAGTTTTTTGTGCTAATACTGTTTCAGTGGGAGTATTTTTGAGTTAAAACTTGTTTATGTCTAAGATGGCGAGTACATCACGTAGAGTAGAGATTGAAAATTTTAATGGCAGCAACTTTGAGTTATGGAAACTTAAGATAGAAGACTTGTTGGTGGATAGAGACCTCTGGTTAGCAGTGTCTGGAACTATGCCATAAAGTATGAATCAAGAGGATTGGGACCTTGTTGATAGAAAAGAAAGAGGTCTTATAAGACCGAGTCTAGCCGATTCTGTACTCCTGAACGTCCATGAGGAGAAGTCTGCAGCTTTATTGTGGAAGAAGCTTGGAGATATTTATCAGGGAAAGTCCCTGGTAAATAAGTTATTCCTGAGGAAGAAGTTGTACTCCTTGAAAATGGAAGAAGGTGCATTTTTGCAAACCATCTCAACTCATTTAATATGAGTGTTACTCAGCTGGCTTTTGTAGGTGTAAAGACCGAGGAGGAAGATCATTGCATGCTCCTATTGTGTTCATTACCTGACAGTTGGGATCATCTTGTGATGGCCATTGGAAGCACTACCACTGCTTTCAAGATGGAAGACATTGTTGCCTCATTGTTATCTGAAGAGATCCAGAGGAAGTCTTTAGAGATGGCCAAAGAGGCTCTTGTTGTTCGAGGTAGATCAAAGGAGAAATGCAAGAAGTAGGACAAGAAGTCAAAATCCAAATCTGCAAGGAGATCAAAGTATCTTAGTAAAAAGTCCAAGGTAAAGTGTTGGAACTATGGGCAACCTGGTCAAATCCAAAAGGATTGCAAGGAGATGAAGAAGAAGAGTGCTTCTAATAATGAATCTTCTCAAAGTGATGCAGACGACTTCATTACAATAGCCTTGACAACTCAGGCATTAGATGATGTCTGGCTAGTTTACTCGGGTGCGTACTTTCACATGATGTCCAATAGAGAATGGTTCTCTAAATATGATAAGTATGACGGTGGAAATGTGTACTTGGAAAGTGATTGAACATTGGAGATAGTTGACAGAGGAAGAGTCAGAATTCAGTTTCTCGACGGGAGATTCAAAGGTATTGGTGGCGTACTACACATACCAGGTTTGGCTCAAAATCTTCTTTCTGTCAGTAAGTTAAATGATGTTGGTGTAGAAGTTTATTTTTCAAGTAAGGGATGTAAAATGGCTAGAGGTGCAATGGTTCTAGCTAAGGGTGTTCATACTAGCACTCTGTACAAGCTGGATGCACATCCTATTCTTTGTAATAGTGCCTCTGTAAATTCAAGCAATGTTTCTCCTGTAGAGAAAGATGAAGACACTTCTCTGTCAGCAAATTCTTTGGAGATAAAACTCCCAACCGAGAAGACTATGCTATGGCATCATAGACTTGGTCACATTGATGAGAAAGGTTTAAAAACCTTGAAGAATAAAAATCTTGTAGAAGGGCTTGATGATTGTAACCTTGAGTTCAGCTTTTGTGAACATTGTATCTATGGAAAACAACACTGTGTTTTGTTTTATTCTAGTCCTCACAAATCTTCTGCTATACTGGATTATTTTCATTCTAATGTGTTTGGTCCAGTTAATATTCCTTCATTATCGAAGTCTAGATATTATGTTTCTTTTATTGATGACTATTCGAGAAGAGCATTTTTATACTTTCTTAAAAGTAAATCAGAAGGGTTCAGTCGGTTTAAAGAATTTAAATCTTTGGTAGAGAATCAAACTGGAAGGAAAATTAAATCTTTGAAGATGGACAATGGCGGTGAATTTTGTTCAGTAGATTTTGAAAGGTATTGCACCGATCATGGAATTAAAAGGCATAAGACAACACCTTACACTCCACAGCAGAATGGAGTTGTTGAAAGGTTGAACAGGACGTTGATGGAAAAGGCAAGGAGCATGGTGAGTGGTGCTGGTCTAGAGCATAAATTTTGGGCTGAGGTTGTTACTACAACATGTTATCTAATAAACCGATCTCCTTTCTCTGCTCTTGTTGATAAGACACTTTTGGAAGCATGGTTTGGTAAGAAATCCTCTTTGATACATGTTCGTGTCTTTGGCTGTGAGCCATATGTTTATGTGCCAAATGAAAATAGATCTAAGTTGGACAACAAGGCTGTTAAATGTATTCTCATCGGCTATGGAGTTGGTGTGAAGGGATACAAGCTTTGGAACCCTGCTACTGAGAAGGTTATATACAACAAAAGTAATATTTCGAGAGCTAAAACCTTTAGTAGGTGATCAGTAGCTTGAGACAGATTAGAGAGACAAGAAGAAAAAGGATGTAGATGAGATTCCCCAAACTCCAAAAAGGGAAGAGCTACATGATGTACATGAGACTGAGGAGAGTTCAAGTAGCTTTGAGAGTTCTGATGATGAAGAACCACAACCTTAGCCTGTAAGAAGATCTACATGAAAAAAAAGACAACCTAAAAGGTATGGTTTCTCATTGTTAAATTCGAACTGTGCCTATGCCTTAATTACTAGCACTGATGAGCCTAGGACTGTGAAATAATCAATCAACATGGCTGATTCAAATTCTTGGTTGCAATCCATGAATGAAGAGATGGAGTCTTTGAAAAAGAATAAAACCTGGGATTTGGTACCACTGCCAAAAGGGCGAAAGCATGTTGGCTGTAAGTGGATATTCAAAAAGAAGACATACATTGATGGCAGTGTTGAGAAGTATAAGGCACGACTGGTTGCAAAGGTATTTTCTCAAATTGAGGGAATTGATTATGGAGAGATTTTTTCCCTTGTAGCAAAGCTGACATCCATCAAATTTTTATTGTCATTGGCATCTGTGTATGATTTTGATTTTGAATAGATGGATGTGAAGACAACATTTCTCCATGGTGAACTAGAAGAAGAAATCTACATGTCCCACCTTGAGCATTTTGTTGAAAGAGGTAAAAAAATTTTGGTATGTAAGGTAAATAAATTTCTCTATGGTTTAAAGCAATCTCCTAGAATGTAGTACATGAAACTTGACACATTTGTGTTGTCAATTGGATTTGTGAGATACAAATCTGATCATTTTATTTATTATAAATTTGAGAATGATCGTGTGCTTGTTATTACCATATATGTGGATGATATGTTATTCATTGGGAATATCAAGTCTATGATTTCTGATCTTAAATCTTAGTTGTCTTCAAAGTTCAAAATGAAGGATCTTGGTGCAACAAGGTACATTCTTGGAATGGAGATAACCAAGGACAAAACAAGCGGAAAGCTTTGGGTCAGTCAAAGTAAGTATGTGAAAATAGTTTTGGAGAGGTTTAGCATGGATGATTGCAAGTAGATAGTTGTTCCAATCATGTAGGGAACGAAGCTATTTGTTGAAAACTATCCAAAGTCTACTACTAAGATGGAGGACATGACCAGTGTGCCTTATGCAAGTGTTTTTGGCAGTTTGATGCATGCTATGGTCTGTACAAGACTAGAGATTGTCCAAGCAGTGGTAGTTCTAAGTCGTTTTATGGAAAATACGGGAAGATCACATTGGGATGTTGTGAAGAGAGTATTTAGGTATTTGAAGGGGACTTCAGATTATCCACTGTGTTACCATGGAAATTTGGTTGCATCACAAAGGACTCTCAACATTCATGGGTATGTTGATTTAGATTGGGAAGGGGACATTGACAGAAGGCAATCCACCAGTGGATACACCTTCATGCTTAATGGTGGAGCAATCAGCTGGATGAGCAAGTGACAAGTTGTAGTTGCTTTATCCATGACAGAGGCTGAATAAATGGCAGTAACTCATGCTTGAAAGGAAGCTATTTGGTTAAACCATTTGTGTTTAGACATTAGATTTAATGTTGGGTAGATTTCAATCTGCTGTGACAGTCAGAGTTCCATTTGTTTGGCAAAGAATCTGACCTTTCATGCCAGAACCAAGCACATTGATGTGCAATATCACTTCGTAAGGGATATAGTTGAATATGGCAAGGTAATTATGGAAAAGGTCAACACCTTGAAGAATATTGCAAACACTTTGACAAAGCCGGTTAGCACAGACAAGTTCAGATGGTGCGCATAATTGATGGGCCTTGGGGCCTATAACAGATAGTAGTCTTTGAAGTCATGAGGGAGATGGAAGTGTTCACCAAGTGGGAGCTTGTTGAGAAAATATGTCTCAACTTCCAGCTTAATGCCCCTATTTTCATGCCTTGGCAAAAATTTATTGTTTCTGCAGTTTACCGCCATACCGCGCCTGGCTCTTTACTATTCCTGGCGGTACCACGATGAAATTTTTGGCGGTTATCGCTTTACCGCTCGTAGTCTCTTCCTTTGCCATGTTGGTCACGGTTGGCATCATTTAGCCTATCTTGTTGGTCACCGCCATACTGTGGGTGGTTAAGTCCTTGATAGCAGTGGCTGCAGTGAAGTCACTTGCAGTGGCCTTGGTGGTTACCACCATACCGCGGGCAGTGGGTCCAATCACCATGGTGGTCGTAGTGAAGCCACCTGTGGTGGCCTTGGTGATTACTGCCATAACTCGAGCAATGGGTCCAATCACCGTTGTGGCCGCGATGAGAGCACCTGCGGTCGGTTCTGACAGTTGCTATAGTATCGCGGACAGTGAGCTTGCTCACCATGGTGGTCGGGGTAAGACCGCTAGCGGTCTTGCTGATAGTCACCGTACTACCGCGAGGTGGCCTATCGGCCCCCACGGTAGCACAGTTTTGACTGTCAGTGGTCCCACAGATCGGTCACCACCACACCACGGTCTTGTTCGATGATCGTAGCGATAGTGCGGTGGTGTTTTTGGAGGCGAGACAGGTGAGCTCGATGAAGTCATCGGTGAGCTCGGATGAGCTCACCGCTATACCACAGGATGACTCAAACCTGGCAGTGATAGTGCGGTGGAGTCTTGGAAAAAGCTCGATGAGGTGAGGGGTGAGATCAAATGAGCTTGGGGTTGTTTGATCGAGTTGGAATCAGTGACAGAAGCGATGGACAAATTAAATATAGACACGTGGCTCAGTGTCAAAACAATGACTGGTTGGAAACCAAAATAGTAATTGCAGCAGGTGCAGGTCAACTTAGGCTGGCGAGTAGAACCCGATTTGGGTGATGGCATTAATGGTTGGGTGGCTCGATGTAGGGAAATTGACATATGTAGATTGGTTGCATGATTGGATATGAGATTCATGAACCTGATGGTCGGTGATTGGTTGATAGAATTGAATGCAGTGTATGACTGATTGAGTCGAGTACATGATTATATATATCAGCCAAATATATGTACATAGACTAGTGGAAGAGAATTTGTAATGATTCAAACTGTATGTTAGAAATAACAATGTAACAGTTAGAGTAGAACTCGATGTTGTGAGTTGATCAGAGAAAAAATTGAACATTGTATGTAATTGTTTTATTACTATAATACAATTGTCTTGACTTTGGGTGGTGGGTTTTTTACCTGAAAAGGTTTTCCCACATATATCTTGTGTCAATCTATGATTTCTAAATTTGTGTTATCTCTTTTATGTTGTATGTATTTCATCTTAGTAGTTTTAGAAGCTATTAGAACCTTGTTTATAGCTCCACTCCTCTGTTGTATTAGTGCTAAGGGAAAGTTTCTACACTATTGGGTCTTTAGATCCATCCACCCCATTTTCCCTTCACTTTCCTCCAAAGACTCCAAATCTGTAGGTAGAGGGAAATATGGTGTGGAATGAGGTTCCACTAGGGAATGTCAAATTGGAAATTTCACTACATCAAAGAGATCTAGGATAAAATTTGAAATTGTGCGACCCAATCTTGGCTTGAGCCCATGTCAATTTTTGATGAAGTCATAAGAATAATCATCAAGCAAGCCATGAGCCATCAAACTTAAGAGAGATGAGATTGAATGTTTAGAAAGGATGAATTGGTGGAAAAGAACACCTCCCACAAGGTTAGATCTGTTTAAAATGTCATAATCCTCAAGATCATTTTGTAATGAAGAAACAGGAAAAACATGAGTCAAAATGTAAGAGCCTGCTAAAAATTTAACCATCTCACCACACCATAAAAAATCCATTAAATTTGAAAAAAAATGAGATGTTGCCTCATGCAAGAGTGACATGTAATGAAATTCTAACCAGTCAATCCCCAAAACTATCCTTATTGTGTCCTCCACTAGCTTGCATTCAAGGATGCAAGTTCAACTCAAGTTTTCAGTGCAGAAGGGCCTTGCATCCTTTAGTTCATGATATCTTGGAAGAACCACCACTCTGAAAGTATTTTGCATTGTGTCTTCAGTAAGAAGCAAGAAAAATGCAAAGACAAATAACCAAAGATAACCTCTTAATAACATCATCACACACTAGAATTCATACGGTGCGAGTAAGGTATTAAATGCCATTATTATCTTACTACACCAAAAGGTGGTGCACAAATAACAAAGAAATCCAAACTTCATTTTTCTGATAAAAAGAGTGATATATCCATGCCATTTGTCTCAAATTTTATCTTTGGTGATCTCATCGTACTGGGATTCTGCAAATTTGAATCAATGATAAGATATGAGGATCATCAGATCTGCTAAGTGCATGAGCCCAATGTTAGTTGATGGCCCACATACACCTAGACATTCCCAAATTTTATGGGAAAAGAACATGTGAGGGAGAAATTCACATAGGCCAAAAGTACCAAAAAAGTGGCAGTAGATGTGAATCATTAAATCAAATTCCAAATCAAATATCTCTACAAATTTCAAATTCGGTAATGTTGTTATATATGGAATGCTTGCCCTAGATAAATGGGAATGTTTCCCCAATTTGGAGACAATTAAAGAGCCGTTAACCACAAATTATTGATCTTGGGGATGAAGAATGGCCAGTACCATGTATTATTCCCAAGAATAATGAAATTTAAATGATGTCGCCAAAGCTCCCACATACTAACTGAAAAAAGAGAATAAATCCCTAAATGCAATTAGTATGGAGGAGGGGCCCAAAAGAGATATCATATTAACAGAGGTAGGATTACCACATATGCATGTCAAAAAAGCCACATCATTATAGTTATGTTTACATCATATAAGGCATCAACATTGTGATTAGGCTAGTATAGCCACCTATGCAACCCTTCAAGTCACAATATCAAATTTGAACCAAAATGTTGAATACATACCAATATGTCAAGACATATAAGAGTTGATCCATATTCATACTTGACCAAATAAGAGCATTAATTTAGGCTGAGAACTAAGATAAATGATATAATTTGTGGCAAGATCATACAACCAGGAGTCAATAGAACAACATTTAGCACTATGAATTCATCAAATTCAAATATTCCCTTATATGAAAGAACTTTTAAATGCATATTCTGATCAATGGATTTATTTGCAAGTTGATCTACTTGTTTATTATCTTCGTTGTAGTAGTGCATTACTTCATAAGAATAAGATTTTCTCAAAAGATGATAAATATGAGAAACAAGATAATTCAAATGCTGAGTATCTGAGTAACTCTTCAAAACTGTTGATACTGCAATCATGGAGTCTCCTTCAATTTGAATATGAGGAATAGATAGATCAATTGCTAGTTTTAGACCCAAACTTAGAGCATTAAATTATACAATATTATTAGTGCCATCTGGAATAATTGAGAAAATTTCTCCAATGAAATTACCTTAATAATCTCTTAGGACAAAGGTAGCCCCAAATTTTCCAGGATTTCCTCTAGAGGCTCCATCAAAATTAATTTTAATGTAATTCTTGGGTGGTGGTATCTAATTGATAATAGATCTATGCACATGCGGATTTTTATTTATTATGGATCCCACACTAGGGATCTTGAGGAGAGACCAATTTCTAAGGATAAAAGAATCCCAGGAGGAGAAGCAGTTATTAGTAGATGCATTATTATATAGGCTTGACATTACTATTTCAGAGATGAGAATTTAAATTTTTTGGATGATTTTCCCCACAGAAAGTTGTTCCTTTTTAAATATCTATCTATTCCTTTCAATCCATATGTTCCAAATGAGGATCGATGGAGAGATCTCCCAAAGACATGCAAACTTAGAGGTTGAATATAATTTAGGCCAGCTCTAAAAGTGGTGGAAGATCATATTTTGTAAAGGACAGTGCTAACCCAGTCTATTCATTAACCATGTCCAAAATTTATAAGCAAAAGTTAAATTAACAAGGAGATGATCAGTAGATTATAGTGCCTTACCACACATCACACAAGGGAAACAGGGAACTATTCCCAGTCTATCAAGTCTCATGCTCAAAAGTATTTTATCCTTGATTTCCAACCAGATAAAGGTACCTACTTTCAGAAGTACATTAGGTCCACAACAAAGGTGATATGTCCAAGAAGGAAGGGAATCATTTTTTACCAAAGAATTATAGCCATCTTTAATAGCATAATTTTCCGATTTTGATCTTGTCCAAATTATTTCATCAAGTTTTTTTGAAAAGATAATTTTCCTTTTTAAGAGTTCAGCTTTAAGAGATTCCTTTATGCGAGAAGGCACTAGAAGGAAATTGAATTCTTTCCATCTGAAACAATGTAAAGGATCTTCCTTATCAATGATAACATAATCTTTAACTTTATTGCCCCAAATATTTTTCAAATAAGTCTCTAGTTGGGACCAATCCCCAAGAATTTTATGGGGTTGATATCCATTCCATGCATCATCCCAAAAAAGAGCCTTCTCACCATTGTTAACCAACCAAGAATGGTGAGGAAGAATGACATGCTTGGAAGAATATATGAAATTCCAAATTTTTGACCCAGTTGGGAGGTTCCTTTGGGTAAAGATCCTTTCTTTTTCCATGGAGTCCAAATATTTGTGCGTCATGATTTGGCACCATTTTTTATTTGAATTAAAGTACGACTACCAGACTAATTTGGCACCAAGGACTTTATTTTGTAAGAAAATGTCTCCTAGGCCTGCACCCCCTGAAGCTTTTGATTTGCAAAAAATGTTCCAAGCCACTAAGGGGGGTTTCTTTTTTTGTGTGAAATTTTCTACCCAAAGGAAAATCCTAAAAAAATTTGTTAGAGCTAGAAATTTCTCATATGGAATTTCCAAGACTGGCATTAAATAAATAGGTAGAGAATGAAGGTAATCCTTTAGTAATATCAACTTTCTTGCAAATGAAAGCTATTTGAATTTCCAAAGAAGAATTCGGTTGGAGGTGGAAGAAACAATATTATCCCAAAAGTTATGCTTTTCTTTACATGAGAAGAAGGGGAATCCTAAATATTTGTAGGGCAGTGTGCCACTTTGGAAACCCCAAAATTTTAAAAGCTTAGTTTCAACCAAGGGGGTCACATTAACTAAGAAGATTTTGTATTTCTCAGCATTGAAGGACTAGCCCAATGCCAAACAATAATTTGAAAGAATTTTTTTGATTACTCTTGCTTCCTCTATAGAATCCTATCCAAAAAGAAGAGTATCATCCACAAAAAGGAAGCGAGAGATTAGAGTGGGGAATGGGTTAATGATAATTCCTTTCCATAACTTATTGTTCCTTGAATCAATTATTGATCTACTTAAACCCTCTTCCCTCAAAATTAATAAGAAGGGTGAAAGGGGGTCACCTTGTCTTAATCCACTTGTAGGAGAAAATTTAACAGTTGGGGAGCCATTTACCAAAATAGAAAGGCTTGCACTAGTTACACATGAAGAGATCCATTTGCACCAAATTTTTGCAAAACTAAATTTTCTAAGAACAACAAAGAGGAAATCCCATTCCACTTTGTCATAGGCCTTTTCCATATCCAGTTTCAAAATCATTGAAGGGGATTTGTCTATTTTTACTGAATGTAAAACTTCATGAGCTAAAATAGCCCCTTCAAGAGTGTCTTTGCTTGGGACAAATCCCCCCTGCTCAATTGAAATAATGGAGCGGAGAATTTTTTCTAGTCTAAGAGCTATTGCCTTAGTGAAAATTTTGAAAATGGTGTTGCATAGGGCAATAGGTCTAAAATCCTTGAAAGACAAAGGCTCAAATTTCTTGGGAATGAGAGCAACCATATTTTCATTAAAAAAAATTAGAATTTATTTGTTTCTTCTCGATTCTTCCAGACAAGAAAAATGTCTCTACCAACAAAATCCCAACATTTCTGAAAGAACAGTGTCGTAAAGCCATCAGGCCTAGGGGCCTTTTTGGTAGCGAAGGAGAAAACAATACTTTTCATTTCCTCCATGGTGAATTCAACCATTAGTATTTTTTTATGCTCCATATCTACCAAGGAGGGAATATTATCCAGAACAACATTATTTTACAAGGATCTATTAGTTTTTATAGGAGCTAACAAATCCTTAAAAAAGGATATTGCAGCAGCTTCTATGTCTTCATCTATGATTAAAGTGTGGAGATAGAATTGAATCAATCCTATTTGATTGTCTTCTCATTTTTGTCGAAGCATAAAATAATTTAGTATTTCTATCTCCTTCCCTTAACCAAATATCTCTCGATTTCTCTCTCCAATAGCATTCTTCCCTAGATAAGAGTTCATCTAATTCCTCTTTTAGAGATTTCTCTTTATCATAAAGGGTTGTATCCATTCCATTTTTTATCACTACTTCATATATATTTTCCAATTCAAGTTCAACCCTTGATTTTTCAATGAAAATGTTCTTCAAACATGTTTTATTCCATTCCTTTATTTTCCCTTTGATAAAGTTCATTTTTTTGTAAAGTTGAAACATATGGGTCCCCACCTCAAAAGGGCACTCAAACTACCAATCCTTAAGGAGAGGAATGAAATCTGGATCTCTGAACCACATCGGTTCAAACTTAAAATATCCCCTTTTAATTGGCTTGTTATAAAAAACTGAAAGGGAGATTGGAAAGTGATCAAATTTAGGAAAATTCAGAATTGATGAAGAGATGCCCCAGGGGAAAGTAAACCAATTCTCTGATAGAAGGAACCAATCCAAACTTTCTACAATTTGGGAAAAACTTCTACGCTTATTAGTCCATGTGAAGCTTCCATTCTTTGGTGCATAATAGTAGAGACTATTATTAATAATTAAATGATTAAAATCATCCATAGCCCTGGATGAAGGAATGACGCCACCTATTTTTTCTGAGGGGCATCGAATTGCATTGAAATCACCAAACAAGATCTTCAAATAATTTTTTAAAGGTGCTAATGCAGAAGAAATCTGTGACCATAATTTTTTCTTAGAATAAGTTGCACAAGGGCCATAAATATTGAAAATGAAGAAAATATTATTTATTTTTAAGCACATAGCAGAGGCTTGAATCCAACTTTCCTAAATAGAAATCATTTTTTAATTAATAGAATATTTATTCCAAATAATTTCTAGACCTCTTGAAGCACCCTGTGTCAAGGAGGAAATGAAAACCCAATCATGCCAAGAAGAAAAGAAATCAAAAGCTAATTGAGTTGATAATTTCATTTCTTGTAAAAGAACAATGTCTGAATTAGTGATTTAAATTTGACACGTTATAAAGTGTCTCTTGTTAGGGGAATTTAGGCAACTAAAATTCCATGATAAGATCCTCATTTTTCTGGAGGAGAGATAACATCTCCCCTCATTTTTCTATTCAATTCAGAGATCTTGTTCTCCACAACAGAATATGGATGCCCTAGTTGGGAAAGTTTACCAGAATTATTCAAACCCTTGAGTTTTTTTGTGGCAAATCTTAGACTTTTTTCAAGGGTCATTTGTATACGCACTGCCACCTTGATATTCATTTTTTCACTTTTAGATTTCTCACCCCTTTTATTATTGGGGGAAACTAGAATTTTGGCATTCGGCTGTGATATAGGTGTAGGTGGAGTAGAAGCTTGGCCAATAGGAGGAGATTCCTTAACATCCCTGATCAAGGCTAGCAAATTTCCAGGAGAAGGGGAAACCCTTGTATCAGATTTTGAAATTTGAAAGAAAGGGGTTTCTTTCTCTGATTCAAATTTTGCAAGTACTTCATCATCTGTTTCCTCTATAAAATATTCACCCACTTTTATACATACCTCATTAACAATATCCATAATTTTTTCGTCAATTATCGATCCCTTTAAAATTTCTTCAAACTATGAGACATTTTTCAAAATATCCATGTTAGTTTGAAGAGGGTTCAAACTCGACAAGGAGTTACAGGAAGGAATATGTAGAGAGGGAGTGGGCTAGGGATTGGAAGATGAGGAAGGTTGATCCGAAAAACAAACATAACCCACACAATTAGAAATGGAGAATTCCAAAGGTTCCACCCAAGAGAAGAGATCATAATCTACAATAATCTTAGCCTCTTTCCAAGATGTACTATCTAGAATTATATTTTGATGCCATTCCCCTTTGCTTGTGAGGATTTTCATAGCATGTGGAACTTTATTCAAGTTTGATATTAAGGCCCAAACCCTAATAGTGGGTGATCCATTTACCATTTCAAAATCATTCTTTAAGAAATCCTCAAAATGCGAGACCAATTTTTTAATCACAAAAGATTCCATATATTCTAACAAAAGGTTGGGGAGAGTGAAACAAATAGGTCTCTAGGAAAAAATGATATAATCCAATGGTAAATTGGGTTGCCAATTACATATACCCAAATTTTTTTTGTCAAACTAGAAGGGACCTTTTCTTAAAACCCTTTTTTTTAATGGTAGGATTTTTAAAGAAAATAAAAAAGGAGGATGAAACGACTAATAATTCAAAGAATTCATATGAATTTTCCTTTATCCAAGCTTGAATGGCAGAAAGAGATTTATCCTCACCCCAAATTTGCATAAAAATCTCGTTCTGTTCAAATTCCATGAGTTGGGTGTGTCCACATTAAGAATTTTAGTTGGAATCAATTTCCAACAAAGGTCTCAGCTTGAGGAATGGTCATCCATTGGCACAAAAGGTTTCATGCTCGGCTGCTCATCTTTTGAATCCAAGTCTTCATTCGGTCGAGTAGAAGAAAACCCTATGTGGTTTTGACAAGCCCATTTTGTAGTATCATCTCCTGAAGCATTTCCCCCATGTTCAATCTGAGAGCGTCGAAACGGGGTATTCTTCCTAAAAAAATTATTGTTTTGGCTTAGAGATAGGAGGGTATTGAGACGTCTGGTTATTAAATCTAGTGTGGTGAGAAGGATGTTGGTAAGCATGTTGCAGATGATGATAATAGTTAGGGTTATGGGGTGGTTGTCGAGAAGTAAAATGGGGGTAACGCGAAGGCTGTCTTGGATCCCTTAGGATGCCATGCCCTTGACACGAAGGTTGATTAGGAATGAAATGTGGAAAGGAGAGCTGATGAGAATCTTCACCATTGCAGTACGGTTGGCTTGTACCAAGATCCAACGGTCCTTTACCAAGGTCCAAGGATTCGCTGACAGGAGCCATTTCCATAAGGATGAGAGGTTTTGATTATTGTTATTATTATTTTTTATGTTTTATATATGGTTTGTTATTTTTTTGTTGACTTAATAGAGTTTCTGATGCTTTCTCTTTAGAGTCAAATTTTGACATTACCTATTCTTCTTGAATAAGAAGAGCATAAAGTGTTGATACATTAGGAAGATCATCTTCATTTTGATACTTAGAATTTAAAATAGAAATAAAATTCCTAAAATTTTCATGGATGTTTATTTGAATTATAAAATATAAAATTTTGTCTTTAATAAGATCACATTTACATCCATTCAGTTGAGATTTGATATTTTTTGTTTTGGCAAGATAATTAATTACTTTTTCATCCCCTTTCATTGGAGTTGTAAATAATTCTAATATTAGTTTTATTATTTTTGAAAGCCTAGATCCTTCATGGATAAATTCTAATAAATTCCAAGCTTCAGAAGGTGATTCTATGTTTCCAATACGCAAAAGAAACTCATCTCCAATACTTATTAATAAAATTGACAATGCTTCTTGTGATCTATTTTTGAAAGAATTTATAAGATTAGGGTTAATGTTTCTACCTATAGGTTGTTTTTCCTTACCATCAACGATGTCCCATAAATTTGTAGCCAAATTTTTTGCTTTTATCCTAATCTTCCATACAGAGCAATTATTCCCACATAGCATGTGCACTTTATCAATGGTGAAGAAATGCGACTCTGTTTTAAAATTTGTAGAAATTAATCTAGTGATGGAGTTTTTATTGAAAAAAAAAATTAGTACATTTAAGAAAAAAATATAAACAAATAAATAAATAAGGAAGAGAATACAAAAGCTACCCCTTCTTTATATTTTGCAATAATAGTCCTAACATTTATCACATATTTAAAATTTAACATAAATCATTAAAAAATTTAAATATTATAAAAAATATAAAATATCATATATATCTATTATGATAAATGAAATATATAAAAAAATAATATCATACATATGTAATATGTATAACTTAAGTGTTATTTTATAAGAGGATAAAATAAAATATTATATACCTTATAATTAAAAAATTAAAAAAAAAAATATTCTACATATAAAATGAAAGTGATATTTAAATTTTAGTAAAAGGAAATTAAATTTATTGTGAAAAAGAATAAAAGTAAAAATAATAATAGTAATTTAAATTTAGTGAAAGGTAAAAAATAAGGGAAAACAATATTTAACTTTATAATGATTTTCAAATTATTAACTTTTATAACCTTTCCAAGTTAATGAATAGATAGGGTTGGCATTCTCCTTTACAAAATTTAATCTTCCACCACTTCCAGAGTTGGCCGAGATTATATTATTCCTCTAAGTTTTCTTGTCTTTGGGAGATCTCTCCCTTAATTCTCATTTGGAACATGTGGCTCAAAAGGAATAGACAGGTATTTAAAAAGGAGCACCTTCTAGTGGAACAAACCATCCAAAAAATTAAAATTTCCATCTCTAAAACAGTGATGGCAAGTTTTTACAAGAATGGTTCTACTAACATCTACTTCTCTTGGGATTATTTTATCCTTAGAAATTGGTCTCTCCTCAAGATACCTAGTGTGGGCTCCATAATGAATAAAAAACCTCAAGTGGATAGATCGGTTATCAATTGGATACCTCCTCCCAAGGATTACATCAAATTGAACTTCAATGGAGCTTCTAAGGGAAATCTTGGAAAATACAGGGCTGACGTTGTTCTAAGATATAACCAAGGAAACTTCATTGGAGAAATTTGTTCAAGTCTTCCAGATGGCATAAATAATATTGCAGAACTAAATTTTCTAAATTTGGGTCTGAAACTAGAAATTGAATTATCCATTTCCCATATTTTGATTGAGGGTGACTCCATGATTGTGGTGTCTGCAGTCTTGAAGGGTTACTTAGATTCTTGGCACCTGAATTATCTTATTTCTCATATTTGTCATCTCTTATGCAAATTTTCCTCTTATGAAGTAATAGATTGTTATAGGGAAGCAAACAAACAAGCAGTCTGACTTACAAATAAATCCATTGATCAGAACTTGCAGTTAAAATTACTTTCATATCAAAAATATTTGAATTTGGTGAATTAATAACATCAAATACTCTTCTTCTGACTTTCGGTTGTTTGCTAATGCTATAGATTTCATAGATCTATATTTGGTTACCGATAAGACATTTTTTTCTTCGTGATTAGATTTGAACCCAGATCAATTCTCTCATGTCTTAATTTTTTGACATGTATTTGGTATGTTGGCAATAATTTGATCTGTGGTTTGACAAGATACAAAGGTGGCATTTCTAGCCTAATCACTATGTTGTGGCTTGAAAAATGGTGGCATTTTTGGCCAAATCACTATGTTGAGGATTGAAAAATGATATAATTCTCTAATATGATGTGGCATCTTTGAATTACACATGTGGATTTATTTTCAATGCTAATTCAAGATAGCTTGTAGGTCCCTCCTCCATATTAATTATATTTAGGGAATTATTCCCTTCATCGGTTAGTATGTGGGAGCATTGGCAGTGAGGTTTACTTTTTCTTCCTCTTGGGAATAATGCATAGTACAAGTTATCCTTCATTCCCAAGGAAAAAATTTAGTGGTTAAGGACTCTTTGCTTGTCCCCAAATTGGGAAAACATTCCCATTTGTATGGGGAAAGGTTCACATATTTATCTGCATTTCTAAATTTGAAATTAGCGGAGATAATTGCTATGACATCTCATTTATTGTCTCACTACTCTTGGTACTTGTGTATTATGCGAATGTCTTCTTCACATGTGTATTTCCATGATATCTAGATTTTTATGGGTGTACGTGGGCCACCATCCATATTTGGGATAATACATCTAGCGGATCTGATGATCCTCATTTCTTATCACCGCTTCAATTTTTGCAGAAGTTGTGTACGGTGAGATTACCAAGGATAAAATTTATGACATTTGGCATGGTTATATTTTCAGCACACTGAAGTGGGTTTTCTTTATTAATTGTACACCATCGTTTGGTGCGGTAAGCTTACAGTGACATTTATTTCATTTCTTGCACCATATTATTTCCAGTGTGCGACGGATTTTTAAAAAAGATATCTTTGGTTATTTGTCTTCACATTTTTCTAGTTTCTTGTTGAAGACAAAATGCAAAACTCTTTTAGGGTGGTGGTTCCTCCAAGATACCATGAAATTCATGATGAAAGGCCCTTATGCACAGAAAAATTAAGTTGAACTTGCATCATAGAATGCAAGCCACTGGAGGAGGCAATTAGAATGGTACTCAGGAAGGACTGGTTAGAATTTCATTCCATGTCACTTCCGCATGAGGTAGCATCTTGATTTGTTTCAAATTTAATGGATGTTTTGTGGTGTGGTGAGATGGTTAAATTTTTAGCTGGCTCTTATATTTTGCCCCACATTTGTCCTCTTTCTTATTTACAAAATGCTCTCGAGGAGTATGACATTTTAAATGGTTCTAATCTTGTTGGTGTTATTTATCGGTAATTCATCCTTTCTGACCATTCAATCTCATCTCTTTTGAGCTCGATGGAGCATGGACTACTTGATGATTATTCATATAATTTTATCATAAATTTACAAGGTCTCAAACCCAGATTAGGCCATACAATTTCCAACATGCTACTAGACCTCTTTGATGCAATGCAATTTTTTATTCACCATGCTTTGGTGGAACCTCATTCCACTACATATTTCCCTCTGCCTACAGACTTGGATTCTTTAGAGTAAAGTGGGATTTACTCTTAAATTCTATTTTTGCCTCTCTTCTGCTTCGTTTTTGTTTGGAATTTCCTAAAATTTGAGGATTTTGTCTTGGCACTACTCAGTGTGATTTTGTGGTGTAGGTTCTTTTCACTTGAGCTTTAGCCACTGTTGTAGCTCATCCTCAAAGGTTGACTATTAGCTCTTGTTGCAAGTCTTATGGCTGCAATTCGTTTCTAAGTCTCTATATGGTTCGAAATGGATTTGTGTTTTCCTTGGCTCTAGTTTTCTCAAGCTGAAGCTCTTATCTCTCTTTTAATCTTCATGTCTGAAATTTCTTCTTTAGTTTCTTTAGGAATATTATGTAATAATTGTTATCCCATCTATGGGATTTAGGGTTCCTTCTCTTTGTATGATTGCTTTCACTTATTTATTTTTGTATCTGGTTACTTTAGTTTATATGGAAATTTTAGTTATGTTAATGTCATAGCCCTTTATGTACTCGTTTCTTTGCAATAAATGTTTGTGGCTCAACCACCTTTTAAAAAAAAAACTTTTATAACTAACTTTAAAAAATATATATTAAATTATCATATTTTTATTCTTCTCTACAAATTTACTAATATTATTTTATCACGGTTATATTTTTTTCCTTTTTCTCCTAATATTTATATCGTTTCTTGCAATAATCTACAAATAATAAATTACCACAATTTATATATTTTCTTGCAACAATCCACAAATATTAATTATCACTATTTAAATTGGCTCTAATACCATGTTTGAAGATGTAAAATATTCAAACTATGATAATTACTATATTAAAAATATTATCATTTAAAATTATTAAAAAAATAGATTAAAAAAATAGATTAATAAGAACTATTGATAAATTTGCACAATACACAAAATTTATGTGGGGAAAACCATTACTGGTAAAAAACCCCACAAAAATAACATCTTTTATTAAAAGAACACTTACAAAATAGTCTATTATAAATAGACATAACCTAGGAATACTCCTCTTCAAACTTGTACAGGCCTAGTGCAATTTTCTCCAGATTCTAAATATATAATATTTTTGTCACAAAAAATGGTGAGGAATCCTCCCTTAAATATAGGGAGAAAGGTTGGAAAACTACTTGAAAGGGAAGTAACACACTTTTCAATAACAAACTTGTTCATAATTAATAAATTAAGAACTATTTAATAGTTCATTAATTTATTAATTATATACAATAAATATAAATGCTTTTAAAGCATTATAATAACAATATATATTATAAGGGTTTTTCCCTTAATAATATTATGTTCTAACAATTATCAACTAGCCCTAAAGGCTAAGGAGAAGTTGAATAGGAAGCGAGAAAATCATAATAGAGGTAGAGGAAGGACTTATAGAGGTAGAGGTCCATATGGTGGTAGAGGACAATCACAAAGAAATCAAGGTGAGTCAAGTACCTCAAAAGAACAAGAACCAAGTTCAAGAGGAGGTTTTAGAGGAAGAAGGCATAACTTTAGGGGAAGATTTGGATATAGAGGATGATTCAATGGCTTCATAGGGAAATTCTACAAGTGCAATAATTTTTTAGTTCATCAAGCTTGGGAGTTTCCAGAAGAGAAATCAACTACTAAATTTAGGAATGAAAGGACTCAAGTTGCTCAAGGAGGAGATGAAGAAAGTGTTAACACCTCACCACAACTAGAAGAGCCAGATAAAGTATAATCCTTGCCGATGAGAAGGACATTGATCAAGGTTGCAATGGAGAAGGAGCCACCTCAAAGGAAGATTATTCTAGAATATTTGCAAGTGCCAAGGTAAGTGTTGTCAAGTTGTTATAGATTCAGGCAATACTAATAATCTAGTCATTGTTGAGATGGTAGAGAAATCAAATTCTAAAAGATTACCTCATCCTACACCCTATAAAGTCTCATGGTTGAATAAGGGGCAACAACTACTAGTTGTGCACATCTAAAAATGGTCATGGTTAATCAAACCTGTTAATTAATTAAATATGAATTATTTAATTAATATTCTTAAGTCATGTACATATAAATAAATTTAATTATTTATTTATATTGTTCATTTTCCAATTCTTCTAATTTAATTAATTAAATAAATTTTATTTAATTAATGCTATCTTCCTCTTAATTAATTAAATAGATTTTACAATTTATTTACATTAATTATCACAAATTTAAATTCTAAATTTAAATAATATTCTTCTCTCCACATTTAATTAAATATTTTCGATATTTAATTAAAACACATTTCCAAATTTCTCACTCTTCCCACAAAATTAAATATTCTTAATATTTAATTAAAAGGCTTTTTCTCTTGTCACATAATTAAATATTTGCAATATTTAATTAAATATTTATGTATTTAATTATGAGAGACACCTTTCAATTGTCTCTTCATTTTCCATCTGTCTCTTAGAATTCCACCTCCTTTTCGAATTCTCGGTCTCTCACCGTTCATTTCAACAGGTTTGAACTCAACCGTCGATCTTGGCCAATTGAATTCCTACCTTCAAAAATCTATAAATACAACCCTTTCATGAGTTGAAAAGGACCTCGAATCTTAGATTTTCATGCATAGTTACTATAGTCGCATTCATAGCATTTTAATTTTTATAGTTTAATCTTGTAGCAATGCATATGCATTTTTATTAATCTCATTCTCTCAAGCTGCCATTCTACAAGCTACTATTTTAAACAACTGAGAGCAAGCATCTTGAAACGAATCCTTGGAGATAGAGGACAATGAGATGAATTTGAAGAAACTATGGTTTAGAGTTTTCATTTACTTTCTTTAATTTAGTTTCTTCAATCTAATGTTTCATTGGTGTATTAGTTTAGATTCAATTTGATTGACACATTCTAATGTACACACTAGTCAATGAACAATGTTGGGAAGAGTTTCAAATAGGAAGGTATAAAGACAAGGTGTTATATATTATCATCCATATCAATGTGTGCCATGTGTTATTTAGTAGGCTTGGGAAATAGGATAGAAAAACAATGCATGGTGGTAGGAATAATGTCTATATTTTGGAGAAGGATAGAGTTACCTACACCTTAGCACCTTTGAAGGAGGAAGATAAATACCAAAAGGTGGGATCAAGTGTGATGTTAGTGGATGAAAAATAGTTTGTAAATAAAATGGAAGAGGAAGAGATAGGTTTTCAATGATGATTAGATGTATGACTATCATAACAAAAGCGAGAATTGATGAGTTTCCTTGGGAAATACAAGACATTTTGAAGGGGTATGTAGATATAGTTGTTTATGATCTTCCAAATTCCTTTCATCCAATGAGAGATATTAGTCACCATATAGACTCTATACTTGGGGATAGTCTACCAAGCAAATCAGCCTATAAGATAACACCCAAACAAAATGAAGAAATTAAAAAAAAAAGTACATGAGTTTCTTGACAAAGGGTTAATAAAGGAGAGCCTTAGTCCTTATGCAGTTCCAACTATTTTGGCACCTAAGAAAGGAGGTGAGTGGAGGATGTGTACTGATTCCATGGAAATAAACAAGATAGCAATTGGATATAGGTTTCCACTATCAAGAATAGAGGACTTAATGGATTGTTTGTGTGGGGAATGTTACTTCACAAAGATAGACCTTAAAAGTGGATACCACCAAATAAGGATCAGACAAGGAGATGAGTGGATTTTTTTTTCAAAACTAATGAGGGCCTATATGAGTGGCTTGTTATTCCATTTGGCCTTTATAATGCACCTAACACCTTCATGAGCCTTATGGATGATGTCCTCAAGCCATACATTGGTAAGTTTGTTGTTGTTTACCTTCATGAAATCTTGGTTTTCAGTTCTAACAAAGAAGATAATTTGCATCATTTTTGGTATCAGAGACCATAGATCTGGGCAAGGTAAGTTTGTATGTTTATATATATTTGTGAAAGTATTTGTATTTCACTTGAAAAGTTAAAGTGAAGAACCTAGGTACCAAAAGATTGGGCAGTGAGAAAAAATAAAATCCCTAGGCAAGGTATCATGAAGTCAAGAAGAGAAGATATAAAGGTGCATCAACAAGATAAGAAAGAAGGCCTAAAAAAAAGGACAAGATGGAATTCAATAAGATAAGACAAGATGTAGAGTTTGATAGAGAAATGACAAAGTTGAGGAAATATATTAAGCTTATAGTACAACAGTGGCTTGAGGAAGGATACCAAGAATATGTTTGGTATTGGCCAATGTGCAAGAAGGTGAAGTGGCCTGTAAAGATGATAGTTAAGAAAAGAAGAAGGCACCAGATGGTTGCCTTGAAAGAATAAGATGAAGAAAATAAATAAGAAAAATTAATTGGCATTATCAAGGAAGATCAAGAGTGTTTTCAAGCTAAGCAAAGCATAAGAGCAAGTGTAGAAGTAATGAGAGAATAATTTTCTCAAGAAGACACATATACAAAGGTCCATTGGTAAGAGACACATTCAACGAACCAGCAGGTTGGTGATGATAAGAAAGTTGATAGGAAGATAGGTATATCTGAGATAAAACAAGAAACAAGCTATCAAGCACGAGGAGCTAGTGAAGGGGCACATTGGAATCTTGGTTTTTATCTAGTGTATGTTGATGATAATGTTTGTATAGGTGCAGACCAAGGAGAGAATGAAGAAGATGAAGAAATGGACAACGACAATGAGGCACATAAAAGAGAAACAAAATTTTGGAGTCTTGTAGTTGAGAAGGAGATAAGAAGGAGAAGATACTATTGGTAATAGGATTCCATTTAATTGCAATCCTAAACATATTTCATATATCTCCTAAGTCCTTGGAAAGTGTTTCCCAACACTAGGATTACAAAGAGATTAAATTAAAATGAAATAAACATGTAAATTGACATTTGTAATTATTCCTAAATAATAAGAACATGTGGGAACATATGGGCGCCCACATGGAAGGTGAAACCCACCTTGCTTTAGTTAACTATTTGGAGGTTTGATAACACTTCAGTAATGCATGTTTAGATCCTACAAATTAGGGATTGATATTTACATGAGTGGAGTGGCACTATTAGTTCAGTATCAATTCAATTCAGTTTAATTTAGTTTAGTTTAGTTTAGTTATGGTTCAGTTATCTTCAGTTGCATGTAGTTATTTTTAGTTGCATGTTAGTAGACTTGAGTTGAATGACTAATGAATTCAGTTGCATGATAGATAATAGGTGGATACTTTCAGTTTAGTGGGGATGATCAATCAAGCATAATTTTTACATGAGTTGGTGGAGATATATGTTTCAGTTAACTAAGATTGAATTGGGTCCACCTTTGGCACCCAAGTTGGAATCTTTCAATTAACACCTTTTGCATGAGAAGATATTTACAAGGCCCGGTCAAGTGGGCCCATTCTTGGGCACCAACTTTGAGGTGAAGTTTACAAGATATCTTCTTGACCAAAGTTCAATTAAGTGTTTAGTTTGGGGTGCCTAAATTGAGGAAGACTTTGGTTTGACTTCATATTACATGGTAGAACTCTACTTGCCCAATCTAGGCATAGATTTTTGTGGGGAGCTTTATGCTCTTGTATTTGTACAACTCTTATTAGTTTACATGCATATAATTGTCTTTTTATTGTTGTGAGTGTGGAATAAGTATATGAATAAAATAACAAACAACACTTCTTAATAAGACATTATATCAAGAGAATCGACAATAATTAAGCTAATTAAAATAGGAAAACTCTTGAAAGCATCATATTGCTCTTTATCTCCAAAAATTTATTAAATCATGGGGCTCTCAGATTTGGTAAGCATTGTGACTATTAAAATGTCAATCTAGAGAATGAGATGTTGTTAAATGCAATAATCCAATCCTATATGATGATGGTTGAATGATAATGATGAAGCTACTATAATCTAAATTGACAAGGATATGTTAAAAGCAAGCTACAGTAAACTATGATGCAGCCATGATTATGATTACTATTTCTTAAATGCTATGATTAATTATTGCTAAATGATAATTCTATTGCTAACATGCTTGATTTCTCAAATTTTATTCCTGCAAAGTAAGTTTTCACAAAGTTAGGATCCTTTTCCTATAGAAAGAGGCTGTATTTATAGATTCCCGACAACATATTTGTGAAGGGGCGACAAAGCAAAGGTCCAGATTTGAACTGAAGAATTGAATGGTGAAGGATGAAGAAGCCTGAGAAGATTATGGAGATTTTTCCTCCCCACAAAAACATTCACCCAGATGATAGGAAGAATCAATGAAAGAAGATGAAGAAGTTTTCTTGCAAATTTGTCTCCAATTTGTCTCCAAAATTGCCCGTGAAGGTTGAGATGAATTAAATTATACATATCATATCTAATTTGGTAGGTGCAACTTTTGAGTGATAAGAGGAAATAACTGTAGAATACCCTCTAATTGAATATTTAGATTTATTTAATTTAGGAAAAGAAGATATTTAATTTAATAAAACAAAACTATAGAAGTCTATGTTTATTAAATAAATATGGAGAAAGTGTGGTAATTAAATAAAACAAAGTAGAAAACTTGTTTATTTAATTTAGATGGGATGATAATAGATAATTAATAGAAGAATTTAATAATGATAATTAAATTAAACAAAGTATTACATTTTTTTATTTAATTAGGAAGAAATAATATAATATAGATTGAAGAATTAAAAGATAAACTATATAAACAAATATTTCTATTTATTTAATAGTAGAGGAATTAAAGGTTGATTAATCAAATAAAATCATATTTAATTAATTATATTATCCAAACCACTTTTAGGTGTATACAATTGCAGCAAGTGTATGAGAGTTCAATGAGAGTCTATTTGTAGGTTGTGAAGAAGGATTGTTAAAACAAAGGAAGCATACCAATCAAGGATTGCTATAGTATCATTGTAATATTGTTCTAAGGTTAAAAAATACAAGCACTATTGATTTTGGTGTAGTTTTTTCTTGAAAGGGTTTCTCCACGTATATGTTGTGTCACTTCTATCTTCTTTTCTCATTCTTCTACAATCTTCTATCTCTTTCTACAATTGGTAAAATTGATCTAAATAGATTAATCATACACAAATAAGTGTGAAAAATAATACTTAGTTAGATCTATAGTCTCATAGTTTTACAAGTTTTAATCTATATTATTACCTTCATTTTCAACAGATACAAGAAGGAAGAGCGAAACAAAGGAGTGAAAACCAAGAAACATAGAGTCGATAAAGCTAAGCATAAAGAGGATCAAGAGGAGGCCAGATAAAAAATAATAATAAAAAAAAATTTGAAGAAGAAAAAAAATAATACCATCATTTGAGATGGAACTCAAATTTCTCCCACCTCAAGAGTTTAATGCAGGAGCATCTAGCAATTTGAAAATGTAAGTTTTGGATTTTGATCAGAAATTTCATGAAGAGGTCCATTTTGGTGTTTTACAATGGATTCCCACTCAATTGGATACTTTTGATTATGTAATAATCTCTAGAGGAGTTTCCCTCCAAAAATCTTTTTAAATATTTGAATTTGTTAAGGAGTCTTAGGAGGTAAAAAGTTAGTAATGTTATTTAAGGAGACTGAAAAATATTGTAAAAGGGGAAAATAATATTATAATGAACCTCTTAACCCACCCAAGTTGGGTTGTAAGTGAGTTAATAACCTAGGTTAGGTTCTTAGAGCACATAACTACTGCTACGAATATGTTAGTTAGGTTTGAAGTCTTGAAAAAAGGCATATTTTGCACTTTTGTTACATTAGACATTAGGTTTTTGAAGTAAAAGGGGCATATCTTCTAATTGTAATTGTTTTAACCATAATTTATATGGAATGAATGAAATACATGCTCCAAGAAGCTACAAAAGGATTTTTTCATGAAATACCTTGTTTTCATTACAATTTTTTGATAATTTTCCATGAAAATAGTGAGAAATCAGTTTTGTATAGCCTGGTACAGATCAATGAAAAAAAATTGAGTGTATGGTAAGTTAAAATTTTGTTTTTAGAATCTAAATATTTTGGTTTCATGCAATTTAATTTAGTTTTGAGTGAGAAATAATAAAAATAATGTTAGCAGCCCTATAGCAGAGCTAAGGTTTCTAGCACGCTTAAGAAATTCATAATTTTTCTAAATTGCACCATAAAAATTTGATGAAACTTGGTGAATTTATTCTTTAAATTTATGCCCAGGTTCCCACCAAAGTAGAAGTCCTAAATCAATCATTTGAGTGATTTATGAAGGTTTGAGTGTGTTCTTTGTCGTAAAGATTGTCAAAACCCTAGGTTTCTTTGAGGGTTTAGTGAAAACCATAGTTCTTGAGTTCACCACAACTAAGTGAGGGTTTTAATAGGAATTGTGGATTTTTTTGACGGTTTTAAATGCCTAAGAATATATATGGGTGAGATTTTATTCAATAAACACCAATTAGGACCTTCTTATGGGTGTGAGCCTAGAGAGGCAAGTTTGCAACAATCTTGTAAGATAGGGTTTGAATACCTTCAGTAGATTCAATAGAATCTAAAATCATTGTCCTTGCATCTTTTTTATCCTTTGCATCAACCTCCAAGAACTTTATATCTTAGAGAATTGAAGGTGGAGAGTGGGCTACACTTTCCTCTCGATTGTTTGGTATTATTCTCTTTCATCTACAAATTTGGGCCTCACATACCCTTGATGTATTTGGAGGACTCCCTAGCAAAAATTTTCATCCTATATTAATAATTTTAGCCATATCTTAGTGTGGTACAAGGTATATTATCATACCCAAAGTTACCATGTACTCCATTGAGTAGAGATAAAAATTCTTGGGTTGTTTTTTATGGTTTCCCAAGGAGAGAAAGAATGTGGCCTTGCTACCATATTGAGCCTATACCACTGGATTTCTAGTTATCTAGTTTCATGAGAAAGGTTTTTCTATCTAATCTCATAGAGTATTAGCACTTAATTGTGCGGTAGGCCCACATTACATCTATAAACCCACTTGAATAATTTTAGGCTTGTGCAAGTATTTGGTGTGTCTTCTTGTGCTAAACTAGTGAGTACCTATCTTCCCATCTCCTCCCAACCACTTTGTTTATTTGTGTGACTTTAAATATATCTCCTATTCAAGGAAGAAAAACCTTCACCCCCATCCAACTAGCCTTCCAATTTCTTCATCCATGTCCATTTATCCAATCCATCATCTAACCAAATATCCCAAATCCATCTATCCTCCTTCCAATGTTATCCTCTATTAATCATCATCCTAATCCACATCATTCATCATTATCTAAATCAAATCCCCTTAACCTAATACTATTCCAACCAAATCTTAATCTAATCCACCTACCCATCATCCAAAATCTAATTCATCCATTATCCATCTATCTATCTCAACCATACATCCAATCCACAATCCTTAATAAAAAAACATCATTTGAACATCAAAATTTGGTTAAGTACTTAATTTCCTTCTTACCCCATATCCTTTAATCATCATAAAAATATTTCATCCAAGGATCATATCCCTAATCCACTATCATTCATTTCAAATCCAATTTCCCAATCAAAAATCAATACCTTAAGTTGATTTCATCTTTAATCCAAACTTGCTTAAGAGCAGTAGTATATCTTAAGTATAGTCATCAAATACAATCAATTCCTATTTAAGAACTTTTCCTATCTTAAGTGGAAATTAAATCCAATGAACTCTTTCATAAGAATGCTAGTTATAGAGAATCATCTTTAATCAAATCAAATCATTTTAAGGTCTTGACCTTTGATCCCCAAATCTAATCTCATCTTCCATATTCATCCTTAATCCCTATTCTTCTAATCCCCAATATATTTCTAATTCATCATCTCAATCTCCATCCTCACCAAAAATCAATCCCAAACTTTCTTCTTCCAATCAATCCTCCACCATGTCTAACCATCTAATCTATCCTCCATCCAACCTAATCTATTCTAATCCACCTTCATGCATTCCAACCCAATCCAATATCATGCACCCATATCCTAACCCAACAAGCCCAAATATCACAATCAAGGTCAACCCACTCATTAATTTTGATGAAAAGAGCCTTATTGACCAAGATGAGTATTATCCCTATTATGATAGTGAGAGTATTGTGGATCACCTTGAATCCATTATCATTAGATAAAATTATCCAATCTTCCACCAATCACCTATCCAAATTTCCCCTTAAGTCCCATCCACATCATTCCCATCCACCACAATTGATTTTATCCTCACCCACTATTTTAACAATGATAAAGATTCCATGCTTAAATATTTCCTTAGTGTTCATGATAAATTGCATCCTCCCAACCTCCATCTAATAAAAATCCATTTTCTATTGATTATCCTTCCCCTTCCTTTGACAAGGGAATCCAATCCTCTATCCAAGATTTTCCTCCAACCCCATCTACATCCCAAATCTCCATCTCCAAACCCTTTTTAAGATATTCATCCTCATCCTCAATTTATCAATCCATGTAAGCTTCCACTTCTTATTCCACTTTTCCGTCTCTCATATCCTTACAATCCACATCACCCCAATCTTACCAAGAAACTTCATCACATATCTCTTATAGTTTCCTCCAAGGACTATTCACAAAGATGGCTAATTCCACATGCAAAATAAGTTGTACAATCTTCCCATGTCATGCATCCACCACCATCCCCTCCACATCAAGATAAACCTCAATCCACTAACTCTCATGAATCTCCTATCCCTCCATCTACCCAATTTGAAGAGTCTATCCAACCTTCCTCCCTCATCACACCATCCACATCAAATGAACTATGTCCATCCCCTAGTCCAAATAATTCTAATATAGATTCCCAATCATATTAGGATCAAGACAATAGTTACACCTCATGTCATGATCCCATTCCAAATCAATAAAAACATACCCATTATATCCCATCAAATTACCCCATTACTCCATGTCAAGATAAAGATATACCTTCACCTCTCTCTCATGATCCCCTCTCTCCCACTTTATCTAATGATATCCTTCCATCCCAAGATCAAAATACCTCTTTCACTCCATTGCATGATCCCTCTATAAATCAAGATAAAATTATCCCTTCCACACCATAACATGATCCCCTTCCATATTAATATCCCTCTCTAAATCAAGATCAAAGTACACCTTCCACCCTATCCAGTTATACTCTCCCCACTCATGATCAAGAGACCCCTCCCGCTCTATCACATGATACTTACCTAGGTTAAGATCAAAGAATCCCTTCATCTACATGCATGCTCCTAATATTCCACATCTCATAAACTCTACCCAAGCTACCCATGAAACCCAAACTTATCAAATGGGTTATGTTGATAGATGGTCAACGCTCCCCTCGGGATTTATGACATGGCTTAACCACCTCCCATGGATCCGTTAACTCTCACAATTGTATCGGGCATTAATAGGTCAATCTTTTGGTGCAACATAAACTATATTTCCAACAATTGGTATCAGAGCCAAAGGCGCCAGGTTCGAATCCCCTTGGTTAATACTGAGGGGGAGATTGTTGGCAGATGGTCAATGCTCCCCTCAGGATTCATGACATGGCTTAACCGCCTCCTGTGGACCGTTAACTCTCACAATTGTATCGGGCATTAATAGGTCAATATTTTGGTGCAACAAAAACTGTGTTTCCAACAGGTTCTTCCACCTTCATCCCACTTGGCTTTCTCAAAGAACCCATAATTCCTTCCATGGCATATCCCCCTCAAAATGGACTCACATCTTGCTTCTAGAAAAAGAAGTATCCCTTTGGAAAAAATATTTGTTAAACTATGCATTATCAAGGTAAAGGGTTGGATCTCCATGAGAAAGGCATACTAGAACCCATTAAAATCCAAGAAAATCCTAATTATCATGGCCTTGGATATCAAAATCAAGATGTTGGTACATATTGCATCCATTGTAAATCCAAAATTCCTCCATCTAACTCCAAATATCCCCATTCTCGATCCTACAAATCCATCTTGGGCCCTTATGTTCCAAAGTCCAAGCCCTCATCCCTTCCATCTATTTTTGGTCATTATGTCCCAAAACCAAGTCCTTCACCCCTTCCATCCATCTTGGGTCCTTACATTCCACCACCTAGCATTCCCATTCCAAAATACCATCATCCTATTTCCCCATCACCTCAAATTACCAATCAAGATCAACCAAGGCACACATCATTGAAATCATTTCAACATCCTATATACACTAAGTCATCCATAATTCCTCCATATCATTCATATTCATCCACAAATACCATTTCTCTTGGAAGCAATTTGGATAAAAATTAAAATGCATAAATCCACATACATACAAGGATCAACATGTCCCCTCAAAAATACATACAAAAACAAAGAAAATTTTGATCTAAAATCAAAAAGATAAATCCAAAAGGCCAAAAATTCCTATCAAGATAATAAAAAGCCATGTGGATCCTAAAGATAATCATATAAGACATGAATCTCAAAGAACAATCAAAATTGGCATCCAAACTAGCTTATGTAAAATCTTCATCCAATCCTAGGTCCTTCACCCAATATAATAAACCTTCATCACCTCCATCCATTTTGGGTCCTTATGTCCCAAAATGTACATCCACTCCTCCATCTAAATCTCCAAATTGAAAAATCAATGTCACTTCCATAATTCCACCACCCTTGAAGGTGTGTGCCAATGTTGATCTTTCCAACATTTCCATCCAATCATCCACAAGTCTTCCATTAACCCATCTATTATCAAAAATCCAATTTTCATCCTTCCATACCTCTCATACAATCCTTTGCATAAATCCATATCCCTCTCCATCCTCCCATCCATTTCATCCCTCTTACCATCATTCTACCAATATCTATGAGCATAACTCAAATTGCCATGGTCAATTGTAGTACATCTTCAAGGGGTACTATCCATGGAACTAGATGTTTGATTCCTTCATCCATATCCCTACAATACATCTACTATATTCCAAATCCACTTATCCACACCATTATCATCATCCTTATTTATGCTTACTATTCCCCAAAAAATAAAAAATAAAAAATATGAAAAATATAAAAAGTAAAGAGAAATCATTCATACAATGGTGAAAAAAACTTCTTGTGGCACCTTAGTCAAGTATCATGATGAAATACTTGTAAACATGCATCATGTGCAATCCCCCATCCTCTTGCACTCTAAACTTGGGGGAAAAGCTTCATCCATACCACATCCTCCAATATCTCTCATCCACTTATCTATCATCCTATCTAAATCCATCCTCCCTTTTTCCTCCTTTGATCTTGACAAGGATAAGGATCTTCAAAAACTTCATGAATCCTATTGACCACGTCTTATCCCATCCTAAATTATCATTTTCTCTCATATCCCTCATTCTATTTTTTCCTCCCATCCTATCCAACTCCATCCATCCTTCTCATCTTTGATCTTGATGAGGAGCCTAGGGGTCAAAAATCCATGCATCCATATCTTATCCACTTAATCTTGATCATCATATCCATATCCTTCATCACATATCCATCATATTTCCTCCATCCATATTATTTCCATTCATCCTCTTTTGTCATACTTTATCTTGATATAGATCTAGGGGAAAAAATATTTTGTCATGCTTTAGACAATGAATACCTTATTTCCTATATCCTTCCACTATGCACTATCCTTCCACCTTATACGTCGCTTATTATATTGTCCCTTTACAACATATTCCTTGAAGCTCCATCCTCATATCCCCCATCCACCATCCTCTTATCTCCCATCACCATCCATCATCCAAATCCCTCTTTCCTATCCATGGAATTTGGTGCAATCATGGTAAGGAGGGTCTTCAAAGAGAACAATCTGAACCATGCAACAAGAGTAATACAACAAAAGCGACACAATTTATGGAGGCAAATGCAGGTGTAAAAATTCTCATTATCTAAAATACTGATTACTTATAGTCGGCCACATCCGGGCTTACAGATTCGACACACATGCTTGATTACAAAATGCTCAAAATACAGTTCTCATACATGCGAGGAAATCCTATAAATCGGACCTAATATACAACATATCCTTCATAATCATCTATCTCCACCTCCTCCAATGATTCAATACTAGATTTATATCATATCCGCGAGTCTAGAAATATCCATGTCGGCCAAAGATCGCTACAATGTCCAAGACGAAATGTGTAACGTGTGCAAGAATAGGTCGACCTCAAATATGAAATTCATCCATGGTAGATGTGTATGATGAAGTTTGGACCTAAGTGTAAGGTCCGGGAAACTCCATGGAACAAATCTAAACACACTGTGAGGATTTGCAAGTCACAGGAAAGGTTTGTGATTGATCCAACTAGCCGTTAGGTTTTGAAATTATTCTAGGGCCAACCTCAAAACTGTCACGTACGCTGAAAGTAGTAGCTTGCTGGAAAAAGATCCAAATGAGATGAAAACTTGGAAAATGAGGATTTAACATTTCCATAAGTAAATCATAGGTATGCACGATATGGCGAGTAAACATGAAGAAACACCAGATCTACCAACTCGAACCAGAACAAGAACAAAATTGAATGAAGGTATTTTTGGTTGATGCAAGATTGCTAAGAACCAAGGATGATCTTGCATCAAAATTCCTTCATCCTTCCATCCTTTACAATGCCTTAGTTTTCCCTTGTCATTGGTTCCTCTATCCTAACCATCTTATCCTCCTAAGGATCCTATTGTCCCATCCTATCCAATCCATTTACACTCTATCCTATTATCCTTTTCCCAAGGCTTAGTTCTCCCTTGAAATTAGATCACATCCATTCATCTATCCTAATCATCCCATTCTTCATCCAATCCTATCTTATCTAATCCATCCATCCTCCCAATCCAACCATCCCCATCCAAACCATCTAATGTAATCAATCCTAATCCATACAATCCAATGTTGCAATCTATTCCATCATCCAAATTTAAACCATCATTTTCAACCAGATTAGTTGAAATAAATTGATCCACTTTATGTTGAATTTACAAGACAATTGAGAGGGGGGTGAATCAATTTTATATCAAAACATCAAAACCTTCATTAAAATTTAGATCTGCATTAGTCCTTAAACCCTTAAAAACCATTTAAAACCTTAACATGCATTAGAAAAATTTAAACATGAGAAATAGTAATGCAAACACATCCAAGAACATGATAACACCAAATTTACATGGAAAACCTAAGAAAGGAAAAACCATGGTGAGGATTAGCTCACAATATAAAGTAATTGCAACATTTAATACAATAGGCTCACTGCCCAAAAGAAAAGAAGGGCTCACTACAAAATTAGAAAGAAGAAGAAAGAAGATTGTTACAATGAGAAATCCATCTCAGAGAAACAAAAAATATTCACCACTTCTTCACCAAAACATTAACTCTCTCACTATAGAATGTACACACCTTCTACTCATTGCTTCTAGTAGTCTTAGGCATTAAGTCTCACACTCCATGTCACACTTTCACACTCCACATCTTAAAAATTTACATGAAACAAATCACATATATATCCTCCATAAAATCATCACTCATATATACCATCCTCAACCTTGAAAATAATTTACAAGGTCGAATATGCACCTCAAAATTCCAAATAAAAATTAGGATGACATAAAAAAATTCATGTGGTGGAAATGAATGAAGGCAGACAACATCACACCTTAACTCAAACCTAAATCCACACATACACTCCATCCTACAGTTTGAAAAACACCAAATCACATCCGAAATTAGTGTAAACACCCAAGGTTGACTGAAGATCTATTACCACCATTAAACAATTAAGTACATTCTTCCTTTGATCCAAAGACAACTCATGAACGACAAAAAACACTCAAAAACCATCTAGAATATTCCATCAACACCTTGAAATCCAACAAATCATCTGTAAAATCATACACCAGAAGAAAATATTCATTTTGCACAACCAAATAACCTTCCACACACTACAACACCTAAATACAACCTTACAGAGCACCAAAACAAAAATAATTTAGACTAAAGATAGATACTAGCAATAGAAGCATAATTCCAAATCTGCAAGACTAGAAACTAAACTATAGAAAAATGTGGAGAAAAACCATTTCTCTCGGACAACATTGCTTTCATAGTTCACACACCGGTGAACGCAAATTTTTTTGCACACCGATCCAAAACTTGAAACTTTGGATATAACAACTCTAAAAACTTTTGATCAACATATCCTAATCACACAAAAATATCTTCATCCATGAAGAAATGTAGAGAAAAAAACTGAACACAAGTCTGCTACATTTAACACTCTTCACCACACTATTTCCTCTTTTATTCATTCTTAAAAGAACTTGGAAACCAAGCACCATAAAATCAAAGTCAGCATATGGAACACCTTCATAGAAACTCAAAAATTTAAGAGGTTGAACATCACCACCACATGCTCATAAAAGCAACATTAGAGGTTGACATTAGTGATACTACTAATGACAACATAATGTAACCAATCAAAGCATCTCCATAGGTTGAAATCAATGACAAAAAAACCTTCCAACAACCCCTCCCCCCTTTATTATTAATGGAAAAATATGGAAAAACCATCAACAAAAGAACAACAAAAACAAATTTGATCACCAACTCTTATATTGCACCATAGTGTGCACTACTCCCCCTTGCACAAGCCTATACTTTTCAACACTTTCTCTTTCACAAGACTTCTCTCCTCATTTCTTCATATGGGTTTTTAGTTAACTCTCTCTACCCCTTTGACATCAATCACACATGTATCTGCTCTGCAACTTATTTTTCTTCTATTTCACTTTATTTTCGTCACACCTTCTCTACACACTACACAACATACTTCACTAAAGAAAAACAACTGCACATATCCTTTGACACAAGTGATAAAGGAAATAACATTTATTCCACACAATGACAACATTTAATCCCCCTAACTTCAACAACCAACAATTACACTACCTACTTCCCCTAGGAGGTAGCCACCAACATCAGTCTAGAAAAAGAATGAACCTTGAGATCCATTGGATTGATGCATATCCTTATGCATCTAGTTGAAAGGAGGGGAAATAACCCAAAAACTCTCCTAGAGATACTCAAAATTATCATCAGGAAGAGCCTTTGTGAAGATATCTGCAACTTGATCGTTAGTAGGCACATACTCCAACTTCACCTCATTCTATACAACCTTCTCGATCAAAAAGTGGTACTGGATTGAAATATGCTTTATCCTTGAATCCATTACCATATTCTTTGAAATATTAATAGCACTTGCATTATCACATAAGATAGAAATAGGTTCATCATATACCACTAATATATTTCAAAGTTTACTTCATCCACAACACTTGTGTGCAAAATAATGATGTAGCAATGTATTATGCCTCTATAGTAGATAATGACACTGAATCATGCTTCTTGCTTAGCCAAGATGCCAAATTGATTACAATAAAGAAAGCACCAACACTTTTACTCTTTCTATCATTCACACAACCTACCCAATCCGTATTTGTATAAGATCTTAAGGATAAATTCATCCTTTGGATACCACAAACCATGTTCCAGTGTGTCTTCAAAATATCTAAATATCATCTTAATTGTTGCCACATGTGACTCTCTGGGATCTTCTTGAAATCTAGCCATAAGACAAACTACATGCATGATATATGGTCTAGTAGCACTTAGATACAACAATCCTCCAATCATTGATCTGTACTTGCTCTAATCAGCTTTAGGAGATTCTTCATTCTTACTCAATTTGAAACCAGTAACCATGGGAGTACATACCAGTTTAGAGTCTTCCATTCCAAACTTCTTCAAAATTTCCATGACATACTTATATTGTGTAATGAATATCCCTTTATTTGTCTAATTGATTTGAATTCCAAGGAAGAAATTCATCTCCCCAAACATAGACATCTCAAAAAAAATCTGCATCTCTTCTGCAAATCTCTTGCACATACTTTCATTTCCTCCAAAGATCATATAATCAACATATAGAACCACAATCAAGATTTGATCTTTTTTAACTTTGAATTAAAGATAAGTATTTATGGTATCTTTATTGAATCCTTGCTACAATAGGTACCTATCCAATCTTGCATACCAAGCTCTAGGATATTTATTAAGTCCATATAATTCCTTCTTCAATCTGTAGAACGTATCAAGATTATCTAATAATTGAAAGCCTTCCAATTGTTCAATATAGACCTCTTCTTCCAAATCACCATTCAAGAATATAAAATTCACATCCATCAGATAGAATTTGAAATACTTGTGTGTTGCAAAAGACAAAAACATCCTAATATCTTCCATTCTTTCCACCAGAGAAAATATGTCCTCAAAATATACTCCTACTTGTGAGTAGCCTTTGCACACAAGTATTTCCTTGTTTCTTACCACTTCTCCACTCTCATTAATCTTGTTTCAAAATACCCACTTAGTTCCAATTAAATTCTTGTTTGTAGGTCTTGGGACAAGTTCCCTAGTCCAATTATTTTCAATCTCAGTTCTTCTTCAATAGCCTTGATCCGATATTCATTTTTGCATGCCTCAATCACTATTTTAGGTTCACCATTGGAAAGTAAACATAAGTTTACTTGTTCTTATATCATAGAAATCTTTCTTCTTGTCAACATACCTCTATTATTGTCACCAATGATCTAATCTTCTTAATGATTCTTTTACACATACTTAGGGGTCTTAGGGATCTTTTTCAGATGTTCTTCCCTTTCAACCTACACTTCTTTTTCCTCACCTTCATCTTTCCCTTCATCTCTACAAGAGGACTCACCTAATTCATATCCTTCTATCATAACTAAATTTTAAATAAGTATTCATTTAATTTGACACTTGCACTTTAAAGAATATTTATCAGCCTCTTTTTCTAGCACTAGTAAGCCTTGCTTCTTGTAGAATATTTTAGGAAGATTCCTTCATCAAATCTTGCATCAAACTTTCCTAAGTTTTCTTCATCTCTTCTGATATAGAATTTCTTCCAAACACTAAAATATTTCATAGTAGGGTTTCTTCCATACCACAACTCATAGGGATTCTTTGAGTTGTTTATCCTTTCTTACACTTTGTTAAGTATATATCCTATTGTAGATTGGGGTAGAATTTAGGTAATAAACATGAATCAATAATAGCAACCAAAAAAATATCTAATTCAAGCTACCAAGACCCTAATCCAACAATGAAGCACCAATTAAAAATAGAAATCCAAATAATAAAGAGATAATAATCAATCTCTATACCATAGTTTACTATGCTACACTGCTCTTCTCCATTTTTCTTTGTTTGTTCTTATATTTATAGTATGAAACTTGTATGATGAGCTTGATTTTGATGCAAGATAAATAGATCTCAAGATAGAAAAAATTAAAAGATAAGATGAATGACATGAGAAGAAACATATTCAAGATTGTGGTTAGGATTAAAATGAGGGTGATGGATTTCCTTTATATAAATCTCAATTCAAATGAAGGGTGAGTATTGAATTATGAGGTATCATGATAAATGTATGAGGTTATTTGAGACAAAGATAGCGAAGGATGTGTTGCAAGTATGGATGTGTTTGGTGGTGTTGTCATTGATGTCAACATAGTTCAGGTTGATTACATATGGTATTTGTATATTTTAGATACTATAGAAGTTCTTAGATTACACGGAGTTGTATCTATGAAGTTGTATTTGTGTTTTCGCCAAGTGATTTTGAGAAATTTTGAGAAATAATGAAGGCAGTGTTGAAATGTGTGTTCTTAGTGTGCTATGGTATTGTCCTTTGCATTTCTCCTATGTTGATCCTATACTTGTGTGGATCTTTAGGTGTGTTCATGAGCTTCTATCGATAAACTATTTTGAGTTTCAAATTTTGGTTCGATGAAGAGTGAAAGATGTGTTCACCGATGTGTGAACTAGTTGGGTAGAACTATTTGTTTGTGGACTAGGAGAATTTTTTTGGCTCCGCAGTCTTCTGGTTTGTGGTTTCAGATCTTGCAGATTTGGGAAATAATTATTTTTGATGGTTTATGTGTTCTGACAAATGTGCTAATGATTTGGTGCTCTGAAAGACCTGCTCTAGAGCTCTTGTGTGTTGCTAGTCAGTCTGGTTGGACTATTGAAGAGTTTTATGTGAATGAAGTTTGTTGAAGTTGTTGTGGATGTACCTGAAGTGTTCTTAGAGATGGTAAAATTTATGGTGAAGTGTGTTGAGTGATCCACTTGTGATGTTGCTGGAGATTCACGTACTTCAAAGATCATTGGTATTTTCATTGGGTTTGGTAGACCTAGTGTTTACACGTTATATTAAGTTTTTGCATCGATTTAAGGATGCATTTGATCGATCCAAGATGTGGGTCCTAATTAAATATGTAATCGGTCCTCTCTTATTCTTATCCACTGTGGGAATGTTGAGTAGTTGACTTGATTTGAATTTGTGATTTGAAATTGTATAGTCGACCTTGGAGATTGTTTTTAAGGTTGAAGATGGTATAAAAGCAAGTCAAGTTATTGTGAATTGATCATCCATGCATCATTCGATCAAGAAATCAAGTGAAGTGTGTGGGCAAGTGTAAAAATTAGAGTGTGTAAGAGTGAATCAAGGCAATAGTGCTTCACAATGTTAGATTCCTGAAAGCAGTGATTTGATGGTGTCTACAATCTTCTGATCAAGTTGTGAATGTGTGGAACCATTGTGTTGGATCTTTATTTATCGTTTCATTTTCTATAGGAAATGAGCCTCCTTCTGGATAGTAAGTTATTTTAAGGTAGTGAGCCCTTGTATTTGGGTAGTGAGCCTTTGTATCTGGACAGTGAGCCTCTTTATCCGGTATCACATTATTACTATGAACCCCAATCCTATACCTACACAAACACAAGAAACAAACACATTAGTAAGCTCATATGGAAGTTATAACTAATATTCCCCATGAAATCCATTTACAGTTCTCAATAATAGGAAATAATGAAGAACAAACATAAAATATAAATGAAATCCTAATTAAGCAATGCAAACTCTTGATCCCATTCGGGAATTGGTGCCAATTGTGTGTAGAAATTAGCCCTTTCCCAACTCATTTGTTGCAATGTTGATGATTTGATGAGTGATCCACTTTGATGAAGATTCAATCAAGCTCCATGATAAAAAATATTAAATAACCTAGCTATGGTGATGAAAAATTCTCAAGAAGATGAATAGAATTTCTCTTAATTGAAGTTAATAACTTTTCATTCAAATTGTGGATGATTAATTCAATAGAGGAGGCCTCTATTTATAGATTTGAAGAATGGAAGATTGAAGGATTTGGATGAATGTGGGACAAAATACCAACCAATGACAAGAGGCTACTTTTCCACATGTGATTGGAGGAGGAATGAACACATTTTGGTCAATGTGCATGATAAATGCTATGAGATTCAAATTTGAAATTTGAAAGTGACATGTTTAGAGGGAAGGGAGATGGATTTAATGTCACTTGGCTCAAGGAAAAGGACTTGTAAGGTGAAATAAATGCATCGTTGGAAGGACTAAGTGTAGGAGTTGAGAAAATACAACTTCACAAACCCCGAAGATCACCTGCATGCAAATAACCTATCACAAAAGAAGAGATGGAGACAAACAAGCAAGGGTTCTCTGAAAACTGAAAATGTATATATCAGAGAGAATAAGAGAATGAATTGATATGAAATACAATGGGATCAATCCTTAGAAAAAGGAGATCATGCAAACCCTAATAAAACCCTAATAGGAAAAACCCTAATAGAAGCCCTAATAGGAAAACATTTAATAATTAATATAATTATTAAATGTCACTTTATGCAAACTAACGTGAAATCTTAAGAAGGGAATAAAGGTAACTTAATAAACATAATTAAGTTAAAAGCTTTACTCTAACACCCCCCCTTAAGTTGAGCAATAGTGCAGCTACAAACAAATGCAAGAAAGCAAAGGTAACTACAATGCAAGAAGACAAACATGGGTCCCGACAACTAGGCCAGATCAGGTACCCAAATACAACTAAATCTCTGTAAAGAGGAGAAATAGAGAAAACCTCATGGGAAAAAGATCTACTCCAAAAAGAGATGCAGAAAGCCAAAAAGAACATCACTGAAGCAGAAGAAGCTGCAAACAACTATTGAAAAATGACTGCTATGGTGTTGAAGAACCTCTGCTAAAGATAAGATCAGGATCAAGAAGACAACAATCTGTATGAGTGGCCCATATGACACTACTCGAATCAGATGACAAACAAAGACAAACACCTGGAACAAAGATATAGATGACACAAGAACCAATAGTCTGAAACACTAATCAAATGAGAATGGAATATTCCTTCCAAGGCAAAACGAAGGAAGAATTAGCACGAATAGTATAATACCCCCCCCATAATGCTGAATTGGGAGAGCCTAACAGATCCACTGAAATGATGTGTAACACCCTGTAGTGCATGAAGAAGAAGATACAACAGAAAGTGCACAAGATAGCACCTGCAACTGAAAAAGTGGTGTGCAAAACAAAGCACACATGTATGAGATTGGAATCATAGGATCCACTGTCGTCGTGGAGGGAAACTCACTGGATGAGGATGTGATGGCAAAACAAAGGCAAACTACACAACCCCCCATGACACTTTATAATAATAGTGCGAGTATAAAATATGGCACAACCTTATGTGAAAAATCCCCAAAATATGCATGTCCAATAGTGTGTTACTTTATCTCAGTTCGTTTACATAAAAAAAATTTCTTACAAATGATGCTCAAAATGTCCAAAAAGGACAAAGCTAGAAATACATGAAAGACAGCCAAAAAACTAACTATAGAATGCACGAACAGAAGAAAGATGTGATGAAAATCACACCAATGGAAAGATGAGAAAACCAGTTTTCCGACGATATCTCGTTTGCCAAAAAAAGATATCGTATGCCCAAGTTACGGCCTTTGGAAGAAAACAACTCCAAAGATGAAAACAACCAGCTTTGGGTTAAATTTGACGGTCATACGACCGTCGCAGCAAAACGCCGAGCTTAAATTTGACAGCCAAATGACTATCACCATAAAAGTGCGATAGGGCTTATACATGAAAAAATTGTTTTTTTATATAAAAATAAAAATAAAAAAAAAACATTTTGATTTTTTTTTTTAAAAAATCATTAAAAAACATTGTTGTTTTTTTTATTTGAAAAAAAAAATAAGGCGGGGTCCGCATGGGGCCGCCGCTTGCCAATGTGTTAGGGTGGTACCCATGCGGTACCAGCTGCTGCAGGGGGCGGTGCCCAAGGGCTACTGTCGGCCATAAAGGCAGGTGGCGGTACCCTTGGTACTGTCCTTGCAACCGTAGGTGGCAGGTGGACCCGTAGGCCTAAGCATGCCCTAAAAAGACTTTTTTAAATTTGCTTTATTTTTTATTTTTTATTTATTTTTTGAAGAAAAAATAGCGGAAAAAAATAAATTCTGAAATTTTTCTTACCAAGCAGACGGACGGCCATACCAGCAAAATTTTTTTGCCTCAAATTTTGACTTTGTCCAAAATGGATGAATGAACAGTCGATTTAGGGGTTTTGGACCGTTGCAGACGCAATGGCAAGGTCCGTTTGAGGTGAAAATGCTTCAAAATTGTAGGTATGTCCTGGATAAAAAAAAACCCCAAACCCTTGAAGCTCCAAAAATCTTCAAAACAAGAACAGGAAGTAGCAGGTCTGGAGCTCTGATACCATGTAGGAGTTGAGAAAATACAACTTCACAAACCCCGAAGATCACCTGCATGCAAATAACTTGTCATAAAAGAAGAGATAGAGACAAACAAGCAAGGGTTCTCTGAAAACTGAAAATGTATATATCAGAGAGAATGAGAGAATGAATTGATATGAAATACAATGGGATCAATCCTTATAAAAAGGAGATCATGCAAACCCTAATAAAATCCTAATAGGAAAAACCCTAATAGAAGGCCTAATAGGAAAACATTTAATAATTAATATAATTATTAAATGTCACTTTATGCAAACTAACCTGAAATCTTAAGAAGGGAATAAAGGTTACTTAATCAACATAATTAAGTTAAAACCTTTACTCTAACACTAAGTCCACTTGAATTTGAATTCAAATTTGAGGGGATATTCTCCTTTTATGCCATGTGAGGGAAAATAAGAGATTTAATAAATCAAAGTAATTGATTTATTATGCAAGTTGCATTCTCTAGAGGATGTGACATAGATTAAGATTAATTTAACCAAAGTTTAACTAATTTAATGAAGAATTAGGAGATGCGACAATTTAGACTTAAATTTATGAATTGATTTAAATCAAATTGAGAGGAAGGGTTAAATTAAATAATTTTTTTGATTTATTTAAATAAAGGGGATAATGTTAGATTAAATAAAATAAGGTTTAATTTATTCAGTTTAATAAGAGGACTTTAGAGATTTAATCAAATAAGATGAATTATTTAATTAAAGAGGGATTGAGGATTAATTAAATTAAATTGATTAATTTAATTAGCAAGGAAGAAATACCTAATTAAATAAATAATGATTTATTTAATTAAGAGATGAAAAGTGATGATAAGTTGAGATTCAAGATGAAACGATGTTAGTAATCAAGATGAAGTGTGTTGGTCAATTTTCCATGTCTACAATTACTATATTGCAAGCTAATCCTCACTGTGCTTTTTCCCTCATTTGGTTTTCGACATATATCTGGTGTCTCTGGTGTTTTATTTCTATTATTTGCATTTCATGTTTACACGTAAGAATACACTGAAGTTAAAGTGGAATTGATTAAGGTTAGAAAGTAAAGTAATTTGATACAACTGATTCACCCCCCCTCTCAGTTGTCTTGTGCATTTCAACAATTGGTATTAGAGCTCTGGTTCCTCGATGAAAAGATTAACCGTTTGAGGTAGATCAGATGGTGCACAAGTTGCAAATCCCTATTTTTGATGGAGCTGATTATACTGACTAGAAATAACAAACAAGAGGCTATCTAGTATCTCTTTGTTTTAAGACCTGGAAAGCTGTGGAGATAAATTGTGTTATACCAACCAGTGATCCTTCCTTTGCTGATGAGATTTCGGCTTATGAGGAGAATGAAAAGGAAAGGTATGCTATCTTCAGTGCTTTATCTAGAACTGAAAGGACAAAGGTTATTTCTCTAGCCATTTATCATGAAGTATGGGAAAAATTGAAAGACATTTATGAAGGGAATGATAGAGTAAAGTTGTCAAGTAAACTAATTTCTAAGAAAAGATTTGAGAACCTGAGAATGGAAGGTGAAGATATTGTGAGCTATTATCATAGATTTGAACTTATAGCAACTGAAATCAAGAATCAAGGTGGTACCATGCTAGATGAAGATATAATTGAAAAGATCTTGATGACCCTACTAGAGAACTATAGAGAAAAAGTATCTGCTATTGAATAATAATATGATCCAAAGACATTTACTAAGGAGCACCTATTTAGAGTCTTGACTACATTCAAGATGAGAAAATTTGCAAGAGATAAGGAGAAGACTGAAACAACCTTTAAAGCAATAAAGATAGGAAATGACTTGGATGATGATTCAAAAGAGTTGGAAGAAACATTCACAAGGAGATTGAAGAAAGGTACTGGTAAATACAAAGGTAAGTTTCCCTTTAAGTGTTTCGGTTGTGGTAATATTGGTAATTATGCATCAAGATGTCCTAGCAGAGCTACACACAAGAAGAACAAGGATAATAACAATAATTACAAAGACAAAGGATAGAAAGTTCAAGAAATTATATTATGTCAAAGAAGATGCAGAAATTTCTAATGATGAATCTAATCTTGAAGAGGATAAAGATGAATGTTTATTTATAGCCCTAGAAAATAAAGTTGTATTTGCTAACCATGGAAGATGTGCAAGGGAATCTGGTCGAGAGAGCAAAAAGGATGAAACAAAAGGTACTATAGTGACTTCTTTTCATGCTTGACATGATGAAGAATTTTGGGTAATTGACAGTGGATGTTCAAATCATATGACTGGAGATAAGAGTAAGTTCACTAAACTTGAAAAGTATGATGGAGGAATAGTTATGTTTGGAGATGACTCTGGTGCTAAGATTGTTGGTAAAGAAACAATTGGTTTTGATGTGAAACATAGTATTGACGATGTCTATTAAGCTAAGGGTTTAAAGAATAATCTCTTAAGTGTTGGACAAATGTGTAGCAAAGGTCTTAAGCTTGTGTTTCAAGATAACAATTGTGAGATCAAAAAAGGATCTCGAACTGTGGTAACAACTAGAAGAAGAACTCATGGAAACATCTATCAACTTAAGGGAGGTGATGGTCAGTGTTTTGTTTCTCAGATTAATGAAAGTTGGCTCTGGCACTGGAGGATGGGACATGTGAATTTTGACAATCTGATCAGGATCAGTTCTAGGAAAGTTGTGAGAGATCTACCTAGAATCACAAAGCCTTCAAATTCAATTTGTAGAAGTTTCTAGTTGAGAAAACAAACAAGAAATAGTTTTAAAGGAAAGGAACATTCATCTACCGAAATGTTGGAATTAATTCATACAAACCTCTGTGGTCCTACAAGAATAGGAAGCCTTAATGGTGACATGTACTTTATGCTCTTGATTGATGATTACTCTAGGATGACATGAGTTAAATTTCTTAGAGAGAAAGCAAAATATCTTGATAGATATAAGGTATCTAAGGCAAGAGTAGAGAATGAGACATGGGAACTAGTCCCTAGACCTACAAACAAGAATGTAATTGGTTCAAAATGGGTATTAAAAAATAAGTTGAATGAAGATGGTGAAGTGGTAAGGAATAAAGGAAGACTTGTATGCAAAGGATATTCACAGGTTGAAGGAATAGATTTTGAAGAAACTTTTGCACCTATAGAAAGAATGGAGGCCACTCGGATATTCTTGGCATTTTCAACTCATAAAGACTTCAAAGTGTACCAGATGGATGTCAAATCTACGTTTCTGAATGAAGAACTAGAAGAAGAAGTATATATGGAGCAACTGGAAGGTTCTTAGCTGTCAGACAAACCGGACATGATTTAAAAGTTAAAAGAGGCATTATATGGACTTAAAGAAGCTCCTAGAGATTGGTATGCAAGATTGGATAAATACTTGACAAAGAAAGGATTCGATAAAGGGTCCACATACAACAAACTTTACTTCAAGGTTAAGAAAAATAAAATGTTGATAGTTGTGGTATATGTTGATGACATAATCCTTGGTGGAAATGAAGGTATGTGTAATAAATTTTCTGATGTAGGAGCATCCTTGGTTCTTGGCAATCTTGCATCAACTAAAAATATTTTCATTGAGTTTTGTTCTTGTCCAGTTCTTTTCCAGTTCAAGTTGGTAGAACCGGTGTTTCTTCATGTTTTCTCATCAGATCTCGTGTATCTATGGTTTCATCATGGACATGTTTAGTTTCCTTGTTCCAAGTTTTTAGCTCGATTGGATTTTTTTTTGGCAAGTTATTAATTATGGATTAAGTGACAGTTTTTAGAACTGGCCTAGAATAATTTCAGACCTAATGGGTAGTTGGATCAATCACGGATCTTTCTCGTAACTTGTGGATCCTCACAGTGTGTTTTGATTTGTTCCATGGAGTGTCCCCAATCTTAATTTTAGGTCCACACTGTTGATGGTTAAAATGACACAAACAACATTAAAACAAAAGATTTCTACTCTATTTCTCCTGAAAGAGAAAGACAACATGTAGTAGCCTAGCTCCCAAGGTCCTGGTAGTTGGTTCTCAACTGTTTTATGTCACTCAATTGGTTCATGCAACAGTAATATTCAAGGGGCCTATGCTAGTAACAAAGGATTCAAGCTATGACTCTTTTTATCAAAATAGTTCCTGTAACTCAATGGGTTTTAAATAAAAGAAAAAGATAGAACAAAGGGGTAAACCAGTAAGTATGAAATAAATTTATCTAATATCAAGACATATACTTTTAACAATGAATTTTTTCTTAACCGATCACAAAAACCATAGCATAACACAACCCACAGTATGACTGTACCATCGTATACATCTTTGGTGCTTAATTCAATTCCACTATTCGCATATCACAAGTATTTCCAAGATTTCAAAACAGCACACATTCATTCATCATCAAAACTATAGATCAAAAAACTTTAATAACTTTAATTCAATGACAATTTAACAAGATAATCTTTAAACCTGGTTTCTTCTAATGACTTTCATCACATAAGAAACTATCATGCTTCAGCACAATCACTGGCATTCAGCTGGATTATAACTCATTAACCTTATCCAACAACACAATTCAATGTAAACTCCATATTTCATAAACTTGCAATTCTATTAACTGTCAAAAGATCTAGTACAATGTATCTCTGAAAAACTCTCTAAAATTCTATCTCCTAGCACTAGGTAAGCCAATCCAATTCTCAATTAGCTAACCCTTACAATGTGATACCCATCTGGTATTTATAGATATACAAAAGAAGTTCGAACTTCACTTCAATCTTAGGCTTTCCACCTTTTTAGGAACAATCAACTTTCTTGGAAACTCAGATCAACTTTGATCTTGAGTTCTTACATTATGCATTCAGTTTGATCTAACAATAGAAGATAGAAATAGAAGAAAAGAAGTCATGCGCCCTTAAGACTGTCAGTGCTGCAGGCATGCAAGATTTTATGCATGTGAAGCTGGATCCGCTATGAAGTCATCATAACTGGTCAAGACTTGTTGTAGCATATCCATATCTGGCCCAAATTAGTATCCAGCCATCTTCAAACTTGATGCGATCTAACTCAACTGCAGCAAACTCTTTCATACTTTTTACCTTGATCAACTCTCTCCCTTCAGCTTTTATTTCTTCTTTGACTTCTACAAGCCGATCTATCACCAAGTCTCCTCCATCATCTTTCTTCTGCAAGCAAACCTCTAATTAGACCTTTAGATAAATCATCATAACACATGCTTTTAAAACATACCTGTCACACATACATCGGAGTCGGAACGAGACAGAAGCTCAAAAGAATCTCTTTTTACAAAACTAGCAGACTCGGAGCAAAAACCGATATAAAAACTTCACCAAATAACCAACGGGCTCAGAGTCGAAGTCAGAGAAGTTATCAAAACCGGGATCAGAATGAAAAAGGGATTTGGTTTTTCTTCGAATTCTCATTTTTTTCATATTCTATTTCCATTCCACCTCCACCTCCAATTTGGTTATCGTTACTTCGACAAAAGACTTCCCGCTATATGTAGAGCCGGACACGAGATGAAAACGGAATCGATAACCTTCGCAAAGAAAATTCTTAAATTCAAGATCAGTTCTGATCCCGCCTCCGCCAGTTATCATATACTTCAAGGAAACCTTTTAAAACTCAGAATCGGAAACAGGATAAAAATGGAATCGATAACCTTTGTAAAACAAAACTCTTATGTTCAAGATCAGTTCTGATCCCGCCTCCACCTATGCTAATCATGACATCATCAAATTTATTCATTTTCAACATAAATTCATGATTAAAACCTAGGTCGCTATAAAATATCAAGGAGCTTTAAAAAATACCATACTCATATGACTGTGGGGAATCAATGGCTTTTGTAATATATCATTTTTTAATCATTTAAAGTAATTGCAGAGACCAACGAAACCCTAATCTAACAAACCTAATAAAACTAGGGCACGGGTTTAAAACCCTGCCATTCTACCAAACGACGAAACCCTAATTTAAATAATAAATCTAATCCACCCTAACTCACTATAAAAATCTCTAATCTACCTCACTATAGATTCTTAATCTAATAAACACCATTAAAAACCTTTAATCTAATCTAATCTACTGCAAATCGAAAATGACACGATGCAATCACGATTAAGACGTGAAAGCGACAATGCCCTAAAATAGAAAGAAACGACACGATAAAACAAGAAAACAAGAATTAAAGCAAAACAAACAAGCCAAAACAAGAACCTGCTCATTCAATCACATCGATGATCAAAAAATTGCTTTAAAACAAAATGATTGAACACGCGAGCAGATATAAAGCAAAACCACAACGAACCCAACTGCAAATAAACAAACGAACAACAAAGATGAAAGACCTACCTCAAATGCAAACAAAGCCACGCTAACATTTTGAATCGATTCACACACAATATCCCTTCTCTATCTCGATCAATTTGCTCAAACGAACTCTGCTATTGCTCTTCATGCTCTCAAACTTGTAATAATAACAATAATGATTGGCTTTAACCCTTAATAAAGGAAAATATGTGAATTTCTACCTACACCGGCAACCACCATTAATGCATTAAAATGCAGTAAAGGCGGAGTCGAAACTGTAAGAGAACAAACACTCGTCTGCAGTGCAACTTCAATCAAAAAGTCAACGACAAAAATTAGCGGGAGCGGAACTAAAATGGAAATAGGATGTTAAACTTATAAAATTTCCAAACCTTATTCCCATTCCGGCTCCGCGTCTGACAACTAAAAATAAAACAAAAGCAAAAACAAAAAGTTAAGTAAAAGACCAACCTAATAAAACAAAACATAAAAACTGAGACAAAACAAACATTAAAAAGTAGCAAAGGCGGGATCAGAATTGAATTTGATTTTGCAAATTTTGATAACAACCATCCCAATTCCCACTCCGGCTCCGCTTCCGCTAAAGACAAAAACAAAGGCAAAGAAAAGACTGTCGGGATAGAACCAAAAACAAGCCTCAAAAGAACTTTCAGAACTCGATTCAGATCCGGTTCCGATTTCGATAGAGAAACCAAAGAAAAACAAAGTATTGGAAAAACTAGACTCCAAACTTTGCTTCAAAAACAACTAAGTACAAAAAAACACAAAGGGGGACCCATTTTGACCAAGGCAAAAAGATGGGGTGGTTATGCAAGGCATAACAAATGGCGACTCGGCTAGGAAAATGGTTTACCTATTTTCAAAATACCCAAAGAAAATTTTAGTCACCCAAAAACTACTTGGCTTATAAACACCTTACCTTGAATGAGATCAGATATTTGTAGGATAATCTTGAGTTTGAATCTCAGATGTTATGTGCTCATGAGTTATTTCTGAATCTGAGTGTGTGCCTATATTGTGCATCATTCTTTGTAGATACTTTCTCCTCTTGTAAACAACTATACCTAAGTTTCAAGCTACATAAGTTGAGTTCTTTAACTATCGTGCAGTAAAATCCTGGGTATTGCTCCGCTGCCAGACAGGCGTCCATAGCCTCGACGGAGATACCTCTAGTATTCTCAAAGCATTGCTCTACTGCCAGACAGGCGTCCATAGCCCCGATAGAGATACTTGGTTACCCACTTGATATTGAGCTCGCTTTTATTTCTTTCTTTCTCTTGCTTTTTATTTTTTATGGATGGAAATTCTTTTATGCATCTCTCAATACTCAAATTCAATGAATCTAAAATGTGGGTTGAGTACTACAATGGATTTCATGATAGTCTTGGAATCTGATTTTTCGATTGAAACATAGATAGAGTCATTCTAAAACAAATAGTTAATTACTCATGTAGATGTTTTTTTCTAATTTGGTGACAAATCTTTGATCACAATTCATGAGATATTCACATTTACATCAACTATCCCTAATAACTCTTCCAACCCAAACTAGAATGATCATAAAACATAAGTTTTAGAATGAAATCCTTTTCAATGATTATAATGAGAATACCTAAACCAATTTCTCTCCTAGTACCAATAGTATACTTTGAATTACAACCCCCTAACTTGAGATGAGCAAAATAAGAATCCCCAATGAAACAAGACAAAACAAAACAAACAAACAAAACAAACAAACAAAACAAAACAAAACAAAACAAAACAAGCAAAACAAAAACTAAAAAACTAAAAATTAAAAATGAAAACTTAATTACATATGATACAATATAGTACATTCCTTTTCAAAACACCAGACTTTCTATGCACCAAAATAGTGTTTGAGAAACTGACCATTAACTGGTAATGGAATAGGCTCTCCTGTTAATGTACTCAAATGAAAGGCATTCTCCCCTAAGATTTCAGCTATTTGGTAGGGACCTAACCAAAGTCTATCGAATTTCTGATGGTCTCCCTTCCTTTCTCTAGCCTTATCCCATAATAGCACAAGGTCTGATATTCTAAAAGCTTTCACTTTGGCTCTTTTGTCAAACCAGCGCTTGACAATAGCCTGATGTTTAGAGAATTGCTGCAAAGCAGCATCTTTTTGTTCTTGCATGTTCAATAAGTTAAGCAGTCTAACCTCAATCCTATCATCCCTATTATAAAACTCCTGCATAAATTTTAGAACAGGTATTTGTAAATGTATGGGGAAGATTGGATCTTGGCCATAAACTAACTTAAAGGGTGAATTCCCTAGGGCTGCTTTAATTCTGGTTCGATCTGCCCATAAAGCAAATCTCTGCTGGGTATGCCAGTCCCTAGGGTTACTTTCTAACAACTTTTTTATTACTTCCAATAAATTCTTATTTGTGGACTCGGCCACTCCATTCCCCTGAGGGTAATAATTGGAAGAATATTTTAACACAATCTTATGCTCATAAGCCCATGAAATAAATTCAGCAGAGGAAAAAGCAGGGCCGTTATCACATACTAGAGCAAATGGAACTCCAAACCTAGTTGTGATGTTCTCTGTCAGAAATTTAATGACCACCTCCGTGGTGCTATTTTTGCAGGGCAGTGCCTCCATCCAACGTGTGCAATAATCCGTCACAGTCAATATGAATTTGTGACCTTCAAAAGAATTTGGATTAATCACACCTACAAAATCAAGTGCCCATTGCGCAAATGGCTTTACCTCATAAACCGGCTGTAGGGGCATCGCAGGATTTCTTTCTCTTGATGCAGAAGTTTGACATACATGACAAGTCCTGCAATGTTGATGCACATTCCTAAACACGTAAGGCCAATAGTAACTTGACCTTAAAATCTAATGAGCCAACGCATCAACAGATCCATGTCATGTTCCATGCCTACCATGAAATTCACTTACAGCATGTTTAGCTTCTTGCTGATCCAGACAATGCAAGTAGATTCCTTGGAAATTCTTCCTGTAGATTGATCCTCCTTTAAGCATATAATGAGCGCTTTTCATCCTCAGTGCTCTTCTTTGAGTAGCATTCATCCCTTCTAGACACTTGTTATTGAGGAGGAAAAAGACTAAGTTTGTATACCAGAGATTTTTTCTGAACGACTGAACAGTGTACTGTTGGCAAGTTATACTTCTGTCCACCTCAGCCATTGCCTTTGACAAACCTTGACCTCTTACAAGCTTCATTGGGTGAATCTCCAAGTCAAATTCTTGTAAAATTACCATCCATTTCCCTCTTCTTTCTCCTAGTTCACTTTGCATCAGGAGGGACTTTACAGCTGGATCTAGGACTATAGCCATCACCTGACTTCGGATTATGTAGTGTCTGAATTTTTTCACTGCTCGCACCAATGCAAAAGCCTATTTTTCTATTGATGAATATCTTACCTCTACATTCTTAAAGGGAGAGCTCATAAAAGCAATAGGCCTCTCCTCATTCTCTTCGCTTCTCTGTGTCAAAACTGCTGCACATGAATGTTCAGAAGCAAAAGAATAAATGTAAAATGGTTTTAGATAATCCAAGCTTGTTAAAACAGGTGCCTCAGATATAGCTTGTTTAATTTGCATGAAAGTAGATTTAGCCTCTTCACTCCATCCAATCTTTGCATCCTTCTTCATCATTTCATTAAGTGGTTTAACAATTTCTGCAAACCCTGTTATAAACTTCCTGACAAAATTAACCCTTCCAAAGAAAGATCTTATCTCCTTCTTACTTCCTAGCCTTGTCAACTTCAAAATGGCTTCTACTCGATCAGGATCTATGGAAATTCCCTCCTCTGATATAATGTGAGCCAAGAGCTTCCCTTCAAAAACTCCAAATACACATTTCTTTGGATTGAGAGAAACACCATAACTAATACATTTCTTCAGTACTTTCTCTAAATCAGTAGCATGATCTTCTCTACTCTTAGAGAAGATGGTTAGATCATCAACATACATGATTATACACTTTCCTATTAGGTCTTTAAACATTACATCCATAGCTCTTTGACAAGTAGCACCAGCATTGATTAGACCGAATGGCATCCTCCTGTAGGCAAATGTGCCCCACTTTGTAGTGAAAGCAGTCTTCATCCTATCCTCATCACTTACCAGTACTTGATTGTATCCTGAATATCCATCTAAGAAAGATATCATTTGAGATCCATTAACTGTTTGCAATACTTCAAAAGCTTCTATACTTCTCTCCGGATTAGAGGCTCGATTAATGCATTGACTGGGCATTGCTTTTGGCGAAACGGTTTGGCTTCTGGCTTAAGAGGAATTGTATCAAAAGTATCAAATCATCATAGCTCCAAGCAATTGCTTCAATATTCCTTTCTAAGACTTTGATTATCTTATCCTTTATTTCCTGAGAACAAGTCTTCCCTATAAGAACATTCCTTTCTACCCCTAAGTGAGTCAAATTAACGGAGTCATACTTGCTTCCCTCACTCTTTGTAGGCATTCTCTGATAAGCTCGTGGATCTTAATCAAATATCCTTTCCAATGCTATCATCCCTTTTGGGATGTTATTGCTCTTTAAATCCATTTTCCCTTCTGGATTATCACTTTCTGTATTGTCACTTTCTGGATTCCAGTCTCCTTGATCCCTGTCAACGTCATCAATTATCTGTCCTTGAAATACATCAGAACTCTCCAAAAAGGCCAAAATATGTTGATCATCATTAATCACCTGGAAGTGTCTAACATTATTAGGAATTGCAGGGACTGAAATCAACTCCAAAGAAAACCTCTTTAGATTTGAATCTTGCATCGGCTCTAATGTACTTGCTACAATGACAAGAGCATCTGCTATTTGATTTGCTTCCCTTGGAATAAGAGTAATCCCAAAGGCATCAAAATCTTCTATTAAATTCCAGACCCTATTCCTATAAGCAGCCAATCTTTTATTATGGCAAGTGTATTGGCTATGTACCTGCTTCACAATTACCTCAGAGTCTCCCATCACTGTAAGAGCAGTTACCTTCTTCTTATGAGCAAACATAAGTCCTCTTGCATGTGCCTCATATTCAGTCACATTGTTAGTGAAACCAAACTGCAATCTATAAGAAGCAAAATAAGTTTTCCCTTTCGGGTTAGTTAGTTCAATTCCTGCTCCACTTCTTGCTTTAGATTTAGAACCATCAAATTTAAGAGTCCATAACTGGTCTTTTACTGGGAGCTCTTTCTTTTTAGAAACTATAGGGATTTTGTCACTTGTGACATGTGGCGGCTCAGACTTTTGCTGTTTATCAGAATTCATGTTGAGAAGAAACTCAATTAACGATTTTCCTAGTTCCTTTATTTGTTCAACAACTATCTCCCGAGTGATTTCTTGGGCTGAGTTAGGATTTAACTCATCTTCTATTAACTCTCTTGGCATTGGCAAAGCATCTGGAATAGGGGTATTAAAATGAAACTGAGATACTTCCACTTCCTCTTTTTGATCCGAAAACCCTAAGACCTGAGTCTGTTCTACTGGTAAAGAAACCTCTTCTAGAGAAAGACTAACCCGTGTAAGAATAGTTGCATCCTTAGCTTGGAAAGAGAACTCATTGATGGGAGTCTCAGTTACCTCTTAAAATTCTTGCTTGGGTAGATCTACATGCCTTAGAATATCTATGCATGACTGACATGTCAACTCCGAATGGTTATGATAGTGTATTCTACACCAAGTAGGAAGCAATAGATTACTCAAATAAGTTTCTGTTCCTAAAACTAGCCTATCTTGTTGCAGTTTCCGTATTAGAACTTGCTGGTTGATGTGAATCATCGAATCAGTGTGGTCTAACGATAGTGTATCCTTAGAACTAACTACAGAGAAAGTAAGGACTTCCTCTTGCTTGTAAACACCCATTTCAGTCTCAAAGATTGGTACTTCATTTGGAGTATCATACTCCGTAATCATGTGTTTGAGCCTAGGTTCACTTTCAATTCTTATCTGAGTGGCAACCCCTTTCCATGGTAACCACATGTGCGAGAAGTCTAAGGACAGATATCCACCTATGTTTTTCATTAGCTCTCGACTTAAAAGCATCCCATATGTTTATGGGATATCAGCAACTTGAAGATCTATATAGGTCTGGATCCTTGGGTCTGATCCAACCTGCACATGCATGTTCTTCAACTCACCTACAACATTAACTTCGGTTTTATCCAATTGAATCACCTTTTTATTGGTTGGAAAATGACTCAATCCTAACTTTTTACAAATCGAAAAAGGCATGACATTCCCTGATGCTCCAGAATCTAATAAGCAATTGTGTAGATTCTTTCCAAAGATCCTCAAACTTAACAGGAAATGTGGGGTACTGGTCTTACCTTTATACATAACAACATTCATCTCCTTTGCAAGATTCACTTTACCTTTCCCTTTCAAGAGATCTGTTTTTTCCAAAGCTTTTAATACCACCTCCCTTTGAGCTGGGCACCACTTCATGATATCAAAGAAAGATAGTGATGTCTTCTGCCTTTGCAATTCTGCAACAAAATCAAACTCTGAATCATTCCAAAATTGATATTTAGGAAAAGAAGGTTGATTACACTTTATTCTGAGTATCAGAAGGCCCCTTTGGTGGGGGTGGATTGTTATCTGCATTCTGATTTGGTGGAACCATGTTGTTAGGGGGTGCAGATGTAGTGAATGGCCCTTTATTTTGATTCCTCAAAAAGTGACCACCCTTAGATTGGAAGGCTTGAGCATCATAGACATCTTCTTCTGTCTCATTATCCCCTTGCATAGGGAATTGATACTATTCTTCAATGGTTTCATAAGTCATGGCAGTGCTGGCTGACCCATTGGCTTGATTAGAATTTTCTGCTTGAGGATGGGCATCAGCTTGTGCAATTTTCACCATCTTCTCCATTTTTGGGCAATTGACCTCAGAATGGGCTGCTGTATCATGCAACCTACACCAATTTGTCATAAAATTCAAATCAGCAACATTAGCAGTATTTGATCTCTCTTCACCTGCTTGATAATTATGGGGAACTCCTCCATTGTTAGGTCCAGTGTTCCACTGCCTATTGTTTTTGTTGTTGTTATTGAATCTCTGATTGTATCCTCTATTTTGATTATGATAATTCTGCTTCGAGGAATTTTGATTCTGGAAGTTGCTATTGGTGTTCTGATTAGAGTAATTGCCCTTATAGTTGTAACCTCCCTAATTGTTGTAATTCTAGTTTTGATTATTGGGAGGATTTTCTCTAAGCTGTGCCATGTCATTTGACATCTGAGAGAGAGTCTTTTTGAGAGTCTCTACTTCACTTGTAAGTTGAACAGTTTGATCATTCTGTACATTTTGAACTATGGCTGGGGAATGGACATGGGTTGGTCCACCCCCTTGTTGCGATTGACTTTAAGGTTGATGCATGGTATCATGCATGCTATTGCCAAAGAAAGGAACAGTTGGTGGAGCTTGCAACTTAGATACAAGTCCATAATGGGAATAAGATGTCCCTGGGACAGTGTTGTATAATGGTGGATTAGGCATTTGATAATTCATTGGAGGAAAAGGTACTCCCAACCCTCCAGGTTGCAGATTTGTCTACTATTGCAATTTGATAGCCAAATGATAAATCTTAGATAGTGAGTCAATCTCATCAGGTTGATAAGTTCTTTGTAAGAACAGACCAATCAAAGGATCAACAGGTCTCAGATATGCCTGTATGGCCATGGCTTCCGGCACTAGGTAAGGCTCTTGTAGCCTACGATACATTCTATGGAATCTAGTGTTGAACAAGGGAAACGGTTCATGATGCTCCTTTCTAATAGTGGCAAATTGATGATATAGTATGGCAGGGTCTACATATACCCTAAACTGATTAATAAAAGCATTCTCTAAATCTATCCAACCCAGAATGGATCTTCGGGGCAGATTTAGATACAAATTATAGGCCATATCTCCTAAACAGTAAGGAAATAGTCTACATACCACATCTTGATGACCAACTTGAGCTTTTGGGCAGGCATCTTTGAATGCTTGTATATGTTCCTCTGCACTTCTTGATTCTCCATGCATGTATTTCGGACATAACTTCTCTGGGTTCTTTGGTAAATCATGGAATCTGCCTGGAATAGTCCCTATCGGGGAGGGATTACCCACAAAATAAGCCATTGGTGGGATTGGTTGGGCAGGTGGTGGTGATAAAGGCCGAATTGGTGGTGACAAAGGCCTACTTGGTGGTGGTGTGGATGGAATTGGTGGAAATCCTGATGGAGTAAGCGGTGGTGGTAATGTAGGTATTTCTACCCTACGAGCATGAGGTCTTGATCTAACCGGGGTTTGAAGTTCTTCGAATAGTTAACGATTAGTAGAGGATCTAAGAACCCTCTCGTATCCTTCTAGCGCCAATTTCTGTTGATGGTTAAAATGACACAAACAACATTAAAATAGAATATTTCTACTCTATTTCTCCTAAAAGAGAAAGACAACATGTAGTAGCCTAACTCCCAAGGTCATGGTAGTTGGTTCTCAATTGTCTGATGTCACTCAATTGGTTCATTCAACTGTAATATTCAAGGGGCCTGTGCTGGTAACAAAGGATTCAAGCTATGACTCTTCTTATCAAAATAGTTCCTGTAACTCAATGGGTTTTAAATAAAAGAAAAAGATAGAACAAAGGGGTAAACCAGTAAGTATGAATTAAATTTATCTAATATCTAGACATATACTTTTAACAATGAATGTTTTCTTAACCGATCACAAAAACCACACCATAACACAACCCACAGTATGACTGTACCATCGTATACATCTTTGTTGCTTAATTCAATTCCACTATTAGCATATCACAAGTATTTCCAAGATTTCAAAAAAACATATATTCATTCATCATCAAAACTATAGATCAACAGACTTCAATAACTTTAATTCAATGATAATTTAACAAGATAATCTTTAAATCTAGTTTCTTCTAATGACTTTCATCACATAAGAAACTATCATGCTTCAGCACAGTCACTGGCATTCAGGTGGATTATAACTCATTAACCTTATCCAACAACACAATTCAATGTAAACTCCATATTTCGTAAACCTGCAATTCTATTAACTGTGAAATGATCTAGTACAATGTATCTCTGCAAAACTCTCTAAAATTCTATCTCCTAGCACTAGGTAAGCCAATCCAATTCTCAATTAGCCGACCCTTACAATGTGATACCCATCTGGTATTTATAGATATACAAAAGAAGTTCGAACTTCACTTCTATCTTAGGCTTTCCACCTTTTTAGGAACAATCAACTTTCTTGGAAACTTAGATCAACTTTGATCTTGAGTTCTTACATTATGCATTCAGTTTGATCTAACAATAGAAGATATAAATAGAAGAAAAGAAGTCATGCACCTTTAAGACTGTCAGTGTTCCATGCATGCAACATGCAAGGAAAAAGATCATCATGCATGCAAGATTTTATGCATGTGAAGCTGGATCCGCTATGAACTCATCATAACTGGTGAAGACTTGTTGTAGCATATCCATATCTGGCCTAGATTACTATTCAGTCATCTTCAAATTTGATGTGATCTAACTCAACTGCAGCAAACTCTTTCATACTTTTTACCTTGATCAACTCTCTCCCTGCAACTTTTATTTTTTCTTTGACTTCTACAAGCCGATCTATCACCAAGTCTTCTCCATCATCTTTCTCCTGCAAGCAAACCTCTAATTAGAACTTTAGATAAATCATCATAACACATGCTTTTAAAACATACCTGCCACACATACATTGGAGTCAGAACGAGACAGAAGCTCAAAAGAATCTCTTTTTACAAAACTGGCGGACTCGGAGCAAAAACCGATATAGAAACTTCACCAAATAACCAACGGGCTCAGAGTCGGAGTCAGAGAGGTTATTGGAACCGGGATTGGAATGAAAAAGGGATTTGGTTTTTCTTTGAATTCTCATTTTTTTCATATTCTATTTCCATTCCACCTCCGCCTCCAATTCGGTTATCGTTACTTCGACAAAAGACTTCCCGCTATATGTAGAGTCGAACACGAGATGAAAATGGAATTGATAACCTTCGCAAACAAAATTCTTAAATTCAAGATCAGTTCTGATCCCGCCTCCGCCAGTTATCATATACTTCAAGGAAACCTTTTAAAACTCAAAATCAGAAATGGGATAAAAATGGAATCGATAACCTTTGTAAAACAAAACTCTTATGTTCAAGATCAGTTCCGATCCCGCCTCCGCCTATGCTAATCATGACATCATCAAATTTATTCATTTTCAACATAAATTCATGATTAAAACCTAGGTCGCTATAAAATGACAAGGAGCTTTAAAAAATACCATACTCATATGACTGTGGGGAATCAATGGCACTTGTAATATATCATTTTTTAATCATTTAAAGTAATTGCAGAGACCAACGAAACCCTAATCTAACAAACCTAATAAAACTAGGGCACGGGTGTAAAACCCTACCATTCTACCAAACGACAAAACCCTAATTTAAACAATAAATCTAATCCACCCTAACTCACTGTAAAAATCTCTAATCTACCTCACTGTAGATTCTTAATCTAACAAACACCATTAAAAACCTTTAATCTAATCTAATCTACTGCATATCGAAAATGACACGATGCAATCACGATTAAGACATGAAAGCGACAATGCCTTAAAATAGAAAGAAACGACACGATAAAACAAGACAACAAGGATTAAAGCAAAACAAACAAGCCAAAACAAGAACTTGCTCATTCAATCACATCGATGATCATAAAATTGCTTTAAAACACAATGATTGAACATGTGAGCAGATATAAAGCAAAAACACAATGAACCCAACTACAAATAAACAAACGAACAACAAAGATGAAAGACCTACCTCAAACGCAAACAAAGCCATGCTAACTTTTTGAATCGATTCGCACACAATATCCCTTCTCTATCTCGATCAATTTGCTCAAACGAACTCTGCTATTGCTCTTCGCACTCTTAGACTTCTAATAATAACAATAATGATCGGATTTAACCCTTAATAAAGGAAAATATGTGAATTTCTACCTACACTGGCAACCACCATTAATGCATTAAAACGCAGTAAAGGTGGAGTCGAAACTGTAAGAGAACAAACACTGGTCTACAGTGCAACTTCAGTCAAAAAGTCAATGGCAAAAATTGGCGGGGGCGGAACTAAAATGGAAACAGGATCTTAAACTTATAAAATTTCCAAACCTTATTCCCATTCCGGCTCCGCATCCGACAACTAAAAATAAAACAAAATCAAAAACAAAAAGTTAAGTAAAAGACCAACCTAATAAAACAAAACACAAAAACCGAGACAAAACAAACATTAAAAAGTAGCGGAGGCGGGATCAGAATTGAATTTGATTTTGCAAATTTTGATAACAACCATCCCAATTCCCACTCCGGCTTCGCTTCTGCTAAAGACAAAAACAAAGGCAAAGAAAAGACTGTCGGGATAGAACCAAAAACAAGCCTCAAAAGAACTTTCAGAACCCGATTCAGATCCTGTTCTGATTCCAACAGAGAAACCAAAGAAAAACAAAGTATTGGCAAAACTAGACTCCAAAGTTTGTTTCAAAAACAACTAAGTACAAAAAAACACAAAGGGGGACCCATTTTGACCAAGGCACAAAGATGGGGTGGTTATGCAAGGCATAACAAATGGTGACTCGGCTAGGAAAATGGTTTACCTATTTTCAAAATACCCAAAGAAAATTTTAGTCACCCAAAAACTACTTGGCTTATAAACACCTTACCTTGAATGAGATCAGATATTTGTAGGATAATCTTGAGTTTGAATCTCAGATGTTATGTGCTCATGAGTTATTTCTAAATCTGAGTGTGTGCCTATATTGTGCATCATTCTTTGTAGATACTTTCTTTGCTTGTAAACAACTATAACTAAGTTTCAAGCTACATAAGTTGAGTCCTTTAACTATCATGTAGTAAAATCATGGGTATTGCTCTGCTACCAGATAGGCGTCCATAGCCTCGATAGAGATACTTGGTTACCCACTTGATATTGAGCTCACTTTTCTTTCTTTCTTTCTCTTTCTTTTTATTTTTTATGGATGGAAATTCTTTTATGCATCTCTCAATACTCAGATTCAATGAATCTAAAATGTGGGTTGAGTACTACAATAGATTTCATGTTAGTCTTGGAATCTGATTTTTCACTTGAAACATAGATAGAGTCATTCTAAAAAAAATAGCTAATTACTCATGCAGATGTTTTTTTCTAAGTTGGTGACAGATCTTTGATCACAATTCATGAGATATTCACATTTACATCTTCTATCCCTAATAACTCTTCCAACCCAAACTAGAATGAAATCCTTTTCAATGATTATAATGAGAATACCTAAACCAATTTCTCTCCTAGTACCAATAGTATACTTTGAATAACAACCCCCTAACTTGAGATGAGCGAAATAAGAATCCCCAACGAAACAAGACAAAACAAAACAAACAAACAAAACAAAGAAAGAAAACAAAACAAAACAAAACAAAACAAGCAAAACAAAAACTAAAAAAACTAAAAACTAAAAACGAAAACTTAATTACATATGATACAATATAGTACATTCCTTTTCAAAACACCAGACTTTCTATGCACCAAAATAGTGTTTGAGAAACTGACCATTAACTGGTAATGGAACAGGCTCTCCTGTTAATGTACTCAAACGAAAGGCATTCTCCCCTAAGATTTCAGCTATTTGGTAGGGACCTAACCAAAGTCTATCGAATTTCTGATGATCTCCCTTCCTTTCTCTAGCCTTATCCCATAATAGCACAAGGTCTGATATTCTAAAAGCTTTCACTTTGGCTCTTTTGTCAAACCAGCGCTTGACAACAACCTGATGTTTAGAGAATTGCTACAAAGCAACATCTCTTTGTTCTTTCATGTTCAATAAGTTAAGCAGTCTAACCTCAATCCTATCATCCCTATTATAAAATTCCTGCATAAATTTTAGAACAATTATTTGTAAATGTATGGGGAAGATTGGATCTTGGCCATAAACTAACTTAAAGGGTGAATTCCCTAGGGCTGCTTTAATTCTGGTTTGATCTGCCCATAAAGCAAATCTCAACTATGTATGTCAGTCCCTAGGGTTACTTTCTAACAACTTTTTCATTATTTAAAAATAAATTCTTATTTGTGGACTCAACCACATCATTCCCCTGAGGGTAATAATTGGAAGAATATTTTAACACAATCTTATGCTCATAAGCCCATGAAATAAATTCAGCAGAGGAAAAAGCAGGGCCATTATCACATACCAGAGCAAATGGAACTTCAAACCTGGTTGTGATGTTCTCTATCAGAAATTTAATGACCACCTTCGTGGTGCTATTTTTCGCAACGCAGTACCTCCATCCAACGTGTGCAATAATCCATCGCAGTCAATATGAATTTGTGACCTGCAGAAGAATTTGGATTAATCACACCTACAAAATCAAGTGCCCATTGGACAAATGGCTTTACCTCATAAACCGGTTGTAGGGGCATCGCAGGATTTCTTTCTCTTGATGTAGAAGTTTGACATACATGACAAGTCCTGCAATGTTGATGTGCATCCCTCAACACGTAAGGCTTATAGTAACCTGACCTTAAAATCTTATGAGCCAACGCATCAACAGATCCATGTCATGTTCCATGCCTACCATGAAATTCACTTATAGCATGTTTAGCTTCTTGCTGATCCAGACAATGCAAGTAGATTCCTTGGAAATTCTTCCTATAGATTGATCCTCCTTTAAGCATATAATGAGCACTTTTCATCCTCAGTGCTCTTCTTTGAGTAGCATTCATCCCTTCTGGACACTTGTTATTGAGGAGGAAAAAGACTAAGTTTGTATACCAGAGATCTTTTGTGAACGACTGAACAGTGTAATGTTGGCAAGTTATACTTCTGTCCAGCTCAGCCATTACCTTTGACAAACCTTGACCTCTTACAAGCTTCATTGGGTGAATCTCCAAGTCAAATTCTTGTAAAATGGCCATCCATTTCCCTCTTCTTTCTCCTAGTTCACTTTGCATCAGGAGGGACTTTACAGCTAGATCTGGGACTATAGCCATCACTTGACTTCGGATTATGTAGTGTCTGAATTTTTTCACTGCTCGCACCAATGCAAAAGCCTATTTTTCTATTGATGAATATCTTACCTCTACATTCTTAAAGGGAGAGCTCATAAAAGCAATAGCCCTCTCCTCATTCTCTTCTCTTCTCTATGTCAAAACTGCTGCACATGAATGTTCAGAAGCAAAAGAATAAATGTAAAATGGTTTTACATAATCTGGGCTTGTTAAAATAGGTGGTTCAGATATAGCTTGTTTAATCTGCATGAAAGCAGATTTAGCCTCTTCACTCTATTCAATCTTCGCATCCTTCTTCATCATTTCATTAAGTGGTTTAACAATTTCTGCAAACCATGTTATAAACTTCCTGACAAAATTAACCCTTCCAAAGAAAGATCTTATCTCCTTGTTACTTCCTGGCCTTGTCAACTTCAAAATGGCTTCTACTCGATCAGGATCTATGGAAATTCCCTCCTCTGATATAATGTGACCCAAGAGCTTCCCTTCAGAAACTTCAAATACACATTTCTTTGGATTGAGAGAGACACCATAACTGATACATTTCTTCAGTACTTTCTCTAAATCAGTAGCATGATCTTCTCTACTCTTAGAGAAGATGGTTAGATCATCAACATAGATGCTTATACACTTTCCTATTAGGTCTTTAAATGATACATCCATAGCTCTTTGAAAAGTAGCACCAGCATTGATTAGACCGAATGGCATCCTCCTATAGGCAAATGTGCCCCACTTTGTAGTGAAAGCAGTCTTCATCCTATCCTCATGACTTACCAGTACTTGATTGTATCCTGAATATCCATCCAAGAAAGACATCATTTGAGATCCATTAACTGTTTGCAATACTTCATCAAGAGAAGGTAATGGATAATTGTCCTTCTCAGAGGCTTTGTTTAAATTTTTAAAATCCACACATAACCTGATTTCCCCATTCTTCTTCCTCACAGGAACTAGATTAGCCACCCAAGTAGAGTGCCTAACTGGAAAAATTATTCTTGCAGCCAAAAGCTTCTATACTTCTCTCTGGATCAGAGGCTCGATTAATGCATTGACTAGGCGTTGCTTTTGGTGAAACGGCTTGGCTTCTGGCTTAAGAGGAATTGTATGTGTGATGACAGATGTATCAAAAGTTTTCAAATCATCATAGCTCCAAGCAATTGCTTCAATATTTCATTCCAAGACTTTCATTATCTCATCCTTTATTTCCTGAGGACAAGTCTTTCCTATAAGAACATTCCTTTCTACCCCTAAGTGTGTCAAATTAACAGATTCATACTTGTTTCCCTCACTCTCTGTAGGCATTCTCTGATAAGCTCGTGGATCTTAATCAAATATCCTTTCCAATGCTATCATCCCTTTTGGGATGTTATTGCTCTTTAAATCCATTATCCCTTCTGGATTATCACTTTCTCTATTGTCACTTTCTGGATTCTAGTGTCCTTGATCCCTGTCAACATCATCAATTATCTGTCCTTGAAATACATTAGAACTCTCCAAAAAGGCCAAAATATGTTGATCATCATTAAACACTTGGAAGTGTCTAACATTATCAGGAATTGCAGGGACTGAAATCAACTCAATAGAAAACCTCTTTAGATTTGAATCTTGCATCGGCTCTAATGTACTTGCTACAACGGCAAGAGCATCTGCTATTTGATTTGCTTCCCTTGGAATAAGAGTAATCCCAAAGGCATCAAAATCTTCTATTAAATTCCAGACCCTATTCCTATAAGCAGCCAATCTTTTATTATGGCAAGTGTATTGGCTATGTACCTACTTCACAGTTACCTCAGAGTCTCCCATCACTGTAAGAGCAGTTACCTTCTTCTTATGAGCAAACATAAGTCCTCTTGCATGTGCCTCATATTCAACCACATTGTTAGTGCAACCAAACTGCAATCTATAAGAAGCAAAATAATTTTTCCCTTTCAAGTTAGTTAGTTCAATTCCTGCTCCACTTCCTGCTTTAGATTTAGAACCATCAAATTTAAGAGTCCATAACTGGTCTTTTGCTGGGAGCTCTATCTTTTTAGAAACTATAGGGATTTTGTCACTTGTGACATGTGGCGGCTCAGACTTTTGCTGTTTATTAGAATTCATGTTGAGAAGAAACTCAGTTAAGGATTTTCCTAGTTCCTTTATTTGTTCAACAACTACCTCTTGAGAGATTTCTTGGGCTGAGTCAGGATTTAACTCATCTTCTATTAACTCTCTTGTCATTGGCAAAGCATCTGGAATAGGGGTATTAAAATGAAACTGAGATACTTCCACTTCCTCTTTTTGATCCGAAAACCCTAAGACATGAGTCTGTTCTACTGGTAAAGAAACCTCTTCTAGAGAAAGACTAACCCGTGTAAGAATAGTTGCATCCTTAGCTTGGAAAGAGAACTCCTTGATGGGAGTCTCAGTTACCTCTTGAAATTCTTGCTTGGATAGATCTACATGCCTTAGAATATCTATGCATGACTGACATGTCAACTCTGAATGGTTATGATAGTGTATTCTACACTAATTAGGAAACAATAGATTACTCAAATCTATTTTTATTCCTAAAACTAGCCTATCTTGTTGCAGTTTCCTTATTAGAACTTGTTGGTTGATGTTAATCATTGAATCAGTGTGGTCTAAGGATAGTGTATCCTTAGAGCTGACTACAGAGAAAGTAAGGACTTCCTCTTGCTTGTAAATACCCATCTCAATCTCAAAGAATGCTACTTCATTTGGAGTATCATACTCCGTAATCATGTGTTTGAGCCTAGGTTCACTTTCAATTCTTATATGAGTGGCAACCCCTTTCCATGGTAACCACATGGGCGAGAAGTCCAAGGATAGATATCCACCTATGTTTTTAATTAGCTCTCGACTTAAAAGCATCCAATATATTTTTGGGATATTAGCAACTTGAATATCTATATAGGTCTGGATCCTTGGGTCTGATCCAACTTGCACATGCATGTTCTTCAACTCACCTACAACATTAACTTCGGTTTTATCCAATTGAATCACCTTTTTATTGGTTGGAATAGGACTCAATCCTAACTTTTTACAAATTGAAAAAGGCATGACATTCTCTAATACTCCAGAATCTAATAAGCAATTGTGTAGATTCTTTCCAAAGATCCTCAAACTTAACAAGAAAGGTGGGGTACTAGTCTTACCTTTATACATAACAATATTCATCTCCTTTTCGGGAGTCACTTTACCTTTCCCTTTCAAGCGATCTATTTCTTCCAAAGCTTTTAATACCACCTCCCTTTGAGCTAGGCACCACTTCATGATATCAAAGAAAGATAGTGATGTCTTCTACCTTTGTAATTCTGCAACAAAATCAAACTCTGAATCATTCCTAAATTGATATTTAGGAAAAGAAGGCTGATTACCTCTATTCTAAGTATTAGAAGGTCCCTTTGGTGGGGGTGGATTTTTATCTACATTCTGATTTGGTGGAACCATGTTGTTAGGGGTTGTAGATGTAGTGAATGGCCCTTTATTTTGATTCCTCAAAAAGTGACCACCCTTAGATTAGAAGGCTTGAGCATCATAGACATCTTCTTCCGCCTCATTATCCCCTTGCATAGGGAATTGATACTTCTCTTCAATGGTTTCATAAGTCATGGCAGTGCTGGCCGACCCATTAGCTTGATTAGAATTTCCTGCTTGAGGATGGGCATCAGCCTGTGCAATTTTCACCATCTTCTCCATTTCTGGGCAATTGACCTCAGAATGGGCTGCTGTATCATGCAACCTACACCAATTTGTCATAAAATTCAAATCAGCAACATTAGCAATATTTAATCTCTCTTCACCTGCTTGATAATTATGGGGAACTCCTCCATTGTTAGGTCCAGTGTTCCACTGCCTATTGTTGTTGTTTTTGTTATTGAATCTCTGATTGTATCCTCTGTTTTTAGTTTGATAATTCTGGTTTGAGTAATTTTGATTCTGGAAGTTCCTATTCATGTTCTGATTAGAGTAATTTCCCTGATAGTTGTAACCTCCCTGATTGTTGTAATTCTGGTTCTGATTATTGGGAGGGTTTTGTCTAAGCTGTGCCATGTCATTTGACATCTGAGAGAGAGTCTTTTTGAGAGTCTCTACTTCACTTGTAAGTTGAACAGTTTGATCATTCTGCACATTTTGAACTACGGCTGGGGAATGGACATGGGTTGGTCCTCCCCCTTATTGCGAACTATTTTGAGGTTGATGTGTGGTATCGTGCATGCTATTGCAAAAGAAAGGCATAGTTGGTGGAGCTTGCAGCTCAGATATAGGTCCATAATGGGAATAAGACGTCCCTGGGATAGTGTTGTATAACGGTGGATTATGCATCTGATAATTCATTGCAGGAAAAGGTACTCCCAACCCTCCAGATTGCAGATTTGTCTGCTGTTGCAATTTGATAGCCAAATGATAAATCTTACATAGTGAGTCAATCTCATCAGGTTGATAAGTTCTTTGTAAGAACAGACCAATCAAAGGATCAACAGGTCTCAGATATGCCTGTATGGCCATGGCTTCCGGCACTAGGTAAGGCTCTTGTAGCCTACGATACATTCTATGGAATCTAGTGTTGAACAAGGGAAATGGTTCATGATGCTCCTTTCTAATAGTGGCAAATTGGTGATATGGTGTGGCAGGGTCTACATATACCCTAAACTGATTAATAAAAGTATTCTCTAAATCTATCCAATCTAGAATGGATCCTTGGGGCAGATTTAGATACCAATTATAGGCCATATCTCCTAAACAGTAAGGAAATAGTCTACATACCACATCTTGATGAGCAACTTGAGCTTGTGTGCAGGCATCTTTGAATGCTTGTATATGTTCCTCTACACGTCTTAATTCTCCATGCATGTATTTCAGACAAAACTTCTCTGGGTTCTTTGGTAAATCATGGAATCTGCCTGGAATAGTCCCTAACGGGGAGGGATTACCCACAAAAGAAGCCATTGGTGGGATTGGTTGGGCAGGTGGTGGTGACAAAGGCCGAATTGGTGGTGACAAAGGCCTACTTAGTGGTGGTGTGGATAGAATTGGTGGAAATCCTGGTGGAGTAAGCGATGGTGGTAATGTAGGTATTTCTACCCTGCAAGCATGAGGTCTTGATCTAACCGAGGTTTGAAGTTATTTGAATAGTTCACGATTAGTAGAGGATCTAAGAACATTCTCGTATCCCTCTGGTGAAAAAAATCTTCCGCGAGCCAGCTTGTCCTTTCAAGCCCTCCTTCTAGTGCCAATTTTTGTTGATGGTTAAAATGACACAAACAACATTAAAATAGAATATTTCTACTCTATTTCCCCTGAAAGAGAAAGACAACATGTAGTAGCCTAACTCCCAAGG